>BROE01000007.1:3513923-3564689 GCA_036571765.1 Plecoglossus altivelis
GGAGGACTCAGCCAGGCTAGAGTAATCTGTACGCGATTAACGCATGAGCAAAACCAGCTGTTCTGTACTCGACGGAGATCCGCGTTCGAACAGTGTCTGGTTTTGGAGCAGGATTTAGAACACATGCGGCGCGATTGATTTTTGTTTTGAGCTGCGCTTATAGATCAGCGATTAGTGATGTGTTCATTAGACCGCATTGCATGATGGGAAGGGGAGTTTTCCTATGTCAGCGGGTGACTGTCCAAACAAGGTTTCCACAATTGAATTCCCTTTTTTTCATTTTTGCTCTCCTCCTCTCTGAACTCCATTCCTCGATCAATTTCCTGTTGCTATTGCTTCGTCGTTTCATCATCGTCATCTTGTCCTGCTGTCCATCCCTCCCTCCCCCCTTCATTTCATCCCTTTCTCCCTACGTCCCTCCAATTCCTCCCTCTCCTCCCTCACTCATGTCTCTTCATCCCTCCCTCCCTCTCTACCTTCCTCCCTCCCTCTCAGGCCTCGAGCCCCTGGGCAATGGAGTGTGCATCGTGGCCGTGTGGAGCTGGAGGGCTGGAGGGGGGTTGTGTGCTGGATGACTACCCTAGCGAGGAGTTCCTCTCCCTGGCCACCGCTCAACTTCCAGCCCCCACCCTCCTGGAGCAGAGAAGGACTCTGCTGGAGCTGCTGCAAAGCCACTGGGACACGGGGTAAATACACACACACACACACACACAATGCGCACGTGTACACACACAGCACACACACAGCACACACACATTTCTTGTTGCTTATCTCTGTTCTGGAACCCTCTCTCCCGCATACACTCACACAAACAACACACTTTTTCTTTTCTTTCTGTCTGTTTGTCACCCTCCCTCTATCTTGACATCTCTCTCCCTCATATGCAAACACACACACACACACTCAGCAACACTCTCAAGTACTTGAATTCGGAAACCGAACTGTCAAACCCAGAGTCCACTTCAGAAGCCCTTCTCTGCTGATTCGTAACAGCGTCGTTCCTGGGATGCGGGACACATGTGTTGGTGGCGTTAGGGACTAACCCGGTCCCCTTCTTACCGTGATCCCAGTGTGATTACGGGCGTGACGTGGCGTCTGACCCAAACCACCCAAACAAGCGCGGCGCAGTGGCCCGGGGAAGATGCCGGGGGCGTGGCCTGTGTCTAGGCGGCGTCCCGCTCCGCCTGTCTGGGTCAGACCGCCGGGGCGGAGGGGGGGGGGGGGGGGGGGCAGGCGGATTTCACATGGCGTTCCGCAGAGTACACGGTACTCAGAACAGTTACGCAGCACTTACTGTAATGATTTGGTCTGTACAGTTTGCGGGGGTGGAAGTGGGGGGATGGGGAGGGGGGGTTGGGAGAGATTGGCCGAGAGTGTGTGAGAGACTGAGCGTGTGTGGGTGTGAAAGAGAGAAATCGATCAGGTCACCCGTTCCGAAGAGCCGGGCAGAAGAAAGAATGATTTTTATTTTTTCAATATATATACGATACAACGATAATGATTTTCAGAGTGGACTAGAGGTCCGACCAGCCGTCCCAGGGTAGGATGATGAGTGGTATTGGAAGATGACCGCAGGACCAGGCCTCGAAGCCCATCTCTGGCCGTCACGCTCGGCTGTTCTCATGTTTACGAAGGTGGGAGGAGGAGGGTCAGGCTGGACCGGCATCGCTGAGGCGAGGCAGCGCATGGTTCCTCTCGTGTTCCTCTGCCCTCAGGACTCACATTGCTGGACGTGCTCCTCTCCTCCGTCCTTCCCTCGCTCCCTTCTTTTGCCTCTCCCTCCCTCCCTCCTTCCGTCCTCCCTTCTTTACTCTCTCTTCCTGCCCCTTATCCTCTCCTGGCTTGTCTATCTCCCTCCATACCTCCCTGTCTCTCTGAGCAACACATTCTTACTTTTCTGGCACCAGCTTCCACCCTTACCCCAACCTGCCTCCCTCGAATTGACTGCCCCTCCCCCTCCCTCCCTCCTCCTCCCCAGCTGTGTGTGTATGTGTGTATGTGTGTGAGCTCTGTAGGAGAATGTAGGCCAGGGAACACAAACATGCCCACAGTTGTAGATGTTGGTTACATTCAAACTACTGTCATCCATAAATAGTTGATATGGTCTCTATATTCAGTCACAGCCAAGTGGTTTATAAAGGGATTTTACTACGTTCTCCTTGTCCTCTCGTTCCCTTTCTTCCTCTTCTTCATTTTTCCCCGTGTGTCTCTCCCTCTCTCTTTCAGTGACAAGTACTCGCAGTACCTCACAGCCCAGGTGATTGACAGCGAGGGACGGCCAGTCAAAGAAATCAAGTCCTCTTTCTCCCACTTCCTGTCCCGCCTTCCATGGGTCCCAGCCAAACGCCTGCAGTCAGGCAGAGTGAAAGAAATTGAGTATCTTTGTCCTAACTCGGTCTACCTGTTCGCACCTGAGGTCCACAAGTTACTGGGGACCCATGTCTGCTACGTCGACATGCAGCCTAGTAATATGACCAACGCTCTGGGTGAGTGTGTGTGTGTGTGTCTGTCTCTGCGTGTGTGTGTCTGCCTCTGTGTGTGTGTGTGTGTGTGTGTCTGCCTCTGTGTGTGTGTGTGTGTCTGCCTCTGTGTGTGTGTGTCTGTGTCTGCCTCTGCGTGTGTGTGTCTGCCTCTGCGTGTGTGTGTGTGTGTCTGCCTCTGCGTGTGTGTCTGCCTCTGCGTGTGTGTGTGTGTCTGCCTCTGCGTGTGTGTGTGTCTGCCTCTGTGTGTGTGTGTGTGTCTGCGTCTGCGTGTGTGCGCCTATGACAATAAATTCCTCTCTTCTCGTAGGCATGAAACACACCCTCACAGTGGAAGAGGTGATTGGCTACCTGAATAAGTGGTGCATCAAATCGAAGCCGACCATTGGCCCCAACGAACCGGAGGAGGAGTCTGAAGGGTCAGAGTTCACATCTACAGCAGAGCACATCCACACGGTGTACTCCTACCTCCACAGGAACTGTCCCCCCGAAAGACTGAAGCAGCTGTTCCTTCACAACCCAGCCATCTTCATTGAGTACAAGCGGTACGGATTAGCATAGCATGAACTGTCATAGCCTAGCATCATAAATCATAACAAAATCTATCATAGTTTAGCATAAAATATCATAGCCCAGCATAACGCATCATAGTATTACCTGTTGCATAACCTGTCGTATTGAATAATCTGCGAGTGCATACACGCACCAAGAATCATTTTTGAGAAGGGCATCTGTTTTTGTTGAGTGATTACTGTTAAACACAGGCCATATCTGACTGTTCCTGCAGGGGCGAGGAGGAGTGTTCTGGAAGGTTCTACCACCTGAAGGAGGTGTGCTGGAGTGACCCGACGGGCATGTTCCTGCGATACCAGTCTCTGACCCGCGGGCCAGCCAGCGACCTGCAGGAGCCCCGAGTCCTGGCCCCGTTCTACGGACACCTGGATGGCATGAAGGACCTGTTCATACGGGTACGGCCCCCCAGCCTGCAGCTATCAGGGATGAGGTCCAGAGTGCTTGATCGCTCAGAAAGGATGAGTATTCGGAGATGAGGTCTGCTCAGGGATGAGATCTGCCGTTCATCTTAAAAAGTCCCACTTGAAACGCCATTTCCTTCCATTTCTCAATGAGAGAGAGGTTTATTTGATTGTTTTGTCATTTCAACCCCTTGATCCGTGAATATTTCTTTCATACTTATGTGCCTTTTGTCCTGTGTGTGGGTGTGTACGTGTACGTGTGCGTCTATGACGTGTATGTGTGTGTGTGTGGGTCTATGGTGTGTGTGTGTGTGTATGGTGTGTGTGGGTCTATGATGTGTGTGTGTGTGCGCGTGTGTGTATGTAGCTGTTGGCTGTGGAGCCCAGTCCCTCCATGCTCCAGTACGTGGGGCTGCTGGAGCTGGTGTGCTCCTCCACTTCTCTGGCCACCGGAGACATCCTGAAGGACGTGTCTGTCCTCTACGCTGCACTGGGTGAGACACACTCTGCCTCTGCACTTCTGCCTCTCTTTCTGAATCTCTCTCGCTCTCTCTTTCCCTGTCTCTGTGTACGGCTGCTTTCTGGATCTGGAGTGTGTAATCCTTTCTCTGCCCTCCCCCTCTTCTCCTCCCCTCTCCTCCTCCCCTCTCCTCCTCCCCTCTCCTCCTCCCCTCTCCTCCTCCCCTCTCCTGCAGGGGACAAGTGTAAGACCACCTGGGTTGGAGACCAGGAGCACATCCCTCAGATCAACACCAGCTACTGCGCCACTCTGAAGGGTAAGGAGCACACACACACACACACACACACACTGCAGAAATCCTTAACTGACACACTCGCCTTCGAACCTTGTTCACACACACACACTCTCTCTTACCTGCGGCCTCCCTGACTCCAGGCATGCTGCTGGATAAGAGGGTGTTCCCCACCAAGGACAACACCTGGGTCAGTCTGGCCAGCAGACCCCTGGTGCCCGACAGCAGGGAGCTGGAGAAGATCTTCAAGCCCTACAAGGATGTGTGTCTACTCAGCCTGCCCCCCTCCGACAAGAAGGCCCCCAGGAGCGGACCCCTCCACAGTACGCCTGGCTGCATCCCCCCCATCACACACACACACACACACACATACACAGACACACACAGCTACCAGGTTAGGTCCCAGCAAAGAGACTCATTGATTGGAGGCTTTGTGTCGGACGAGGATAGGTTTTGATAATACCTCTCCCCCTCCACCCCCAGTCCGCCCAGTGATGTTCAGCGAGGAGAACCGGGCTCTGTTCCTGGAGGTCTGTGGCGTTCCCCAGCTGTCCCAGAAAGTCAGCACCGAAGCCCAGACGGAGGACTTCCGGCCCTGCCCGGCGTTGCAGGCCCTGGTGGCCTCGGTGGTTCCTTACGTCCAGAGGTTCCTCTACCACCACGAGGAGATGAAGGAGCTCTACACAGAGCTGCTGGACAACAACATTGCTCAGACCCTCCGCCAGCTCAGCTATGGACAGGTGAGGGGGGAGAACCTCACCTTAGAACATCATCTTAGAACCTCACCTCCGAACCTCACCCTAGAACCTCATTTCAGAAATCCACCTTGGAACCTCACCTTAGAACCTTACCGTAGCTTTATCTTAAAATCTGTCTTACAGACAGGAAGCTAGAACCTGCAACGAAGGCCCTATGCTGAGGTGTGTGTCATTTGTGTAGGTAGGGAAGCTGTACACACGCTACCTGCTGTCCCTGGCTGATGAGGAAGCTCCCATCGTGGAGCTGACAGATGTGATCTGCATGCTGAAAGACAGGAGGGAGTTCTACATCCAGAAGGACCACCTCTCCGCCAAGCTGGACATCTGCAGGTGTGTGTGTCTGCATTGGGTGTCCGTCGGGACGCGCTTCCTTTGCGCTTCGACGCCTTTCATTTTTGCGTAGGGGTGATTGTGACCAGTGTCTAAGTGTGCGTTTGTGTGCGTGTGTTTGTTTTCAGAGAGCTGGCGACACTCTTCAGCACGGACAGCAACCACAGGAAAGAGCTGGCTCATTTCCTGAGTGGCCTGATGACCTCGCTAAATGTAAGTGACATCGCCCGATTATTGTCCGACGTCTAACCTGCGATCGTGGCCAACGCGTGCTGGACTTTCTGGAAGCACCGTGCAGACGTCAGTTTAAATCAAAGTGTTCGCGTAAATGTGATGTGCAGCCCTCCTGGAATACGTTGAAATAGGGAAAGAGAGACTCTCGTTCGTTCCCCTTTTAAACCCTCCTATTTACCCTGTGGATGCGCTTTCACAAAACTCTTTCTCTCCGTCTTTGTGTCTTGCTCGATCTCCCACTCTCTTTGTCCCTCTCCATCCCACCCAGTCGGTCGCACTCCTATCTCTAAACATAACCCCCTCAGAGGGGTTGACAGGAGCTAGGATTAGTAAGAGGGTGATATCCAGCGCTCACCTGGCAACCCATAGCTCCAATCACCCGAGCGTTCCAGCCGTCTCAGTCGTCAAGGCCCGAGCGGACAGAAAGCTGAACACCCCTCCTGAACACACGTCATGTATGAAACAACTTAACGTAGAATGTTCTGGAGCTTTAGAAACCCCCAGGCCAGCTCCAGATCTAGGTCTAATACAGACTGTATGCCGTGGCTGACTAATTGCATAATTGTCAGAAATCTGCCTGAAATCATCATCATGTCCGCCAGAAGTCTGGTGTATTAGCATATGTATGTATATTCATGAGTCTTCAGGGAACGATCAGCGCTTCCTGCTCATTATTCCATGGGACTGATCAAACGAGTCATTCTAGAACATTCTAATTAGGTCATCAACATTATAATGAGATAAAATGAATCTGAAACTCAGAAGAAGAGAATTCTTCCCCTATTTACTGTATGCGTGTGTGCGTGTGTGCCCGCATGCGTGCTTCTGTGTGTGGCTACACTTCCACACAAGAAAGAGGTTTCGATATGTAGATGCTGTTTTCACCTTGTGTGTGTGTGTGTGTGTGTAGGACTCTGCAGCTCTGAAGAGGTTCTTGGACAAAGAGGACATCAGACAACTTCCTGAGAACGAGCTGGTCTGGGAAGTTCCCAAACCTGTGGAGGCCAAGCCTGAACCAGGTACCTATCATCTAGATATCCACTTCTACAATCAAGTACCTATTATCTAGATATACACTTCTACAATCAGGTAGCAACCATCTAGATATCCACTTTTAGAATCAGGTAGCTACCATATAGATATGCACTTCTACAATCAGGTAGCTACCATCTAGATATCCACTTCTAAAACAAGTTAGCTACCATCTAGAGATCCACTCCTAAAACCAGTTAGCTACCATCTAAAGATCCACTCCTAAAACCAGGTAGCTACCATCTAAAGATCCACTCCCAGAAGCAGGTAGCTACCATCTAGACATCCACCTTTAGGTCAAGTAGGTGTTGATGGTGGTCATACAAGCAACGTAGGTCAGGTTCTTAACCCAAAACAAGTCACCAGAAGTCCTACTGAGCTTCATGGAGACTGGGTGCTGATAGGCTGGATGATCTCAGCTCCCTGCTCCTAGCTTCAGTCTGGGCTGGCTGCATGACAGGAGAGGTGCTGTTCTGGAAGAGCTGCGCTGTTGGATCACAGCCTTCCTGCCACCCCTCCTCTGGGCCTGTGGGAGAGCCAGGGAGGTCACGGAACATGGGAACATACCATCTGGCTGTCAACAGGAGGGAGGGTTTGCCAGACTTTTGGAACCTGTGCAAAGGGGGGGGGGGTGCGAGAGACAGAGAAAGAGAGAAAGAGGGAGAGAAGAGAGAAAGAGAGTGTGTGTTTAAAAGCGATGGTGAGATTAATTACTGTTGGTCTGGGCTGTGTTGCTGTGATTAGACAGCAGGAACCTGCTGAGAGAATCAGGGGTTTCTCTCGTTCTCATTTTCTCTCTTTCTTCTCCTCTGTTCTCCACTGTAACACATCCAATTCAGGCCGACATCCAATTTTCACCTCATTCCATAATATCCTAAACGTCCTCAGGACATGCAAGCTCAAACGCACACACATGCAAAAAGACGCACGCGCGCAGGCCATGCACACACGGCGAGCTTTCCCCGTGTCCGTCAGTGGAGTGTTGTTCGTATGCTAATCTGGGTGTGCTCTGGTCTCTGTTGGGTGACATGAAAGAACAGCTGTTGCCAGGGCTCAGACACTGAGAGAAGATCCTTCACTGCACAGCCTAAAAGGACACACACACACACTCTGTCACAGGCACTCTGTTTCTCTCGATCACACACACACACATACATACACTCTCTTTCTGTCTCACTGTGGCACACACGAGACACGCACATGCTCAGGAACACAGACACACTCAGAAATAGAAAAATACACACTGATGAACATGCGCGCGCACACAAATGTACACACATAGTCACAAGGACGTACATACATGGGTTAAATTGAACTTGCTGATGTCATTTGACAAGGATAGGTGTGGCATTTTGAAAGGACTATTTAGTTGGAGACAATGAAAGGTTTATTTTGCGTTTAGTAACAATTTTGTATAACCTCCTCTCTTCTGTGTTCATCCTTATCCCCTCCGCTCCTCCACCATCCTCTCGAATCCTTTCCACTCCCATCCCCCCACCCTCCTCTCTCTTTTTCACTCCCCCCCCCCTTCCTTTCCAATCCTTGGCTCCCCCATCCTGCCCTCTCCCACACCCACCTTCTACTCTCCTCTCCTTCTCCATTATCCCGTCCCCTTTTCTCCCTCATTCTGTCCTCCTCCCCCCCCTCCAGCGTTTCCAGGGTTTCCGCCCCAGGCTGTCAGAGCCCCAGAGGAAGCCCCCAGTCCCAGGCAGGAGAATGGGCAGCAGGTCCTGAATCACTGGCCCCCACGCTCCTCTGTCTCCAACGCCCCCTCCAACTCCTCAGGTACTCCCACACTGTCCATCCTGGACCGAGCATGACAGCTAGTCCTGTTTATACTGTTATGCTGGTGTACGGCCAGAAAGACAACATATTGTGCTTTCACTCAGTGACGGCTAGTAGTGTTTGTGAACTGTAGGTGTGTTGGTGTGATGTCTGCAGAGTGTCAGGGGACTGGGCCCTTGGAGGCAGTGCTGAGGATGTGGCCCCCACCCCCGGGTCCAGGGGACACTAGGAGAGAGCCCTCCGACAGAGCCTCTGGACTCCCCCTGGGTCAAAGGTCAAACGATCGCCCGGCTGACCCTGACCATAACCTACCTCCCAGAGACCACACCCACGGCAGCCACCAGGGTGCCGTGGCAACCTCGGGGGTGTCAGATCTAGGTGAGATGTTCTGGAAATGTCTTGGTTGTTGTCTGGTTAGTCTAGAATTAATACCTGCTGTAGCGTGTAGCTCTAGTCATTTAATATTGCTTTTCTACATACACAGAGTTTCTCATGCACACATACAAACATTCGTTTCAGGTGTCAAGAGGGACAATGGTGTGGAATCAGAACCAAACAAAGACTCTGGATCGCACCGTTCCACCGGAAGAGGAGAACCCAACGTGGAACCTGAGACGGAGAACACTAGTGGCGCTAGAACACAAACGAACCTGGCTGGCTCAGGAGCAACCAGGCCGGGCTCAGACCCAGACCAGACCAGCCTCCGGAACCCTCCAGAGTAAGACCTGTCTCTCTCACCCTCTCTCTCTTTCTCTCCCTCTCTCCTTCTGCTGGTAATCTGCACTCGCCCTCCTTCCCTCTTTCTCTCGTCCGTTAATCTGCTGTAAAGGGCTCTCTGGAGGGCCAAGCCATCATTACCATCTCCGCTCGTTCTCTTCCTCTCTTCTTTTCTCTTATCCACTCTTCCTCTTTTCTTCTCTCTTGTCTTCTTTCTCCTCCGTGCTTTTTCAAAATATTCCACCTCCTCGCCTCCTCCCTTCCTTGTAAAACACTCCTCTCTTCGTCCTCTTTTCCACCCCTAGTTCCGGCTTGGTCCCTGAGGCAGTGGTCTCCAGCGTGTTCTATGGGGCTGGAGGGGTTGGGGACAGCGGCCAGCGTCTTCCCCTGGCCATGGACTCTCCCGTGTGGGGGAATTCCCAGCAAGCCCACCCTCTCCTGGAGGACCTGGAGCTCACCTGCCAGAGGCCCACCACCGTAAGTCCCTGATGAACTGGAGAAGGCAGAGGGTATACAGTAGAACTAAACCAAGGAAATGCTAGAACTGTCGGGTGTCTAATAGAACAGAATGGATCTCGTGGGATGGGATGGGGGCAGGAGGGGAGGCTCTAGTCTCAGTCATTAACTCCTCCACTGAGAGATGGCGGCTGGGAGATGACGTGCGTGCGTGTGTGTGTGTGCGTGCGCGCCTGTGTGCGTGTTCCTGCAGGTGGTGTTCTCGGACGAACCCCGTGACCTGGACAGCATCGGCGCGTGGGGCGAGCGTCTGGTCTTCTCCTTCCTGACCCACTGGAGAGACAGCGACGCCCCCGGACGTCCTGCCCACATCGCCTGGTCCAACCAGCACGGGGAGAGCGGCCAGCCCTACGACTTCAAGATGACCTTCGACCCTCCGGCGCAGGGGGGCGAGCCCAGGGAGGTGTTTGTGGAGGTGAAGGCCACCGTGAAGAAGGAGAAGGCCTTTATCCACCTGTCCGCTAACGAGCTGGACCTCGCCTTGAGAGAGAAGGACAGGTACCAGCTGTTCAGGGTGTACAACGCCGGAGACGCCCAGAACGTCCGCCTGTGTCGCATCCAGAACCTGGCTCAGCATCTGCACACCAAGGACCTGCAGCTCTTCCTGTTCGTCTAGGGCTCTTGATGTGGATTGGACGGCTCGACGTGGTCTTGTTAGAATGTTGGAAGATGCCGACTGCACGTTTTTTTTTTATTCTTTTATTGTATGATTCCTTTCCTATTGAATATTCAGGATATTTTTATGGTCTATTTTACTGTTCAACGTTCAGATCTGTGGGTCTCGTATTGCGTCTTTTAATACTTATAATTCGTGTTTTGAACTTTTATATGAAACTTGTGCCCTATCTCCATCCACTTGTGTCACGAGCTGGTAATGTACTTGAAAAGCCATTCATTATCTAACTGTTACTAGTGGACCCTCCTACTCCTACATATTTAACCACTTTCGTCATTTGTTCGATACCGTGCTGGAAGATGAAGGGAGATTTGTTTGTTTTTAGAAAATCTGTAATCACTTTTTTACTGGAGGAGACCTGTAGAAAACCTCTTCATTCCAACCTCACCTTCTTGCACTGTTTTGGTTCTGCTCGTTTCTGCTCTCAGAAACCCAATCAGAAGGTTTAAGCACTGAATGACCAGACTGTATTCGAACTTCTCACTTCTACCATTCCTTTTTGTAGCAATAAAAATCAACGTGTCCCCAGTTGAAACTGTGTGTTTACTCGAGGGAAGCTCGGCGGTTAGAGCCTTGCAGCGGCCGATCGAAAGGTTGCAGGTTCTAATCCCTTCCGTAGCGTCTGAGACCGGATGAAAAGCCACGGCTACGTGATATGATGAAATCCCTGGTCCTTCCTTCTGTCCAGCGGGCTCATAGTAATGCCAGACGTACTGCTGTGTCCATGGGTACGGGAGCTGTGCTTCTCTGAATATTAACAGTAAAGTGGCAGGCTTCTTTTTCATGTTTATCTAGCTGTCGCTCATCGTCCTTTTCTCGCGCTTTCTCTTCTCGAATGTTCTTCTTCCTCTCTCTGCTCTCTCTCTTCTCTCTCTCTTCTCTCTCTTCTCTCTCTCTCTCTCTCAGCTCGTCTTCCTATCACCTCTGACATCGGTCGAAGAAGGAGCACTTCCACTACATCATCCTCACTCATCCTTGCACCACGTCGACGCGCGTGCACACAAACACGCACGTACATGCTCTTGTCAAAGTCTGAACCTGAGGGATGACCCTTGTTCTTTGTTTACCATTACTTCTGGAATATTCCTCACTTAACGTTATGACCCCGTGGTTTACCTTTCAGTCAACACAAAGCAAAGTGCCTAGTAGACATAGTATCACGTTAGAAGACTGATATTGCATATTGCACATGACTCTTGCACCCTTCATACGTTCACGGTCTGAGGCTTTGTTTTGGATCGACACATCCAGAACCAAACTAGACTTTTTTTCCTGCAATCCTTCTGTGAAGAGAGAGGCAATGCACTACAAAACATCTCCGATAGCATCTGTTAAGCTACCATCTCATGATGCAACCGCTTGGTAACAATGTGGAGCGCAAGGCCGAGATGTGGGTGGCGTGAGGGGACTCACCGCTCAGGGTTTCATTTGCCTTGCCTTTGTGTCTCCTTATCAGTAAAGGCACAGGACCGGTCACGAGGAGAACGGGACGGGTGAATAATTGCTTCCTGGTCCCGCTGTGGAGATTTCGTTCTTCTACCGACTAAAGCATCGCAAATGGGGGGGGGGGGGGGGGGGTGGGGGGGCGGGGGGGGGGGGGGGGGGCAAGGCAACGCTGAATCCGTGAGGGGGGGTGGGCAAGGCAACGCTGAATCCGTGAGCCAACAGGCTAACCGACCGCGTCCAGGGTCATTTAGTCAAGAGACAAATACGTTAATATGTTATGGCCTGTATTTTCAAGATATAGCTTCTCACGTACTTTCCTACACCTAAATATCTGCATGCCCTGAACCTCTCTCTCTCTCTCCACCAACCCCCCCTCCCGTCCCCTCCCCCTCCAGCTCTCTGTCTCCGCAGATACGTTCCCTCAACATTCCCGGTCTTCAGTCGGTAATCTGTACGGAGACAGCGAGCGAGCACCGTCGTTTGGGTATTGGCGAGCAGGGCAGTGTGCGCTCCAGGCTGATCTCCAATGCAATTGGTTGACGCGAAAAAGGGGGCTGGGGTTTACTTGTCTCTGTCGCTCCTCTCCTCTCATCCTAGAGCAGAGCGATGCGGAGACAATAGGAGCGCGCTGTAGACGAGCCTGTGAAATACCAGGCGTCCGCTGAGCACGGCGAATTAACCGCTAGACTGAGATTCAATAGAACAATCTAGGAGAAAGGGAGTGAAGGCACTGGGACAGTCTACTACGTGCACCACCGCGACATAGGCGAGCATGCAATCGTTTTTTCCACACTACCCTGCCTCTCTCGGGTTTGACTGGGCGGACTCCAGAGCCCTTGTGTGCCGTACGGATTGAATGGTGAGTAGGATAAACAAGACAACCCGTGCTTTTGCAAAACGACTGCCTGATACCTCTGCTAGCTTATGCGAATTGTGTCCGGTAAAACGGTTCTGCGGATGCAGGTTTGTTTACAGCAATGCTGTTGCGGTTTCAACACAACGCCGTTTCAAGCTGTGTTTATTATAAACATGCAGCTAAGCGCAATGGTCTGTTTCCATGCATTGTGTCCGGCCTGTAAATGTTAGATCTGGAATTCACCTGTAAATTCCCAGGGCGAATCATTTGTTTTGGATTTCTTGCTTTTAATCAGCGGCGTTAACAGACGCTTAAGAACGGTCTGTTATTAACCAACAAGTCTAGCGCGGTCCAATGTATCTAAGATATGCGTTTTACTTTCTGAAATGTGTACTACTATGAGGCTATTAATTACGCCTATGAACTACACAACAAGAAGTGTGCAAATCTCTTTATTTCTTTAGGGACACTCACGCAACTGCTCAGACACATTCCACCTGCATTATATACGCTTAAAGCCGTGTCTCTGTTGTCTCCGATTGGCCACTGACACGGTCACCTGCGGATGTCAGAAGCGGTGGTCTAGGTGGTGAGAGAGAGAGGGAGAGGGAGAGAGAGAGAGAGAGAGAGAGAGAGAGAGAGAGAGGCAGAGACGGTGGTCTGGCTTGAGAGACGGGAAGAGAGAGTGACAGAGTGGTTTGACTGGTGGGAGAGGGGGGGGGGCGGTCTGTCGGGCTTGGCGGAGAGCGTGAAAGAGGCAGGTGTCTGCGGTCGCCGGGCGGTTCTGCCCCGATGTCACTCATCACTGGCCCGGGTCATCGTCACGTCAGCACGGATTCATAGTCGAACAGACGGGGACGTGAGTGAAAGAGCACAACGGGGTAGAGAATGCGGAGATTGAAAAGACCCAGGTGAGATTCCTGCACGCTGGTCATTCAGGCAACGACCCAGAGAGCCAGAGCGAGAGGAAAGATTTGCGTGTCTCTGCGGGGCGCCTGTGTCCGTTCTCCCCTTTTTGTCCGCAGTGGTGGATGTCTCGCTGTGTTTCCCTGCAGCGTCTGCAGGCCTGTCACAGCGCGGCTGGGAGTCCGACGGTCCCCGACACCAAACCTCACAGCGGAGCCTGTGTGCAAAGAATTCATGTTACAGTTTAATGAGGAGTTTGTCCCCTCGAGGCGCCCGCAGCCAGAGAAAGATTGAGATTGTACCAAGTAAAATGTCTGCTACAGATTGAAATATCCATGTTGATACAGATGTCGGTGTTTCATTTCGTTTTGTAGTGCGAGTCTGCAGATTCTTTTAGTAGAGCAGACCCGTCTTCTTCAACTCAACATCATCTCCATTACTGTCACAATCCATTATCCTGGGACACGCGCACGTAGAGACACAAATAAATATACGTCAAAACACGAAAGTATGGTGAGTCATGATACAGTTCAGACAAAACGATGTTCCCTGCTGTACTTAAGCATTCAACACACACAAGAACATCTAACATACACTCTCGCACACTCACGCACACGCACTCAACATCACTAAACAGCCACAAACAGCGTTCAATTCACGCACGACATTCTGTCTTTGTCCCTCTCTCCCTCGCTTGCTCTCTCGCTCACTCTCTCTCTCTTTCTCTTGCTCTCTCTCTCGCTCTCGCTCTCTGTCAGCTCCTCGCTCTCTGTCACGTCGAAATTACCATCCTGACGCGACTTTACCATTAGGCGCAACCATCGACACGCCACTAGCGACTGCCACACTAACGTGTCCTTCTGCCGCGAAACAAAGCCTGACTTTAATATTCTTCACCAGGGCCCTCAGTGAAAGTGCTGATGGACACCACAGTGGACACCCACGACACACACCACACACGGAGGCCGAGCGGGCAATGACGACTCACTGTTGTCTGACGAACTGGCCACGAGCGGCTGCGAGACCCCTGGACACACAACACGGACACATAACACACAGGACCAACAGACCGAAGCACGTCGGGCGAGGAGATGGCAACACAAGGGTCACAACGCCGAAATTTTCATCACACCGGCCACACCGCAGACACGACGCCGATGAAGCAGGCCCGGACAATGCGCAGGAGGAGCGGACTGGGTGGATGGGTGGGAGAAGAGAGATGAGACCACGAGACAGCAACGAGACGAGAGACAGTAGAGAGAGACGAGACCCGGACACCACACACACACCCCTCCACACACACACACACACACACACACCACCCACACACCACAACACACACGGTGTATATACCCACTCACAACATACCACGCGCGATCTGTGAGAGAAGATGAGCGAGGGAAGACAAAAGACACAGATTACAGAGCAATCACGATGTGACAAGAGTAAAGAGGCGATGATGAGCGCAAGACAGGACGACATAGACTCGTATGCACACACAACGCACACAACACCACACACACACTATCGTGCAGGGACAAGGACGGAGCACGAGGGAAGGGCGAAGGGAGCAGGCAACAGCGAGCGAGCGACGGAGAGGACGAGACGGGAGGAGTCTAGCGTACACAGACATGTACTGTGCCGGTGGTGAGTTCAGAGCCCAGCTCGTATACGCACCCCCTACAGCAGAGTCAGCACACACACGCTATCCAAGGAAGCTGGAGGTAAACAGCCCCGTCAATCAGACACATGTCTCCTGGCTCCCTGGACTGCCTGTCTCCCTGGACTGCCTGTCTCCCCAGACTGCCTGTCTCCCCAGACTGCCTGTCTCCCCGGACTGCCTGTCTCCCCAGACTGCCTGTCTCCACAGACTGCCTGTCTCCCCAGACTGCCTGTCTCCCTGGACTGCCTGTCTCCCCAGACTGCCTGTCTCCCCAGACTGCCTGTCTCCCCTGACTGCCTGTCTCCCTGGACTCCCTGTCTCCCCGGACTGCCTGTCTCCCTGGACTGTGTCTCCCTGGACTGCCTGTCTCCCTGGACTGTGTCTCCCTGGAATGCCTGTCTCCCTGGCTCTCCATTCCCTGGACTCCATATCTCCCTGTCTACCTGTCAAGCAGTCTACCTGTCTCTCTGTCTCCGTGTCCTGCTGTGTCCCAGTCTACCTGTCTATCGGCCTCTCTGTCTCCCTGTCTATCAGTCTACCTGTCTCTCTGTCTCCGTGTCCTGCTGTCTCCCAGTCTACCTGTCGCCATAGGAACCCGCCCTGTCTGGGATTTCGGGACCGGAATCAAACAGTGGTTTTAGGTTTTATTAGAATGAGAGGATTGTATAGATCAAGGTGCACGCATACGTCACAGCAAGCAGCTAGAAATATCACTGCTGCAGCCTGTAACAGTTTCTCATTTGACAGAAGGGATCTAGAAACAAAGGGTTTAAAGCTGCTGTTTCACAGCAGTACAAGTCTCAGTGATGGTACATGTGGACTGACCAGGATTGCTAGTTGGTTTGGTTCTAGTCCTGGCCCTTCTCCTCATTTTGGTTCCTGGTTCTGGTTGAAGTCCTAGTCCTAGGCCTAGTTCTAGTCTGGTCCCCTGTACCCTAGTCTCAGTCCTCGTGTATAGTCCTAGTCCTGGTTCTAACCCTGGTCCTGTCTTAGAACCCAGATGGGTGTTGCGCAACCCAGCTCAGTCTGTCTGCTCGAGCAGCATCCTTCATCTGCTGCTTCCTCAGCCAACAGATGGACTACACTTCCTGTTTCACCCAGCATGTTCATCCAATCTTTCCTGTGCTCACAGCCAATCACAAGCCAGAACAGCCAGGTGACGTCCGATCGTTTGCCAGATGCGGTCCTATAGTGTGAAGCTATACAACCATGCAGATCGTATGCATACTGATGGTGTTGTGCTAGTTCTTCGCACAAGTAGGTCTTAGAAGTGATTGCTTTCGCTCTCTCTTTCGCTCTCTCTCTCTTTCTCTCTCTCTCTGTCTCTCTCTGTCTCTCTCTCTCTCTCTCTCACACACACACACACACACACACAGGTTTGATGGTTGTCAGGCTGCTTCTCCACACTCAGAGCTGACATTGACTCTGACCTGATGACTCATCCAGCCATGATTCTGATCCGGCCTTTTTTTTTAAGCATCAAGAGGAGGCTGAGCACACACACATACATACACATAAATGCACACGCACAGGCATACATATATACATACACACACACACACACACACACATAAATGCACACGCACACACATGCGCATATACATACACAGACACACACACATAAATGCACACGCACACACATACACATAAATGCGCACGCACACACATACACAGAAATGCACACGCACACACATGCGTATATACATACACACACACACACACACACACACATACATACCTGCACATACACACACACACATACACGCTCACACACACATGCATGCATGGAGGTACGCACACACACATACCTGCACATACATACATACACACATACACGCACACACACACACCTGCACACATATTGACACAGACACACGCATACAGAAACATATTAACACACACACAGACAACCAACAGAGCTGTGCTACTGCAGCGCTAAGTAATCCCTTCCCAACTCAGGCTGCAACAAACACTGTATTTACAACCTCTGCAGAGCCACAGCTCCCTGGACTGAAGTCTGTTGATGTGTGTGTGTGTTGGTGTACGTTTACTGGCATGTGTATGTGTGCTGGGGAGTGCACGAGTATGTGGGTGCTGGTGTGAGCATGCTGGTGTGTTTGTCACACAGAAAAAGGAAGACAGTTGGTTAACGCCACAGCAGTGTCCAGCCTCTCCCTGCCTCCACTCCCCCAAACCTCCACTCCCCCCAGCCTCCACTCCTCCAAACCTCCATTCCCCCCAGCCTTTACTCCCCCGAACCTCCACTCCCCCAAACCTCCACTTCCTCCAGCCTCCACTCCCCCCAGCCTCTCTTCCATTGATCCCATTAACAGAGCCATCTCTCATCATCAGCTGGAGTCACACGCTCCCCTGTGTGCCTCACGCCACCAATGCAGGAACAATGAAGACATGCTGGCTGACTGCATGTGTGTGTAGGTCTGTGTGGGAAAGCATGTGTGTTTGTGTAAGTGCGCGAGAAAGAGTGTGTGTTTGAGGACAAGAAAGAGTTGGTGCATGTGTGAATAAACACGTATGCGTGTGTGTGAGAGGACAAGCGAGTGTGTGATTGTGTGTGCATTCCAAAGCCCACAATGTCAACTGGATCAGGCCAGGTGCGTTGCTGCGCTCCAGCTAGTTCAGGCTGTTGTCACTGTAGAAGAGAACGTTTTAACGAACACCATCTCCACCTTGAGGAATGTCCGTCAAGCTTGCATGCCAGGTTTCCAAGACTGAGGAGGAGAGGAGAGAGGATGACAGACTCCTTAGCTGTCTAGGAGGGGGAGAGAGGGCAGAAAGAGGGGAGAGAGGGGAGAGAGAGGGGAGAGAGGGCAGAGAGGGGGGAGGGAGGGCGAGAGAGGGGAGGGAGGGCAGAGAGATGGGAGAGAGTGTGTTTGTGTACAGTGCGCGGCGATAAGAAACGTGTGTGTTTGAGGAAAGCACAGAGTTTGGTGCTGTGCTCGCAATACACGATATGCGTGTGTGTAGAGAGGACAAGCGATGTGTGTGATTGTGTGTGCATTCCAAAGCCCACAATGTCAACTGGATCAGGCCAGGTGCGTTGCTGCGCTCCAGCTAGTTCAGGCTGTTGTCACTGTAGAAGAGAACGTTTTAACGAACACCATCTCCACCTTGAGGAATGTCCGTCAAGCTTGCATGCCAGGTTCCAAGACGCGAGGAGAGGAGAGAGGATGACAGACTCCTTAGCTGTCTAGGAGGGGGAGAGAGGGCAGAAAGAGGGGAGAGAGGGAGAGAGAAGGGGTAGAGAGGGCAGAGAGGGGGGAGGGAGGGAGAGAGGGGGAGAGGTAGGGCAGCACGAGATGGGAGGGAAGGGCGAAGAGAGAGGGAGAGAGGCAGAGAGGGGGGAGGGAGGGCAGGGCGAAGAGAGGGAGGGAGGGAGATGGAGGAGGGAGCAAGACAGGGAGAGCACGGACACACGAGAGGGGAGGGAGGGCGAGAGAGGGGAGATAGGAGGGGAGGCCGAGAGATGGGGAGAGAGGGCAGAGAGGGGGGAGGGAGAAAGTAGGGAAAGAGGGGAGAGAGAGGAGAGAGAGGGGGTGGAGGTAGAGAAAGGGGAGAGAGAGGAGAGAGAGGGGATGGAGGGAGAGGGGAGAGAAAGAGAGATAAAGGAAAACAGACCAAAAAAAGAAAAATGGAGTGTTCCACACTTTATGTAAGTTGTGTGTGTGTGTGTGTCTGTGTGTTCTCACTTATACGTAGGTCTGGATGCAGATGAGCAAGTCATGCGCCAATCTTTGAAAACACAATCTCGGTAGGATTTGGTTGCGCCTGCAATCCTCGCTGTGCGTGTTGCGCAGTTCTGCCCGCGCCTGCTTGTGTTTATGTGCGAGCCCCTATTTCACACCCCATTCAAGCTAGCAGAGCGGCGGTATTAGATCCTGTCAAATGGAATTACCTGTGTGTCGTAGTGCAGAAGAAACGTGGAGTCACACCGCAGATACCAGCTAATGCAGAAGCAGCAGAGGGACATTAGAGGCTTTAAGACAGATCAAAGCTTCTTCGGTTGTTTTGTCTCCCAGATTTTCTTGTCATTTTTTGCTCCGCGAACAACAAACGACAACGGTTCTCTGACAGCTCTGTGCGCGCGTACGTGTGTGGTTTCCTTCCGCAGTAACGCCAGCTGCTGGTCGCTGCTCCTGTCCGTCACGAGCATCTGCCCCTCCCCCCCAACACCCTCCATCCCCGCCCCCCCCGCCCCCCCTCCGGCCGATCCACCCCTAAAGCCACCCTTCTCTCCCCCTCCTCCCCCCCCTCCTCCCCTCCCCCAAGATGAGCTTGTCTCCGCTGGTGTCGCGCGCCTCCATGGACATCCTGGACGAGCTGCAGCTCATCGCTGCTCAGAACCTGGAGAGGTTAGAGGTCAACAAGTATTACGAGGTCATCAGGGAACTGGGCAAGGGCACGTATGGGAAGGTGGACCTGGTAGTCCACAAGATCCGAGGTGAGGATGGTTACACACACACGCACGCACACACATACACGCTATGCCGATAATACAAATGTTGCACTCACACACGTTATGCACATGCAAATGAACATGTCAGACACACATAAACACTTGCTACTGGCCCACTACTGATCATCTATAAACACTCCAAACTCTACATACAAAGTCCCCTTATAGACATATACACATACTGAACAGACAATACCACCAACACGCACCCACAGCCAACATGAACAACAGCATGGGTTTGCTTCCCCAGGCACTAAGATGGCCCTGAAGTTCCTGAAGAAGAAGAGCACCAAGCTGAAGTCGTTCCTGCGGGAGTACAGTATCTCTCTCTACCTCTCCCCCTGCCCCTTCATCATCAACATGTTTGGCATCGCCTTCGAGACGGACGAGTACTACGTGTTCGCCCAGGAGTACGCGCTGGCAGGGGACCTCTTCGACATCATCCCTCCCCAGGTGGGACTCATCCCCCTTCCTCCTCCTCCTCCTCCTCCTCCTGGAAACCTTCCTGCCTCGACTGTCTCGTGGTTTCATGTCTGGCTGGCAGGGTTTACGGTGGTAGCGTAGTGTGTGTGTTTGCCGTAACCTGTTTGCCTCTCTTATTCTCTCTCTCTTATTCTCTCTCTCTTATTCTCTCTCTCTTATTCTCTCTCTCTTATTCTCTCTCTCTTATTCTCTCTCTCTCTCTCTCTCTCTCTCTCTCTTTCTCTCTCTCTCTCTCTCTCACACACACACACACACACACTCCTCCCCTCTCTCTTCACCCATCTCTCACTGTCTCCTTTCCTCTCCTTCCATCTCCGTCTCCATCTCACTCTGTCTCTTTCTCTCTCCCTCTCCCCTCATTTCCCTCCCTCTCCCCCTCCTCTGTCTTCCTCCCTCCTCCTCCTCACAGGTGGGTCTCCCGGAGGCGATAGCGAAGAGGTGTGCCCACCAGGTGGCGCTGGCGCTGGACTACCTCCACAGCAAGAAGCTGGTCCACCGAGACATCAAGCCGGAGAACATCCTGATCTTCGACCGGGAGTGTCGCAAGGTCCGGCTGTCCGACTTCGGCATGACGCGCCGTGCCGGCTCTCCCGTCAAACGGGTGAGTGGATGGAGGGCTGCAGGGGACGGTGGAGGGTCGCCCGACCGAGAGGTGTTCTGCTGCGTCTGTAATGAACTGGGGATGGAAGGGTGTCTGCGCACGTAGATGTTTTGTAACTGTCTGGAAAAGCTCGGATCGATCCGGAAACTCCCCCTGCCCTTGTCTCTCTCTTTTGACGTCTCTCTCTTACTCTGTCTCCCCTGCTCTCTCTCTCCTTCTCTCTATCTCTCTCTGCCCCCTTTCCCCCTCTCCTTTCCCCTCTATGCCCCCCCGCCTCTCCGTCACTTCTCCAGGTGAGCGGCACTATCCCCTACACGGCCCCAGAGCTGTGTGATGCGTCGCGCCACGAGGGCTTCAGTGTGGACTACAGCACGGACGTGTGGGCGTTCGGCGTGCTCCTCTTCTGCATGCTCACCGGCAACTTCCCCTGGGAGAAGGCCCTGCCCTCCGACTCCTTCTACCAGGAGTTCGTCCGCTGGCAGCGGCGGCGGGCTGTCCCTTTCCCCTCCCAGTGGCGGCGCTTCACCGAGCAGGCGCTCCGGCTGTTCCGGAGGCTTCTGTCCGTGGAGCAGGAGCGCCGCTGCTCTGTCAAGGAGGTGTTCGGCCACTTCAGCCACACCTGGATGCTGGACGGGGAGAACAGCAACAACGCGGGCGGGGGGGGAGGTGGGGGGAGCGGGGAGAGGGAGCGGGGGGGAGGAGGAGCGGGGCGGGAGGAGGCGGAGGGGACCAGCTCGTCGTCCTCGTCGGGGGAGGAGGACGAGGAGGTGCTGGTGGAGCGGATGAAGCAGCAGACTCTCTCCCCGCTGTCCCCCATGTCGCCCCTGTCCCCCGGGGCTGTGGAGCGAGGGCCCGGGGGGGGGAAGGCAGGCCTGATGGAGCCTGGAGGCGGGCACCACTTTGTCTCTGTCTCCACCACCAGCTCCCTGTCGTCCACCAATAGCTACGAGCGCATGCCCCGGGACAGCAACTCACCTGGCGGGCGCATTCTGGTGGCCACGCCCATCGAGATCTGTGTCTGAGAACCCGTAGCTCTACACTGAAGTCCTTTTGTTGTCTTACACACACACACACACACACACACACACACACACACGAGCACACATGGCACATGTGTGTACACAAACACAGTGACCGCACACACATACAGTCCACATATACACGCGCAAAATTCCAAACATTTATATTTATACATGTGCGTTGAACTCCTTGAATAAGCTTGACAACAGTGGAAATGGTCTTCGAACGAATGGGATGAATATGCAGAAATATCTACAAATCTCTCGTGCAGAAAACAAACCCCCCTTAGAAAGATCTGATAAAGGTGGCCATGGCAACAGACACAGTCCCCACAAGGGTTGAGAGGTCTTGGAACGTTTTCAAACGATTCTAGGGGGAAAAAGGACATACCGATTTTACATAACAACCGTCAACCTTCCAGTCAAGAAACACAGGACACTGAGACACAGGTACATGGATCGTCTGAAAAGACCAAAATGTATTTCTTAAAGCAATACTTTCAGCAAAAAAGACTGAAACTAAAGAAGACACGAGCAAAAAAAAGGGAGGGGGGGGGGAGGAAGTAGTGCAGGTTGGTAGAATCAGGGATCGCTTCAGAAAAAGCTGCAGGCAGGAGATAACCAGTGTTGATTTGTATTTTTGAAGCCGACTTCAATACAGCTCACAGAAATACCTTGTCAAATGTTCCTAAAGAAGCCTGTAGAGCGAGCTACAGTTTTGATGTTTAATGTGCCGCAATGTGAAAGTGTGAGTGTGCGTCTGTGCGTGCGTGCGTGCGTGCGTCAGTGTGTGCCGTGCGAGTCTGAATCAGTAATTGGATCAAGTGGAATCTATTTCCTTTACTTTTATGCCTTCTTTTATTTATTTGAATGCTGAATATTCAAATTATATTTTTTCTATAGTTTTTGTAACGTAAAGTAGCTTTGGGCATTTTCCGTTTGAATTAGTATCAAGGCTTTTGTGTTTGTGACAACCTCACTCTACACTTAAGGTGAAATTCTGTACATATCGAAATTGGATCGTTCCACGCCAACAAAGAGTTAAAAGCCTTGATACGTCGATCAAACACATTGCAAAATGGATTGAACAAATAGCAGTAGTTCGGTAAATGGGCACAAACCGAGATGTCCCTCTTGTTCAAAGAGTCTAATTTTATGATCTCTTGTTTTTGCCCAGCTCCTTAACATACAAACATATCTACTTCACAGTCAAAAAATATATTTTCTACGCATTTCCTTAAATTATTATTTTTCTCTTACCGTTTAATTTGAAATCTATTAAGCCTAAGGACAGTATATTGATACGTGTGTGTTATGAGTTCAATCAAGAAAGATACAGTGAAAATGTACACAGTCACGTTTTGAAATTGCATGACGAGGAAAAAAAAGAGAAAAAATACAACGAAAAACTACAAATCTTCATAATAATTTTGAACTGGCTTTACAAAACAAAATGTCAAATGTTGTGATGTGGACTTTTGCTGTAGCACAATTTCTTGCATTATTGTCCTAGAGTGAGTATTGTTGTACTAATGACCTCTCGAGACAAACTAGGGCTAAAAATCTGAAAGAACAATAATGGTTAGTTTCTTAAGTCAATGTATGGTATTTGTAAACTGTCGTTTCCATTTCACCTCGAAAAAAGAAAAAGAAAAGAAAGAGCGCGAGGTAGAGAGATTTACACTAAGCATGGAAGTCCTATTGGGTCAAAATAGCGTTGAACTTCTGGTTTCAAATATGAGTAGAATTCTCAAATGATTTGTTTGTTCGAAATGAACTGGTTTCAAAAACGCTGCTGGAATCTTCATATGATGCCTCGTTGCAATGTTGATCGGGAAACCTCCAATTAAAATGAACACGGGCGTTATTACAAAAACAGGAAAATACGTTGGAATGGTGGAACAGGCATTTCGTTTGTGTGTGCGTGTGTGTTTCCAGACATAACTGCATGAATCTTTATGTACTGGGAAGCTATTCGTAGAAAAAGAACCTGTGATTTTGTTGTCTGTTGTTTTGCTGTCACAAGCTGTGGTAGTACAAAATAAATCGGCCCCAAAGTCCCATCTAGTTGTACTCGACCGCGACATCAGCTCACCTTTTAGACTAAGACAAACTGTCAATCAAGCATATTTGCATTGAGGTCATTTGTCATCTTTACCAAACCAGTGGTGTAGTCTCGTGCGAATAACCTTAACCGATACTCTTAATTGACCAAACCCACACGCCTTTCCCAGCCATCCTTGAACCATAAATCACTACGTCTTTTATAGTGGATGAAGTGAGAATACACCACTGGCCTAAACCTTAACTGTGGAAAACGAACCAGCCAGAGCCCAGATCTGTGTTGTCTAATTACTACATCTTGTGACAATCCCTGACCTCACCCTGCCCTGCCCTGCCTCAGTCAACAATGACTAGTGCTGTTATAGAGACAGAGCTTGGTCTGTTATGCCCGAGGTTGTTGTTTGACATCTAGAAGTAACCGAGCTTGTCTCTGTCCACAAACAAGCTGCGCAGGCTTTTGGTTCAGTCGAGCACTAACGCACCTGTTCCTGTTTTTTCCCTTGACGTTGAACACCCGAAGATGTTCATTTGTGAATCAGGCTCTTGGTTAACTTGCTGTTGTTGACTACCGTTTTGTGAAGTTTGAGTTAAATGAAGGTGCTTGGCTGGACCAGAAGCCCGTATTAGACAGCCTGGCTCCCTCCCGGTCTCTGACGGATATGATCAACACTGAGGTCTTCATCATCTCATCATATGAACCTGCTACCAGTCGTGAACATGTAGCGCCTTGTCTTTCTGTCTAGTGGTATATATGTTGAAGCCGTATGATTTTTCAGTGGAGTTTTAGTGAGTAGACGAACCCAGTGCTAGAACTCGTGTCCGACCCTTTGTCTTTGCAATACAACTTGTCTTCCTGTAAACTCCGATTTAGTCGACGATTAAAATGAGAATTATCATTGGAACGTTGGATGGCGCTTGAGCATTGTGTCTTGTCTGATTGTGCTGAACGGCGAACAGCCGGAGGGGTATATGTAGGCTAACATGCCACTCAAAGTGCTGCTAATGACATCGTATGCACAACACTGCTGCCAACTGTCGGATCTTGTGTTGCGACAGCGTCCCTCATCTACTTCTCACTAGAAGCCGGGCAGGACTGGGATTGGGGGGAAAAAAGTCCCCGGTATTTTTGCTCAGACCAGCCCACCACAATCGGTCGTAAGGAAAATCATCCAATGGGCCGCTGTCCCTGCTTTACGGGCCAGTCGTTTGTCAATTTAATGTTTATCAAAATGTATATATAATGATATATGTAAGCCCTATATTTCTATATAAAATATATCGGCCTAAAATGCGTCGGCGCATTCGTCCAGTATTTCAGATGACCTGTCCAGGCCTGACTGGAAGCATGCATGACAAAAAGATTCAAATCACAGCAGGTCTATTATTGCTTTTGACAGGAACCGAAGTCATATAGACCTATCATTCTATTGGGTTCATTTAGAGCCAATACCTCGTACTGTCCTTAGCAGTCCCACAACGTAGACTGTATCGGCTAAATACACATCTACTAATAGTCTTAAATGTTGTCCACAGCTGTTCATTGAACATCACTTACTTCAAGTCAAGTCAAACAGGGTTCAATAAAATATTTATTTTGGAACAAATCACCCCTGGATAGTCTAGAGGTAAAAACACAACAAAGAAAACCAAAAACAGTACAAAATGGCACGAGGAGTCTCCGGTTGCTGTTAAAACAAGGTAGAAGAAGATGAGACGACTTTGCAGGCCTTGTGTTGGGATCGAAAGTGACAAGACCGCAAACGAAGGTGGTGGAATGTGAGTAGCAGCTGGCGTTGTACCAGTAGTCGGATAATTAATAAAGGCCTGCTACTTTTAACATTACTCCAGTCAATGGGTTATTCATTTAATGATCCGTAAAAAAACAAAACAAATTCATAACAATAATAAAATTATCAAATCATTTGAATAGTCAGCCCTGAGATTATACGTTTTTTTTTTAAACATGGAAACAATACAAAACAAAAATTCTGTAAAGGTAAGAAAAAAAAAAGTATTTGGTACAATGCATCTGGCTGATTAAACTGAACACACTTGCAGTGGCATTTAGTGCCTGGGGTGACGTACATTTAATTGACTCGTTTTGAATGCAACAATGTCGGTTTCACCGAGAAACAAGAAAGAAACGGACCAGGTGGCATGAGGAAAAGACAGACTCCACCGTTTCACGGCCGCACAGGAGAGCCATGAGTTGTGTCGGTGTTTGTGTCGTCTGTATGTGATCTCTGTAACATTCCACCCCTGGCTGCGACAATCCCTACTCCCCCCCGCCCCCCAAAGCAGACCTTATACAATATAACAGCGCCCCTACTGGCGTTCTGCAGAAACACATGCACATTAATTCCGCATAAATCCATCAGATGACCGAGGCTACCGAACCTGAATGAAAAAGCGGAGCTGTCAATCACTCCTTCCCCGTACACACTCCTGTGTTCAACCCCAGGATGAGTAGGACGATACGTTCACAGGGGGAAGCGAACTTTCGATCACGTGGTTTACTAGAGGAAGGCCCTGACCACCAACTGATTTGTCTGCGCGTCATAGCTGGTGAGGGAAAAAAAGAGAAGATATTTCGTAGTCGTCATAAGGCTTGTATAGAAAGTTCCTGTCAAAACGTAAACAGATCTCATCAGAAAAAAGTTGATGAAAGCTGATGAGAAATAGGTCTGAACACATGGTCTGGCTTATCAACAAATACTATAATATCCAGATGCCGTGAGCGTCAAAGTCGATCCTACGTTTTTATAAATAAGTTACATCGCTACTCCACAGCCTCCAGGGCCTCTTAATCTCTCTTACGTCGGAAACAAGAGTGAATTGCAAAGATAACCGAAGAACAAACTATCATGTCTATTTGAGTAGCCTTACAGCAAAGCTCAACTCAGTATGGTTATAAGTAATGAGTGTTGGCTTACATCAAACCAGAAAATGTCATTGAACAAACTGAAATTGAAACATAAAAATCAACTAGCGTCACTGGGTCAAACAGGAAGTCGCCACCCCCTTCCTCCCAACACGTTGCAATTCTTCAGACCCACTTAGGTGTTTCAAAGACAAAGCAAACCAAGTGGCTGTTGGTCTTTCGAAAAACAATCTGGTAAGAGTCCTAGTAGGACAAGCTGAGTTCATTACATAGATTTCAGGAGTTCTTTCAGGGTGTTTCTACAGGGAAACATCAGGTTCTGTCGAGGTGTTTCTACAGGGAAACATCAGGTTCTGTCAAGGTGTTTCTACAGGGAAACATCTGGTTCTGTCAAGGTGTTTCTACAGGGAAACATCAGGTTCTGTCAAGGTCCTGGGGACCCCATGCTTCTGCAGAGGTGTTTCTACAGGAGAACCCAGGCTTCTGCAGAGGTGTTTCTATAGGAGAACCACCCAGGCTTCTGCGGAGGTGTTTCTACAGGAGAACCCATGCTTCTGCAGAGGTGTTTCTACAGGAGAACACCTGGCTTCTGCGGAGGTGTTTCTACAGGAGAACCCAGGCTTCTGCGGAGGTGTTTCTACAGGAGAACCCAGGCTTTTGCGGAGGTGTTTTTACAGGAGAACCCAGGCTTCTGCAGAGGTGTTTCTACAGGAGGTGTTTCTACAGGAGAACACCTGGCTTCTGCAGAGGTGTTTCTACAGGAGGTGTTTCTACAGGAGAACACCTGGCTTCTGCAGAGGTGTTTCTACAGGAGAACACCTGGCTTCTGCAGAGGTGTTTGTACAGGGGAACACCTGGCGTTGCAGAGATGTTTCTACAGGAGAACCCAGGCTTCTGCAGAGGTGTTTCTACAGGAGAACCCATGCTTCTGCAGAGGTGTTTCTACAGGAGAACCCATGCTTCTGCAGAGGTGTTTCTACAGGAGATGTTTCTACGAGAGAACCCGGTTCCCAGAACTCCCGTCTAAACATTCAAGCATAAAGCAGATGTGCAAAGTGCTGTAAGCCAACAGAAAACAATCAAGGCGCATCTGTCCATCTGTCCGTCTGTCTGTCTGCACAGTCAGACTGTGCACCTGCATGTCTGATAGTCTGCATGCACAGTTAGACTGCTGTGTCTGTGCGCCAGCAGTGACATAGTAGCCGTGCGATGCGCCAGGTCCTCTCTGATAATCCCAGTAGGATAAACAGCAGGGCCAGCTAACACGATAGAACTAATACTGCACCGCCACGCGCTGCCCCTTAAGTCTCATTCACCAAGCATCGCTCCATAGTGCTTCCTGCTCCTACAGATCCCTCGGTCGGCGGAGGGACGGGCGAGTACATTCACAAGATGAGCAAACACAAAACCATCCTGTCGTAAATGTTGCTCCTTGGGATCCTACGTCGTGCTACGGTCAACCTTCGCCGATTGTTTAGTGCAAGTCAGTCTTGGTTCTTAGACTCGCCCCCTCCCTTAGACCCCCCCGTCTCCCTCTCTGGCACGGTCACGGACCCTTGCAGAAGGGTCGCAGACAAGCCATCGGGTAGCTGACCTAGCGAGAGTTCCTCCTCTCTCTCTCTCTCTTTCTCCCTTCCTCTCTCTCTCTCTCTCAGCCACCAAGCTAACAGCGTTCCCACAATCCCCTGCACGAAGTGACCTCGCAAATATCTTCGGAACACATCAAAGTAAAGCTCTGGGGGGTCACTGCAAACCAAAAACGCCACAAGATTCCCCAGCAATAAATAAATCAAAGTCAAGTGACATGTTTACGAAGCTTTACAAAATTAAATATCTAAAGATTGTTATGCGTTCCATTCAAAGAGGAGGAGAGAGCAGACCCCCCCCCCTCCTACCCCTCCCCCTCCCAAACTCATAAATAATTACAAAGTTATGGCACAGTTTGGATATGCCATTATTATAAGAGAAGAGAAAACCTAAGGTCTCTTTAGTGAGCTGGATCTGTCCTGGAGGGTTGATGGGAGCAGACCAGCCGGCCGTCTAGCGGCGTGTTCCCAGCAGAGGGTTTGTTAAGGTTTGTGGGTGTGGTTTTTCTGTCCGTTCCATCTGAGCCCGCCTGTCATTCAGCAGGGCAGGGTTCCGCCGTCACCATGGTTACCGGGGCTTCGGCACCAAAGTCTGGAGAACGCCTCAGTCGAATGTCTACAGCGAGAAAGGGAGGGACGGAGAGAGAGACAGAGAGCAAGAGAGGGAGGGACAGTCTTAGTAATACCCGCATGAGACAGAATGGAGACAAGCCAACATATTGCAGTTCAATAGCATTTTCCATATATCAAGGCTAACAGGGCTATCTGAATTGGCTGTGTGCTTGGCAAGCTGCAGGCAATGATGTAGGACAAGGTGGTAACTAAATTCACACTGACAATAACAGCAAATGACTCATCTGGCAGGGTGAACTTGGAATATATTTTACCACCCTTCCATTACTTACTAGTTGCTATCCTACGGAGGGAGTATCGGGGCCATGCAAATAAAAGAATCCCACTATTCTGGAAACATCAGTGGTAGGTGAATAATTTTTTGCATGGTCCTAATATTTTTTTTCATGCCTGCATTCATTGTTAATTGCGTACCTATGACAGCCCTAATCAAACATGGGAATGAGCAGTATGTTCTAACCTGTGGAGAAAGAGGGAGGGGGCGGGGGAAGAGAGAGAGAGAGAGAGAGGAGAGAGAGAGAGAGAGAAGGAGGGGGAGGAGAGAGAGAAGGAGGGGGAGGAGAGAGAGAGAGATAGAGAGAGAGAGAGAGAGAGAGGAGGGAGGGATTAAAAGAGCGAAAGGGCATTCAAGGATATCATGTGAGAGGGAGAAAGGAAAAGGATTAAAGGAGAGATGCAACAAGAAAAGAAATGACAGAAAGGGGGAGAAAAAAGGGAAGAGAAAGTGAGAGTGTGGGAGGGGGGAGAGAGAGAGAAAAAGCACAAACAGTACCAGGCGGTCTCACCTTGTGAACCAGGAAGTGAGTCCCGGCTGGGCAGGTCACCTGCTGTCTCTACTGGCCCCTGGAGGGGCTTTCAATGACTTGTTCTAGAGCAGGAAAGAAGAAAAGAGATCAACCTTCAGGAGTCCCAGCAGCTTAGCCACCAGCGTGTCTCCAAGCCGCCCACTCCACAAGCCCTTTCTGGTCGCTATGATAACAGTCAGTTTACTACCAGAGAAGCGGCTGTGAGGGAAGATTTCGGCAGGAGTGATGCAACATATTTCATCATGAAGCCCAATGACAGGAATAAGTCTACTATACAGTGTTACGAAATCTCTGTGTGTGTGTGCGCGTGCGTGTGAGACAGAGAGGGAAGGGGTCATCTAACGCCAACCCCAACGCATCGAGCGAGCTGATCGCCAGTTCTATGCGGCGGCGGCGCCGTCCAAAGAGGTTGCTAAGCGACGGTCGATTCCTCACCTTGTGCTTTCTACACTTCATGGAGAAGTTCTCTTCGATGAGCACGCAGTCTGCAAACACAAGAGCATCATGGGTCAATGCAGAGTGACTCATCCCCCAGGCCTGGCCCGCAGCCGGCCAGCTAGCAGGGAGTTAGAGCTGGCTGTAGATATTCAACGCTCTGCTAGGAGGCGGAAGCACGCACATCTTAAGGTGGCTAATCCAGAACATTCTCTCTCACGCTCACTCTCTCTCTCACACACACACTAGGCCAGCCAGACCCTCAGTCTGACCCCACCAGACCTAATGACCAGCGTGTTTTAAAAACCACAAGCGGACGCAGCGATCACTCATAAGGTTCGGAGGCCTGCAGCTTAGAGCATAGATTCCCCCCGATGGGTTAATATTCATCACAAGGTCCGCAAGCAGCTTAAACAACTGAGCGATTTGCAACATGCAGTGGTATTTTCCCCTCCTGTTTGTAAGACTCAGGCTGGGACACGTTGGTCCTGCAAACGGGAAGGTTGCGTGAAACAATGAGAGAGGGGGCCAGTGTGTGTGTGTGTATGTGTGTGTGTGTGTGTGTGTGTGAGAAGGCAGGGCAGACCCACCTAACTGCAGAGCACATCTGTAGTGATATTTGTTGGGGCAGCCTTTGAAGAAGCAGCCCAGCGTGGCACCTGGGTTATGGCAGCCCGAACACGTCTGAAAACAGCACAGAAAACCAGGCTTCAGCATTAGCGATGCTCTGGGCCAATAGCAGCAGACGCTACACGCTCTTGGCCGGCCTACGTTTCCCATGGGCCACCTCTGCTGTCCCCCTTTCAATGTCAAAGCTACCAGGAGCGTTAGCAAGTTGAAAACGAGATTAACACTTGAAGATGCAAATACAATAATGCACTTTGTCATCCTAATCCTGGAGGATTTGACTGGAAACCTATAACCTCTGAGAAGTTCCAACAGAAGGTAGTTACCGTCTCCTGCGCCACCTTGACTGCCTCCTCCAGGCCGAACACCTTCCCCTTCACCAGGAACACGCCTGCAGACCAGACGCAGCAGTCCTCGTGCAGCCAGTACTCGCACGCTTCCACAGGCACCACGGGGGGGGCGTACCAGTCCTCTGTCGCTCGGCCCCCAGGCCCAGTCCTGGCCCCAGCCCCCTCCAGGTCCCCCGCTTCCTGCCCTGCCGCCTCCAGAGACTCGGCCCCGGCCCCTGGCCTGGCCCGCTTGGCGGCGGGGCTGCTGGAGCGCTCGGTGTAACTGCTCCACCTGGGGTGGTTCCCCGGCAGGCTCTTGTCCTGACTGTGTCGGGGGGCGGGGCGATGGGTCAACACCCCGGGCGGACGAGCACACTTCCTCCCTCTCCTGCTGAAGGACGAGTCCGAGTCGCTGTCTTCCTCCTCCTCGTCTTCCTCTTTCACACCCGTGCATGCGGGAGACTTGGCACTGGGCCTGTAGCCCTCTGGGTAATAGGGTCCGTGGAGGTCCCCCAGGTCGAGGGCGTTGGCCGACCCACCGCACAGGCAGCAGACCAGGGAGTTGTGGTAGGGGCCGTGGGTGGACACCCGGCCAGGCTGCAGGCAGGAGGTGGTGGGGATGGCCCCAGGGATGAAGCCCCCTGAGCTAGCCTGCTGGTGGCCCTTCTTCAGCCTGGCCGCATCCTCCTCTGGATAGTTGATGACGGTGCAGGTGGACGGGACCTGCTTTCGCTCCACCCGGACGAAGGGAGAGAAGCTGTCCGCGGCCCTCAGGTCCCGCTTCTCCTCCTTGTAGTGGAGGTACTTGAGCCTGATCTCCGGCTCCTTTGGGGAGAACATGGAGGGTTGGCAGGCATTGTATTTCGGCCTTTTCCTCTTGGAAGAAGAGGTCGTTTTCGATTTGGCGGAGGGAGACGCTTTGCTGGCAGAGGGCTTGGCCTTCTGCTTCGGGGGAGATTTCTTCTCGACTTTGGCTGCGGAGGAATCTACCGTCCTGTCGACGACCGAAGGGGGCTCGGGGTCGGACAGGGGTCGCGATTCTTCATCTGGGGACCCCTCGTCAGTAGCAGGGTGGGGGCTTTTTGGAGGGAAGCTGCTGTGTGTGTGTTGAGGAGGAATGGTGAGTTCCAAATCTGAGGTAGACTCTGTGCAACTGTCGGTGTCTTTGTGAATGCTATTTTTACCCTGTTCCAGTGTGGGTGCAGAGTGCTGTTTGATTTCGATCTCTGGACAGAGAGCGGCGTTCTCCTCGACTCCCTCCTGGCCTCCAGATAAGGAGTCGACAGCTTCAGACGCACTTATCTCCGTCTGGATCTGGGACTGGGTCGCCTTGATTTTCTTGCTGGGCTGCACAGCTCCTGCCACTTTATACCAGGTGGGATTAATATTCATCACTATGGCCTCCAGCCTGGTGCCCCTCCCAGAGCGGGGGGGCAGTTTCTTCTTCTCAAAGCTGCTCTGCGCCAGTTTAGCGTGACCGTTCAGGTGAGGCGAGTGAGCTCGGCCCTCGGCTTTGTCCTCCGGCGCCTCTGACGCAGCAGACCCGTCATCCGTCAGGTCGATGACGGGCTTCAAATCCACCGAGCGAGCGTCCTCCAGGGACTCTCCGGAGCCGAGGTCCGACGCCGGCCCTTCGCTCGCCTGCGTCTCCTGTCCTGCCCTCTCCAGCTCGTCCCCGCTGGCGTCCGCCAGTGAGTTGTCAGCGCTGGGGGAGCTGGACGCCTCGGGCAGGAGGTAGACATCTTCCAGCGAGGTAGCAGAGGGGGATACAGGGTCCTCCAGCGGGCTGGCATACTCCCTGCCCTGGGCACACATGTCTCTGGGGCTCCTGTCTGGAAGCAGTGCAGGGTTCTCCGTCCTGGAGATGAGGACCAGCACCTCCGAGTCCCTCGTCTCCGGTCTCCCGTCCTCCGCGTCCGAAAGGGAGTCGGCGCAGACGCCGTCGCCGCCAGAGTCGGCCCGGCTGCTTCGGCCGTTCCTCAGCCCTCCGTTGCTTGACGCTGCGTCCTGAGATTGGCGGCGATCGGGAGGCGTGCTCCGGCGCCTGTGGCAGTCGACCGCGCCGTTTGCAGCAGCGTGGCCTCCATTGAGCTCGCGAGACGGCCGCGTTCGACACCCTCCTGCCACGTTCTCACTCGTTGCCTGAATCGGGTACGCGGTGTGGCATGCCGGCTGGGACTGGGAGGCTGGGTCAAGGGGCCTGTCTCCCTGCTGGTGCGGGTAGCGCTGGCTTACTTCCTGGTTGAGCCCCACCATCTCATCGTTCTCTTCTTCCAGTTTACAAGAGGCGGGGCGAAGGGAGAACTTGCTGATAGACGGCACGCCGCGCAGGGGTGAGCGCTGGGACTCATGGGTGGAGAAGACGTGAGACCTGCTCACATAAGACAGCGTGACTGTAGTGTTGGAGAAGGCATCGTCTGGTTGTATCTGGTCTCCAGAATGAAGCCTCGGATCGGACGAAGGCTCAGGGAATGGTAGACCTTTGCTGCTGCTGGAATTTGTGTACCAGGAGGACGAGGACTTGACCACCCGTAAGGGATCCATAGAGCTGGCTTTGGGGTGACATTCCTCACTTCTCCTGGTGAGATCCATCACAGCAGGGAGGCTGCAGGTCAAGGAGAGGTCTTGAGGCTGGAGGTTATTCGCATTCCCTTGTGGTTGCTCCATGGCAACTGCAAAAGGGACAAAAAGAGATAGGATTTATTTTCATAGCAAAACACACATTTAGTTGTTTGCAGTAAGCCAATAAGAACATTTTTTGTGGTCTCTCGGTGTCATAATGTTCGTTAGTCCAAATATTTGGATTTCCTAAATTAATTTCATTAATTGATAACTATATAAACAATTAAATTAAGTGTCAAGCTTTCTAAACCTATGATATATTTGACTAACGCGCTAGCTGGCTAACAACTACATGAACAATCAAATCAATGTAGAAATAATTAAAAATGATACTTCAAATTAGAATAATGACACTGGTTCAGCCGTTGCTGAAGTCGGTAGGTAACATCTTAGCAAGTAGTGTTAGAGTTGTCCTCGAATCAACCAGATACTAGTATAACCAGTTGCTAATAATTACTGACATTATCTTGCCCATGAAATCTTGCTAGACAGCTAGCCAGCGAGGTAACTATGCTAACCAGCTAACTCTCCCAGCCTGACGTTTTCATATCGCGGATTCACCCTCGGTCATCGCTTTTCAAATGTATTTAACTGACCGACCTCCTGTAAGTAGTAACAAGTACGGCTCTACCTTGTGGAATAGCTAACGATGTAGTTGACGAGTTCTCAATATCGACCTGGATGGCTTGATAAGCAGTTGATACCAAGGTACGTAGGCTACTGATGACTTCATCTGACGTTAGCTTGCTAAGATTAGGCTAGGTCGCTAACGTTACCAGTGTGCTTTCTAGGCCTGCATAGATGAGACAAAGAGGGAGCGTACTACGCTGCCAGACGTCGAAACTTACTCACCGGGAAAGACTGTTGGCGGGGTTCAACGTCCAATTCAACAATCTGTCCCACCAGTCATGTCGTTCGGGAGCCCATCTTTCGCCGACATGCCTGATCACCTTATTTGATGAGGAAAAAAGAGAGTACAACTCCTGGTTTGTCGATGAAACAGGATAATTCGTACTTCTCTGAAAACAGTTCTCCGTACGTGAGATGCACTTCAACAGCAGTTGTCAGCTGGCTATCACAGTGAAGCATTGTGGGAATACACAGGGTGTGTTCGGCAATGACTGTTTCATTGTGACTACTGTATCTCAGACGGTTACTGTTTTTTCCAGCAACATTCATATTTCACAACGTTATTTTTTCTTTGAACAAGTTCATGCAACGTTTGTTTGATTACTTTACGTGCTTAGCATTTTATTCAGTCGATATGAAAGCCTCTTGCGCCTTTAACTTTTTGTGGGAGTTTGACTGCGGCGTTATAGAGCTTCTAATTTGCTCTACGGGGTCCAAATGCTTAGGAAAACCCCCAAACTTCAACATTGACAGTAGAATAGCATTTTGTCCTTAAACACGTTTGTATGACTGCTGCCCCCGCGACCCGGCCCCGGACAAGCCGAAGAAAATGGATGGTCGTAATATAAGTTTCTTACAGGGCAGCAGAGACAACTCAGCATGTAACTAAAGGGTCATCAACCAGACCACAACTACATGTAGAAATATGAAAAACAGGTAGAAGTAGCCAGTTAGAGACATGACAGATGCGAAAATATTCAAACGCATGGTGCAAAAATATTTATTGCTAATAAATCTGTTGTCAGTTGGTGTACATTTTGCTGTATATTTACAATAAGAGAGTACAGTGAGAATGGGAATGAGCAACCCCCCAAACATTTAAATAAATACACAGGGACTGAACATGACTACAAACATAACCCAAGAACGCTCTCCCATAAACTGGACCAATATCATTACAGAGATGGGAGAGGGGGAGAAAAAACGATATAAATGTAAATATATATATTTATATTCATTTTTATAATAAGCGGATCTCATCCATACGCATTCAGCAGTCACCTGTCAAGGGATCATTTCAAAACGGTCCAAGATTTTCGAAAAAAAACAAACAATCTATGATGTGCATCCACCATATACAAGCCAACACCTCGGGCATTGAATGAGCAATATCCTTAGCGACAGATCGTTCACTTGGACAGCGATGCGGGCAGATCTTTTCTTCCCGTAGCTTGTTTATTTAGCGAGACTTCCATCTGTGCTGAAATGATAAGGGTTTGGAGGAAAGCTTCCACATGTGCGTACTGACCACACCTAGCGTGTCACACAGGCCTGAAGGCATCGTAGCTCCTACCATCGGTTATGTGAGGGGTTATTCGATCGGTAATGTGTTTAGCCGTCACTAGCTCCTTTGTCTAGCGACAGTCTAAGGAGTTAAAACAGTAGCTTACTCGGTCACGATTTAGTGTAGGCTTGATAGAAGCTTCATTCAAAAGAATACTGAGTATTTACAGTAAGACATGGCAATCAAAACACAAAACAAATGTCACAGTAATCGAAGTGCATAGAATGCAGACTCTTCTTCTATAGACATGAAATTGAAACTTTATACCATGTGTGGTTTTTTTAATATATCGTATATATATAATATATATATACACATTGCGTGTGTGTTTGTGACCAGTGTGTTTCTAAGTAAGTACATTACAGAGCTAAAATATAGTGAGCCTCTAAACATGCAGCGTCGGTGGGTTAGACGTCCCTGTCAGAACTCCTTGGTGTCTTTGTTGTCGAACAGGTGGAGTCTCTGCTCAGCTGTCAGGCCTTCCTTCAGACTCTGCGGAGACGGAAACAGAGCGAGAGAAGGGGGGGGAGATAGAAACAGACAAGGACAAAACGAGAGGAGGAGGGGGAGAGAGAGAGAGAGAGGGGGAGAGAAAACAGAGACAGAGATGGATACGAGAGTGGGGGAAGGGGGGGGGGTGACGAGTACGAGAAAGACCGAAAGACGGAGAGAGAGAAAGCGAAAAAGAAAAAGGAGGGAGAGGAGTGAGAGGCGGGGCGGGAACACGGGGAGAGAGAAAACGATGAAAAAAAAAACCCCCGTTAGTGATCAAGTTGAACGGACCCCAACCACCCAAGTGAGATCTAACCAGCCAGGAAGCCCTTCCATCTTTCTTAAGACACACACACACACAGACGTGCAAATATGACATGCATTCAAAGGGATACAAATCCACAAGGAAAGACACCAGTGGTAAAAGTTGAACCCCTTCCACTGAAGCAGACCACAGACCACCCCAGTGTGCAGGCTGGTGAGCGTTGCTGGTTTGAGGCCCACCAGAACAGGGACCAGACACCAGAGGAAGCGGCACCTCCAGGCACGACACCAGCCGGCTGCACACCTCCACGCGCTCTGGTACTAAAGACACGCCCACTGCGGGTGCACGCCTCTGTATTCTGCGTGTGTGTGTGTGTGTGCAGTACGTAAGGCACATCTAATGCGGGCGAGTATGTTGGGATGAATTCGATACATATCCAACGTGCAATACACAATATACATCCACACATCCGCCATAGTCACACACGCACACACACGCCCGCACTCTTTCTGTGCAAGATCACCCCCCCCTCTCCCCGGCGTCTCATCCTCGAGTAATAATAACCGGTGCGGACACACTCCGACGCGGCCAAACCCCGCGGCATCCCCAGATCGACCTTGCTCTCAAAAGGTCCCACCTTCTGGACGGAACACCTGTGTGTGCCGGCGTGCAATACACGCTCTGTGGTGTGGGTCTGGGTTGGGTTTACCTAAAAGAAGAAGAGTAGGCCTATCGGTCCACAGCCCTAGCTGTCCCAGGGCATGTCACGACTCACAGACTGAGGACAGAAAGGGGAAGGAGAACACACGGGTACGTGTGCGTTAGACGAGAGAGAGAGATTCATCTCCACCAGGAAGTCTTTGGTTACTTCTAGTACATACACAAGGTGGCTGGTACACGCATGCAGTGATTGGTTACAATCGATTAGGAGGTCGAATGGTGATGACGTTCTTGTGTGTTTGTTTGTTGGCTTTGGGATGACGCGAATGCTTTGCTGGAGTGTGCGGTTACAATGCTGTTACGGTGGTCGACCACTAGGTGGCGGTCTGCGACAACACAGAATACACATGAACCTTTCACAGGGCAGGGAGACCTCTACTGGCTGTGACCGGCTCCACTCCGAAAAAAAAAAACCCAAACTATTTTCGTCTCTTTCTGCACTTGTCTTGCAGACTAATTACAGACAACCATGTTTACAACACCCCCCCCCCCCCTCCTCCCTTCATGTTTAATTACCCTTCAATTACAATCTTTTATCTGACTTGTGCAGGTCTGACTGGGGGGGGTGTTTCGAGCTAGCCGCTGGTGCTGGGCCAGCGTGTGAGGGCGAGGGGGACCCCCTACCTTTGACCTCATGGTGCGCTCTGAGCGTTTGGCGGCGGCCGCGGCCATCTTGAGAATGTCGGGGTTGCTTTTGGACTTCATGATATCTGAGAGGAGAGCGCAGAAGGAGCTCAGTTTTGACAGGCAGGGCTCGCTGAGCTGACTGCGTGACAACCGCAGCTAGCGCCCCCCCCCCAACACGCTGCAGCAGTGCTGCTAGCTAGGCTAGGGAGGAAGCGTATCAGACGTGTATGACTTTGTAGACAGAGGATACGGGCTGTGTGCTGTGTGTGCGTACCGTAGCCTCCTCGCTCCACCTCCTCCAGCGAAGGCTCCCCCAGGGCCTCGTGGGCCAGCTGCAGCTGGTCTCTCAGCCGGCCCAGGTCCCGCTCCGCTTTGGCCTTCACGATGCTCAGCTCCGTGTAGATGTCCTTGTACTTGTCTGTGGCGTACTTCTTATCCTGGGCACGCACACACACGCGCACACACACACACACACACACACACACACAATCAGCATTTTGAGTGTTTTTTTTTGTTTTTTGTTTTGCATTTTGTTTCGTGCAGTTGAAACACGTCCTCTTCCAGAATCGTACTCTTTGGGCTGCCTGAAGTTCATCCTTCAGGGAGTTGATCTCCTGCTTCAGGTACTGGACCTCAGACTCCTTCACCCGCAGCATCACCTGGACAGACAACAGCGGGTCAGGACCAGCAAGCACATCTGTACAGTGTTACAGTGCTGGGATGAGAGCCAGTCCTTGAGACCGAGACCAGGATAAGGCCTTAAGTTTAGATCAAATGTTAGTAGTGGAACTAGGACTGGGCATAATATTAGCATGAAGACAAGGACTGGTCTTATATTAAAACGAGGTTCGACCCTAACCCATATCAGGACTAGAGTGGGGCCTACCTCCAGCTCGTACAGCTCCTTGCCCTGGACCAGGGTGCAGCCGTCTCCCCCTCCCTCCTCGCTGGTCATGGAGCGCATCTTGGTGATCTCTGCTGCCAGGCGGTTGTTGAGCTCCTGACAACACAACGACAACAGGTTTAGAACTGGTGTGAGTATGTGTGGAGGGAGACGAAGGGAGGTTGGGAGAGAGAGAGAGAGCCTGAACAAGGGGGGAGGGTGAAGAGAGAGAGAGACCGGTGCCTGTGATCACATATAGATACACAGTGTGTGTGTGTGTGTGTGTGTGTGCCCACCTGGTTGTGTGCGTTGAGCTCCTGGTTCTCCCTCTGACACTGGCGGAGGGCCTGCCTCTCTGCCTCCAGGGCCTGGGCCAGGTGAGCGTTCTCCAGGCACTTCTGGGAGTACTGCTCTGACAGCACCTCGATCTCCCGCTGGAACGAGCACAGCTCCTCCCTGAGGCGTGCGCACACACAGGCACACACACACAGGCACACACACACAGGCACACACACACAGGCACACACACACAGGCACACACACACAGGCACACACACAAACAAACACAAAGGGTCAAACACAGCCACGGTACCAGAGAGAGAGAGAGAGAGAGAGAGAGACTGAGATACTGAGAGAGAGAGAGACTGAGATACTGAGAGAGAGAGAGACTGAGATACTGAGAGAGAGAGAGAGAGAGAGAGAGAGAGATAGAGATACTGAGAGAGAGAGAGAGAGAGAGAGAGAGAGACTGAGAGAGAGTGAGAGAGAGGGAGAGACTGAGAGAGAGTGAGAGAGAGAGAGAGACTGAGATAGAGAGAGAGACTGAGATACTGAGAGAGAGAGAGAGAGAGAGAGAGACTGAGATACTGAGAGAGAGAGAGAGAGAGAGAGACTGAGATACTGAGAGAGAGACAGAGAGACAGAGAGACAGAGAGACAGAGAGAGAGAGAGACAGAGAGAGAGAACAAGTGGGAGGGAGTGAGAGAGAAAGACAGGCAGCCGGCCAGACAGGCAGTCAGACAGCTAGCAAGCCAAGGTGGCAGGCAGGTAGCCAGCCAGCCAAACAAGCTTTGTCCCTGGGACGACTTAAACTGTCTGAAATTCCAAAGCTTGGCAAGGTCGTCCTGCTACCTCGGCGCCCCGGTCACCATGGTTACAGCTGGCACAGCCTACTGAGACACACATGCAGGTATTGTCTGCACATCGAGAACACTCCCCACCGCCTGCAGTCCTGCACCCAGACAGGCCCTGAGCACTCCACCACCAACCCACCCATCCCCTGAACCCTCTGAACCAACACTAGCCCCTGCGCCCTCCACCCACATCCTCCACCCACCCCGTTAATAAACCCACCACACACCAATAACCCCCCCCCCCCCAACACTAAACAATCTACGAGTTTCTCAGGTGACCCAGCAACAACCTCAGCTTCCAAATATCTAGCCGGGGGACAGATCAGTTCAGGGTCTTGAACATCTCTGTGGCAATCTTCCTCTGAAGTTAGCACAGCTAACACCCCCACATGCTCCAGGCTGCTACGCGGCGTCATCAGTCAAAGCCCAGCCGCCCCCACAGGTCTCTGGGAACGGCAGCCCTTTCGCAGGGGTAGGCAGGTGTGAGGACACAAGCAGCAAGCCTGACGTCAAGTCACAGCTAGTCGCCTGGGCGCTTGGAGTCCAATCAGGCAACGCATCTGAGACTGAAGATTCATTAAAGTCATAAATCAAGGGGGGTTTATCTCCATCTGTCATTGACTTGTCAAGCGGGAGGGGAGGGTTAAGTGTTCTGGGGAACTGACACGGGGCTTGGAGTCAGGTAGCTGAGTCAGCACCTTCGCGTTGAATTTCAAGTCAACGACTTGAAACTCAAGCGCGGTGGATTGTTGTTGCGACAAGGGCAGCGTCCCAACGCTCTGGGGCGGGGGGGGTTCAAACGTACTCATGCTGCCTGCGGATCTCCTCGATGTCTGCGTTCTCCGTGTTGTTGCCGGCCTTGCGCGCCTTCTCCAGCTCCTTCTCCAGCTCCGACCGGTGGGCGTTCTTCATCGCCTCGATCGCTACGGGCAACCACAAACAAAGAGGGGCATTGAGAGGAGAGGTTGGGCTCCTTGGCAGGAACAACCTGCAGACTAAGGCCACTGCAGGGTTTTTTTGTGGTAACTTTTTATTTCAAGCAAGAACAACAAGCATCTGTTTGTCACATGACCAGAAGTGTTTTGCAGACTATTTCAGGGCTGTGTCATGTTGTCCATTTGAGTCTCGGTTTAACAACTTGCATCACACATTTACCGCACCTTAATAAAACAGTCATGAGCATTTCATTAAGAACTAAACCGGTCCCTTTGGAGGAGGGATTGGGCTTTGATCTATATACTGTATGTGTGTGTATATAGCTCAGTGGTAGAGCACTGGACCACAGATCAAGGGCTATGCTTAATGAATCCATTACATTAAGACAGTCGATCTGGGGTGTTACTGACCGAGAGCATCAAAACAGAGGTTAGGTCTGATCTGAGGGCAGATTAATGGAGGGATGAAGAAAGGAATAACATCTAGGGTGAGTTGTCAAGTGAGCTTGACCTCTCACGCCCAAAGTGAAGGGAGCACAAAGGGTTTACCTGTCCCGTCACTTCCTGGTTTCTAACTTCCCGTTCTGTAGCTTCCTTCTCTGTAGCTTCCTGTCGCCTATTCTGTAGCTAACTGCTTCCAGCTTCCTGTTCTCCTGTCTGGTAACTTCCTGCTCTGTAGCTTCCTGTTCTCCAGTCTGGTAACTTCCTGCTCTGTAGCTTCCTGTTCTCCAGTCTGGTAACTTCCTGCTCTGTAGCTTCCTGTTCTCCAGTCTGGTAACTTCCTTCTCTGTAGCTTCCTGTTCTCCTGTCTGGTAACTTCCTGCTCTGTAGCTTCTTGTTCTCCTGCCGTAGCTTCCTGTCAGGAACATCCCACTGACCAGAGATGGTGGCGGCCGTCTCCTCGGCCAGCAGTCGCTCCTTCTCCTCCTGCAGGTTCTCCAGCTCGCGCTGGTGCTTCCTCAGCAGCTCGTCCACCACCCTCTGGTGTGACTCCTCCATGGCGGCAAAGCCTCGCTCGCAGGTGGCCTGCAAGGGCAGAGGACGCGGTCAGCACGCACTCCGAATCGGCACGACGCTCACGCGGAGACAAACGCGCGCTGTCGGTGCGCGGACACCCGTTCGGAGCGCAACACATCCTTTCATCCGCGCGCGGTCTCGACCAGGACCAAGAGTTGTCCCTGACCGTGTGAACCAGATCAGGGAAAACTCGAGTGCCTTCGGCCTCGACCGGGGGTGAGAGCAGCTCCACGGACAACAGAGGCAACAAACACGCAGCTAGCTACAGCACGTTAGCCACGGGCCGGCGGATAGCAGAGGGGTTAAAAGAACGACGGAATCCTTGAAGAGATGAAAGGAATGCGTGGGCAGTAAAGGGGTGAGGCCGCGTCCTAACTCCCCCCCGTAGGGGAGAGCAGATGTACCCAGCCAGGTTTGTGCCCAATCAACTCTGGGCCGACTCTTCTAAAAATGGCAATTACAACTCGAGTTCACGTCTGGTGTAACGTCTGAATTCTGTTGCAATTGTCTGAGGCGCTTATGTACATAGAAAGCCGTGAGCCGTTGGCCGACTGTTTGGGTGGAATGTGGGATTGGGAGCTGGATCCACAACCTCAACTCATGAAAGGACCGATTCAAAAAAAAAAGGATCAAGCTGGCTCACAAAAACCCAAATGCATCTTCATCCATCGCGAGGCGTGTTGGCTGCTCCACCAGGGACGAACGAGGCAAGGCTGCCAGCCTCGCACTAACACCTTTAGGTAAAACGGAGAGGGCGGGGGAGGGGAGGGGGTGGAAGTAATCCTAACCACCGCGCTTTGAAAACGGGGGAGCCATTCACCAATGCTATTATAATTACAGTGCATGTTTCCACAAGAGGGGATTTGAATGGCCTTCCGTCTGGCTCGACCCGAAACCTAGGCCCGCTTCCGTCCTCTATTCAAAAGCCGCTAATCTGAGTGCTCAGCCAGAAGTTCTGCCCCCTTCTCTCCCTGCAGCGGCCCAGACATCCAAACAGGGCCTTCCCCAGCCTGTTTTCACAGGGATAACTCTCCGGCGCTCTGAAGCCATGCCCGGGAAACCAACTGCGACAGCCCTGCTGAGCTAACTATCCCCTGCAGGGTAAACGGACACTTCCAGCAACCTGCAGTTTCTAGATGCTTCTTCTGTGCATCTCAGTTGGCGGGTGTGTGAGAGTGAAAACGATAGGGGTAGAATGAGAGAGAGCAGGAAAGAGAGTCAGACAGAAAGATAGAGCAGGAGAGAGTTAGAGAGAGAGAGAGAGAGAGAGAGAGAGAGAGAGTAAAAGAGTGCCAGACAGACATCGAGGCCCCACATCCTGTTTAGGGGTGAGAGGGTTTTGGGTATACACAACCCAGTTCTTCTAAACTATTAACGAGTCAATACAGGAAGAGGTAAATATACATACACTATGATCGTTAAAGACATGAGCTACGCAGGCAGACCTGATGCCAATTATAAAATGGCTCCATGCACAAACTCATTGGCCTCTCGTCAAAAACTCAGCCAATCGGCTGCAAGCAGAAACAACTCTAAAAGCTAATCTGCATATTTAAACAAATCTTATAAGGAGAGTAAGTATAGTGGACACTTAATAAACTAAGATGGATGAAAAGAATAACCATAGCATATATGTATATAAGTTTCACCGTTGGCACTCCAACTCTGCGCAACTTTAGTTTTCCATTTGTCTTGAAACCGAACGATAAATCAATTGAATCATTTGCAATTAGTTTTGAAATAAAATTCCCGTTACCGGTTAGAAAGGGAAAGTTTAGGTTTTAGTCTGTAAAACTAGATTCAAAGACAAAGAAGTAAACCTTGTGTATTTTTCTGGGGTAAAAAAAAGAAGAAGAGATGAATAAACATACGAAAAAAAGACTAGAATAGATTTTCCGAAACTTTGTTTCAATCGCTTCGTAAAAAAGGGTGAACTCTTTGTCTTTGTAATCAGTCTGAAGATAAGAACACATTGTTAAGCACATCAAACTAACACTACAGAGGAACTCATTTCATAAGCAACTCAAAAGACGAGTTTAGATGTTCACACTGTCTATGTTGATGCCTGTTGGAACTGAACGTTGGCTCAGCTAAGCTAACTTTCCGCCAAGGTTCTGCTAGCGAACGGATCGCCAAAATGGGTTCCTCGGCAGGTTCCACGACTAAGCGTCGACGATCGCATGCGCTACAGGACAGGGTTAGTCACCATGCAACATGGAAGGATACAGAGGAGTCTACAGAGAGCAGAGGGAAGGGCAGCGAGGTAGGTAGGCGGGGGAGGAGGGGGAGGGAGGGGAAGGAATGGAGGAGCGAGGTGGGGGGGGGGTGTCTGGGGGTGCCACAAGGAGACAAGGCATCACGGATGGAGAACAGCAAGGACAAGGGAACGCTTCCACCTTCAGGCTTTCCAGATCTTTCTCGTATTTCAGCCGGAGAGTCGGCGTGTCTCCCTGCTGCTCGCGCCGCCTCATTTCCTCCGTCAGGGCTAAGACCTGGGCCACCACCTCCCGGAGGCGCTCCTTGAGGGTGGAGGGGGAGGCCTCGGCGGGCAGCGCTCCGCGACCCTCCGCGCCTTCTCCTCCCGGGCTGAGCGCGCGTCGCAGCTCCTCCACCTCCCCCTGGAAGCTCTCCAAGATGTTCCTCCTCTCCGCCTCGTGCTTCCGCTTGAGGTTCTCCATGCAGACGGTGAGGGAGTCGATCTCCTTCACGTTCTCCTCGGACAACAAGCGCAGCATGTCGCCCGCCTTGGCCACCTCTTGCCGGAGCTTCTCGACCTCCCGCTCGTAGACATCTTTGACCTCGCGGAGCTCCTTCTTGTGCTTGGCGAGCATATCTTGGAGCTGAATGGCCTTGTCCAGGGAGTCTATGGGCTCCCCCTCTATCTGAATGTGGGTCTTTGGTGTTGGGTCGTTGTCTCCTCCTTGCCGTTCATTGTCTGATGGATGATTTTGAAGGTCTTGCAGTTTGCATTGGAGATCTCTGTTCTGGTTTTGAAGCCAAAGGCAGTTTGGACAGTCGGAGTTGCCCGTTTGAAACCGGCTGGCGTTTGGCCGTATGACATGTTGAAACTTCAGCCTGCTGATGAGGTAGGAGTTGTGAGCCTCCGTCATGGCGTCCGACAGATACTCCGACCAACGTTTCTTGGGGCTGCCTGAAAAGCTAGCTAGAACCAAAGACATCAGCTTGCTGTTGCTCGACACGGTGACGGCGGAGGCGACCTGGGCGAACAAATGCACTTTCTCTCGCAAGGTCTCTGCCAGATCTTTCAAAGCGGCCGCGTCGGACGCCGTCTCCGGCATCGTCTCTTCGCCGTCGGCCTTCGTCTGCGGTGCAAGTCGGCTGACCAAAAGCAGAGCCCTCTTCTCCGCCACCATCCGCTCGGCAACGCACCTTTCAAAGGAAGGTTCGCTCTGCGGACGACCGGGGCCGAGCTTCATAGCGCCTAGCAACTGGCTCCAGAACTCCACTCCCGCTACCAACATCTCCACCAGGCTCTCACTCACTTCAACTCGCTCCCCTCCCTCAGTCTCAACGCCGTCTGGGCTAAGTAAAGTGCTTCTCAGATCGCTACGCATCCGCTCCTCGGTACGGTCTACCTTCACCAGCATCTCTAACACCGTGCTGAGGGCCACCGACTTCATCTTGAGATCCCCTACAACTTCCTGTATAACCCCCTCTACTTCCTGGATCGCCCCTTCGTCTACAACCTGTTTCTCATCCGTCTGCATCCGTTCTTCATGAACGACCCCTGCGGTCGCTTCTCCTCTAACCCTACTTGCTATCCCCTCTTCCCCTGACCCGACCTGCCTCGTCCTCCCCTCGCCCTGCACCTCTAGAACCTTCTGACTCTCGACCAGAACGGCCTCCTCGCAACGGGTCATAAGCTCTGCGTTCTGGGTTTGGAGTTCCCTGCAGCGCCCCTCTGAGGACTGGAGGAGCTTGTCGGTCTCAGCCAGCTTGGCCTTGGTGGCGGCCAGCTGCTCCCTGAGTTGTTCCCCCACCGGCGGGGCCTGGTCGACACGGTCGTCCTCCATGTGGAAGCCCAGGCCTCTCAAGGTGGCCTCTTTCAGCTGCAGTCTCCTCTCCGTGTCCTTCAGGCTGTCTCCCAGCATCTCCAACGTGACCAGGGCTTCGTGGAGCCTGTGGGACTTCTCGTTCAGCTCCCTCTCGTAGTACTCCCTGTCGATGGCACTGGCTTGGCTCTCAGCCAGCTGGGCCTTGACGTTCCTCAGCTCCTCCGCGAGCGACAGCTGTCGTTTCCCTTCCTGCAGGGCGCTCAGCTCCGCTTTCAGCCGGTCGATCTCCCGGTCGGCCTCGGTCAGCTGGTTCACCATCTCCTGGTAGCGACGGGTGAGCGCCGCGTTCTCGCTGGTCAGCAGCTCGGCCCTCTGCGACAGCGTGCCGACGGCGGTCTCGTGCGTTTCCGGGCGGTCTTCGATCTTGCAGAGAGGGCCGTACGGGCTCTTGAGGCTGTCCGCTTTCTGCTGCTGAACGCGTCCCAGCAGGTCCTCCATGGTCAACAGACGGGACTCGTAGTTTCGGATGCTTTCGCCAGCCTTGGCCAAGTTCTTCTTGATGGTTTCGTTCTCGGCTTCCTGCTCATACTTCCACGTATCCAGAAGCTTCTGACAGCTGGCCTGCCTGTCTACCTCCTGACTCACACCCTCAAGCGATCGCAGCAGCCTAACCAACACGCTAAGGGTTAACGGCTTGCCTGATGTTAGTTCCTCAATCTGAAGAATCCTGTCTGCGCTATCGTGGATTAGAAAACTAATGGTTTTCTGGAGCGGTTCGGGGGGAGGGCTTTCCGAAACGGGCGGTTTCGGGGGTTCAGAAAGGCAGGGTTCCTCGGCGGCGGTGTGAGAAAGCGAAAGGCCAAGCTGCGCCTGCATTTGGCGCTTTTTCAGTTCTTGCAGCTCCAGGAGCTCTTTGGTCTCCTGGTACTTCTTTGTTAAGCTCTGAGCTTGAGAACTAACCAGTTCGGGCCTCTTCGTCTGGGCCGCAACATCGGCATCCAGACCGGTAGGATGCTCCAGCTTGGGAAAGGGACCAGAGAGTTTGTTAAACACACAGGAGGTGGGGGTAGGAGGGGTGAAAAAACGAACTAGGCCTAAAAAGGGTTTATGAATTACTTGCCCCAATTTTTTTTTTTTGATTGACATGGAAACATTTACCATATTAAATTTGCAATACATTGTACGTACGTATGTAAAATGAACTGAAATGATTTATTTTTATTTTTTACATTACAAATATTGAACCAGATTTGTTATGACAAGATGTATATTAGAGGGCTGGAGAGAGAATAAATGGCCTTTGTTAGTGAATCACAAGAGATCATGCACATTAAACAGTTAAAAAGTTATTTCATGGGGTAAGTGATGCAAAATTAGTACTAGCTAGATGGGTTTTCTAGTGATGGGAGGCACACTGGGTGGTACAGAAGTAAGAAAGCCTTGTGTCTACATTTCTTCACTACAAAAAGATCATGATTGCATCGTAATGCCTATGAATCCACACTACGTCATACTAGACTTACTTATGCAATCGTAAGCTATTCATTTTAAATCAAAATGAAGAATAATAAAAAAGAAATCATTTTATGATCACAGACATGATTAATATGCACTTTCCTATGAGCTGGATGATGACCTGATGTTTAGAAACCTACAAACCGTTTTCAGAACGCAAACAGAAAACATCTGGGTTCCGTTAAACCCCCTCCAGGCACCTCATCTGTCAACTGAAAACTATTCTACTCCATCAACCGTGACAACAATCTGCCCTCAATCTTCTCATAACTATAAAAAGCGGCGAGATGATTCTCAAATCAAGCACAACGTAGCTCTCTTGCACACGCGCGCGCCAACTCTCACATACTTGAGCGAGCGCATTTCTGAACTTCAGATTCGGGCCTTTGGTGCTGCTCGGCATCCGGGCAGAACAGAACGTGGGACACGCAAACCTAGTCCACGTGCAGCAGTTGAAACGGGATTCATTTGGCCTCCATGCGTAACATTTCGCAACAAGGCAAGCCAGATGTTTAAGGACCACGTCTCCGGCCAATCGAGAAGACGAGACGCGGCACCTGAACCGTCGGCGTCCGAAGGACGCCCCGAGCGTTCGTACCTTGACCCCAGCACAGAGACGTCATCGTCAAAAGCCTCGTGTTAATTATTATCAGTAATGCTCAATCCAAGAGGTGCTCGCATGAGTTTCATGACTTCAGCTGGAACACAGCGGAAAGCGATGAGCGAATAGGAGTTATGTCATAAAAACACAATATGGAGAAGAAGGGGAAAAAAAGGAAAAAAAAATCAAAAGAAAAAAAAAAAAGTCTTCCATGTTTCTTTTTCACATGCAATGAACTCATGCAGGGGCTCGTTTCCGTAGCCAGGTTTTTTAATCGCAGCTCTGGTGTCAGTTTTGCTTTCGGATGTCGTCTTATCGATAAAATACAACATGCAGAGAAGTGTTACATCATAGGAGAGGAAGTCGTACAGTTTGAAAAGGAGGGTGTCAGCGCAAGCAGCTGGCCTGCATGTAAACTGATCCAGATGAGGAGAGAGATGGCGAGGAGCAAGATATGGGAGAAGGAGAGATGAGGAAGAGAGAGAGAGAGAGAGAGAGAGAGGGAGAGGGAGAGGGAGAGGGCGATGAGGATGAGAGGGATTGAAAGAGAGGGGAGAGAGTGGAGTACGCTAGAAAGATGGGCAAAAAGAGTTGGAGAGATGGAGGAGAGAGTGAAATGCGGTGACATGAGAGCGATGAGGAACACAAAGAGAGAGAGACAGAGAGAGAGAGACAGAGAGAGACAGAGACAGAGAGACAGAGAGACAGAGAGCGAGAGAGAGCGAGAGAGAGCGAGAGAGAGCGAGAGAGAGCGAGAGAGAGCGAGATAAGGAGGCAGAGAGAGAGAGAGCGAGAGAGAGCGAGAGAGAGAGAGATAAGGAGGCAGAGATAAAGCTTTGCTCTTACGGGGGAGATGTATCCGGTGCGGACGTGCTGCTCTCGCTCCAGGGCCGTCCTCAGCTGCAGCTCCAGCTCCTGCTTGTGCTGGTTGGAGTCCAGCAGCTGGTGGTGACAGCTGTCCAGCTGGCCCTTCAGCTCTTCTACCTGGGAGAGGAGGAGCGGGCGTCAGCAGGAGGAGAGGTCATGCTACCAGCTACAGTATAGTGTTGGCCAGAGACTTCTGGGCTCTACAGAACACCACCAATCACACTGTTGCCGGAATTGCGTACTATCCCATGCTACTGGGCTATGAGGACTATACTGCACTAGGAGGGATGATTGCGAAAATGTGAGATATGTTTCAAATTATCTTTCACACACACACAGTCTCACACAGTCTCGCACAGTCTCGCACAGTCTCGCACACACAGACCCCTTTCTTGTAGCTCTCTAGCAGTTTCTCCAGCTCGGTCGTGTCCCTGGTCTGCAAAGCCGACGGCAGGGGAACCCTCCTCTCCTCCCGAATGGGCGTGTTCTCCACCTGCTGCCAGTGCTGCTCGATGACCTCCTCCACCTTCTGGTGCCTGTCCCCAGCCCCCGCGGGGCCTTCCCCCGGGGCCCTCTCTCCCCCTCCACTCTCAAAGTCCATCCGGCCGCCCTCCCCCCCAGCCGCCGTCTCCGCGGAGGAGCTGGTCACGGACTCGTACCGCTTCCTCCTCTCCTCCCTCCGCCGGCTGCGTTCGGGATCTCCCGGGTCAGCCTGCAGGGGCTCGGCTTCCTGGGCCCGCTGCTGGGCCATGGCCTGGGCGATGGGTCGGAACTCGGCCCAGTCGAAGGTCTTGGAGCGGCCCTCTCGCCGGCGCTCACGGGCCCGGCTCTTCTTGGGGCCCTGGCCGGGCTCGCGTTCCACGGAGGAGGCCTCAGAGGAGGAGGGAAAGTCTTGGGTCACGTCGGGCCTCGCCCGGCCCTCCGAGGAGGCGAAGGAGCCGTGGTCCTCAGTGGAGCTGGGGTGAAGGTGGTGGTGGGAGAGAGGGAGGCACAAACATGAACATCTAAACCTCACATGGCTATACTTGTCTGGGGGTGGAGCTGGGGGATGGGCACAGGGGCAGCAAGATGGAAATTGTTCAGCGGTAGAGCATGACTGCAAGTCAAAAGCTTGCAGGTTCAAAACCTCCTAACCCCTGTATGTTGCTTTGAATAAAAGTGTCTGATAAGTGAAAACATTGCACAACATAAGGCTATATAAAGCAGTGGTGAGAGAAATTCTCCTCAATCTTATTGCGAGTCAATACAGTCTCCTTCAAGACAGAAAACGATATTCTACACGACAAGCTACCTTTTTCGTAAACAAACCCCCCCCAAACGTTCCATGTATTTTTGTCCCGTCTAATTTTGGCGCTGCAGCGAGCATGTGATGCTAACCTGGCCACGTCCGGGGCTGTGGAGGAGGGCCTCACGTTCTTCATGACCGCCAGGATCCAGTTCCGGCGGATTCCTGCCGTCATGGCCGAAAGGGTGTGCACGCCCTCCTGGGTCTGAAGACGACGACCGTTGTTATTTACTAAACAAACTGAACCCTCTTGTTTTGTTGACAGGGGAAAACAGCCACTGTGCTTCAACTCAAAACCAAACATTCACGCTTCGTGGCATTTGCAAGCACGTAGATGTGGAAAGAGAAAATTCACCGGCACGACTAGCAACAGCAAGGCTAGCAGCTAACGCTAGCTTCAGGTAGCTAGCAGGTCGTGGTAGCTAAAGGCTGGACGGACGAGCTTTGGTGAGGGGAGGGGGGGGGAGAGAGAGGGGGGGGAAGAGAGAGAGTGGAGAGAGAGAGAGTGGAGAGAGAGAGAGAGAGAGAGAG
>BROE01000007.1:3567921-3606773 GCA_036571765.1 Plecoglossus altivelis
ACACACACACACACACACACACACACACACACACACACGAGTTAGTCTCGAGGAGTGACGAAAAGGTCCGAGTGGTTTGGAAGATGTATTTGGTTTGTACCTAAAGCTGCACGCTGCTGTCTTGAAAAGAGCAACTTTCCCACAGCTACCAATAATCCCTGAACTTGATCCCGATCGCAAAAGACGGATTAAACCAAACAAATCTAATTGCGGTTGCGTTGTTCCCATCGCAGTCTTGCCACACCAGCCAGATCAGGGGGAAGGTTTCCCAACCGGGGAGCCCATAACAACGACTTGCAGACAAACAAGACTGTTACACAACCGTTTGGTATAGCAGAGGATTTTCTAACTGCACCCCCCCCTCTCCATCACCATCCACTCCCCGCACCCCCCCCCCCACCCCCCCCCCCCGCCCCCCCCCCCGCCCCCCCCGCGCCCCCCCCCCCCCCCCCCCCCCCAGACCAGTCCCTGTGGTTCCGCCTAGAACCGTACAGCTCAGGTGAACAGCAGGTCTATTGTCTGGCTCTTCAGACACAACTCTTTCAGCCCACACACATACATACTGTACGTACACACACCTTGAGCAAACAACATCGCCTGATTGTTCTACTGCACTCCCCCCCCCAGAGCCCCCAACCCATTTTGACCAATAAGAGGCCAGTCTGAGTCACCTGGTGACTCCAAGGCCAAGGCTCTTATCCAATCTCACCCTGCGGTCAATATGACTGACACTAACACCCTCCTATCTCCCAGGAGGGCCTCAGAAGAGATCCAGCTCCTTTACTAGAGGACGGGGGGAGGGGAGAGTGGGGGGGGGCAAGGATGAGGACGAGGCTATGAGGGAGGAGCGATGGGTGAGGATGAGGGAGGGGGGCCACTCACGGTCATCACAGACTCGGTGGTGCGGCGGTCCAGGGACTTGGCTCTCCTCAGCGGGGGCAGGGTGGAGGGGAAGTCCAGCCCCTGGCCAGGGTCATGCCTCTGCTCCTGGAACACAAACATGCACACACTGGTTATTACCGTTCATGTTAACAGCAAGGCTTCCTAGTGTTGCTACCTCGCTACCAGCAAGGCTTACTAGTGTTGCTATCTCGCTACCAGCAAGGCTTACTAGTGTTGCTACCTCGCTACCAGCAAGGCTTACTGTCATCTCACATGTTATATGTTTTTACTATAACCATCACGGCTCCTCCCAGTCTTCTGCATGACCGTACCCAGACATGAAAGGTGTCAAACTATTTTGTTCATCGCTGTTGGATTACAAAAGGTTCCAGTAGTAGGTGTTAGCTAGCTAGCTAGAGCTAGCAGCTTAAGCTCACTGACGTTGGCATAAGGAGAGTTCCAGCAGTAGGAGTTAGCTAGCTAGCGCTAGCAGCTACTGCTCAGTGTCGTCGACCTCAGCTTGATATCAGCAGATGACATCAGTTAACAGCTGGAAACTGTGGGAGTCTGAGGCGGCAGAAAGCTCACTTCACAATTCCCTCAGCAACGCACTTCTCTCTCTAGTCTTGATTATTGTTGAGAAATTCGATAAACATTGTCGTTGGGTGTTTTGAAACAGCCTTCTTTTCGTCATTACGGACGGTCGCAAAAATCCTTCAGAGGAAACAGACTCGTAGCAGAAACGTCAGAGAGACGTAAAAAAATAAAAACGGCTAGCGATACGATCAAAATTGTTTTACATATCTCCCGACCTACCACAGATGTCCCCACGGCAACCCAGCCATGACCGGGAGAGAAAGGAGAACTAGAAGAGACTGCGGACGACAAGAACTCGAGAAAAACCGATCTTTCAAGTGTTGGCACTCAGCGGCGTGCGGAACAGTAAACAACCTGGAGACAGTCCGTGTCTTAGGACACCCAGTCTCTTGCTTGTGTCTAGATTACTGACGAAAGAGTCTCTGTGGAGGACTGTGACTGTGTGTGACTCTGTGTGACTGTGTGTGTGAGAGACTGCGTGTGTGTGTGAGACTGTGTGTGAGACTGTGTGTGAGACTGTGTGTGAGACTGTGTGTGAGACTGTGTGTGAGACTGTGTGTGAGACTGTGTGTGTGTGTGACTGTGTGTGTGTGTGACTGCGTGTGTGTGTGAGACTGTGTGTGAGACTGTGTGTGAGACTGTGTGTGTGAGACTGTGTGTGTGTGTGACTGTGTGTGTGTGTGACTGGGTGTGTGTGTGACTGTGTGTGTGTGTGTGACTGTGTGTGTGAGCTCCATGGGGGACTATGTTCTCCTGGGTTCTTCTCTGGTCAGGGTGGGAAAAGGGAGGCACAATTACCAGGGGACTCCAACCACAGAATGGAAACTGGAAATGAACAGAGCACACTCTGACCCCCACCCCCGCAAGCCCCTAACCCAAACAAAGACAGGACGAGGGGGAGGGAGGGAGATGTGTGTGTGTGTGTGTGTGGGGGGGGGGGGAGAGACAGGGGAGGCAAGAAAGGAGACAGAAAGTAGAAACGGAGGTGGAGGGGGAGGGACAGTAGCGAGAGAAACGTTCTTCATCAAATGAGGGGAGGACAGTGGTTCTGTAGAGCCGTGTCACAGCTTTCAAACTGCATTACGGAATCCGAATCTGTGTTTCTGTTAACTTGTACACACTGTTACGCACCCGCCAAAGGATGTAGACACACACACGCACACACACACAGGGTGGGGTTTACCTCTCTGTGGAAGCGCCGGTGCTCGCTGCGGCCCTGCCTGCCTCCGCCCTGCCTGCCTCCGCCCTGCCTGCCTCCGCCCTTCTCTGCCTCCTCCACCTCCATCCTCTCAGCGTTCTCCAGCTCCAGGGCCTCCAGCTTCTCTATCACACCGGAGCGACTGAAACACAGACGCACACACACACACACACAGATGCATGGTTAATAATAATGGGTTCAGGTCCCTGCTGGCGGTCTAAAGGTGAGGTGAGCGGGAGGAGAACGTGGCGAGGGCTGCCGCGTATCGCAACGGAACGCCACATGTCCGCTCTGCTCTCGCTGCGCACAAGGACCATCTCATGAGCTGATAGCCTCTGCACGCACGCACGTTTCTTCCCTGCCTGTTCTGTTTTCAGCAGAAGACAACAACCTGATTGACTCGAAACGAAGGCAGAGCGGGATACTGTACGTAGAGAGAAGGGGAGAGAGGGAGAGAGAGAGAGAGAGAGAGAGAGAGAGAAGGAGAGAGAGGGAGACACAGGAGCAGCTGAAGAGAGAGCGAGAGAGACAGGCAGTGGGAAACATGAAATGACAGAGGGTTTTCCTCCTCCTGATGTTGTCCTTATTAAGAGGAGCTCTGCTACCTTACAAGGCAGCAAGGCTCCGAGAACAGGAGGGAAGCATTCCTGTCACATGGTCTCTGGATGCTTCGCTTACTGCCGGGGTGCAGTGGGGCCCGGCGCGGGTATGTTTGTGTGTGTGCGTGTGGGTGTGAGAGAGAGTGAGAGACAGGGAGAGAGACAGGGAGAGAGACAGGGAGAGAGAGAGAGAGACAGGGAGCGAGAGACAGGGAGAGAGAGACAGGGAGAGAGAGACAGGGAGAGAGAGAGAGAGAGAGAGAGAGAGAGAAAGCGAAAGAGAGATAATTAGATAGAATTAGTTGAAGGGGGGTAGAGAGAGAGAGAGAGAGAGAAAGTTAAAGATATCTGATCCTAAAGCGAAAAGAAATGAAAATTAACCGGTTATTTTTCTACTGGGAGAGACTCGGCCCTGTCTTTTCTCTCGTCCATCCTCTTTCAGCTCTGCCTCGGAGGGAGGGGTGACAGAGCCGTGAAGCGTGTGTGTGTGTGTGTGTGAGATCCGTGTAACCTTCCCTAGAACAGAGCCTAAGGCCGACGTTTGAATGGAAAGAACAAAAGCTGGTTATCCAGCCGGTGTTTAGCCAGAACAGAAGGCTGGATAACCCCTGATGAGGAGGGTTAACCATCAATAATCACAAGTCCTAGCAGACTAACGCTGGGATTTGGGGGATATCTCTTTGCTCGGAGAGGATTTGACCAAATATGGCCTATTTCTCTGCCCGTTGAGAGTTCACCATCATTTCTGACTGTGTGAGTGGGCACTGCAGAGAATTGGTGTGAGTGTGTGTGTGTGTGTGTGTGCGCGCGCGCATGTGTGTGTGTGTGCACGTCATAGGCCTGTGTGTGTGTGTGCACGTCACTGGGGCCTGTCTGTGTGTGGTCATGCCTTTAAAAGGATAAGCTCCTCTCCTGCCAGGGAAATGTTTGCAAGTTTGAACCTGGAGCCTGTGTGAGTTCAGCTAAATCGGGCGCTGATTAGCCTCTTTATCCAACGGACAGTTAGGTAAAGTTAAGGACCAGCTCCTCTCTGCTCTATGTGGAGGCTATGTAGATAGCCTACATCTCCCAGGCTGTGCAGAGACTACATCTCCCAGGCTGTGCAGAGACTACATCTCCCAGGCTGTGCAGAGACTACATCTCCCAGGCTGTATAGAGCCTACATCTCCCAGGCTGTATAGAGCCTACATCTCCCAGGACACAAAAGTCAGCTAGGTGTGTCTAAACTTCAGCAAGTCATTCCCAGTCCAAAATGTAACAAATCCAACCAGTCAGTCGTTTATCCCTCCCTCCCTCCCTCCCTCCCTCCCTCCCTCAATGGCCACTCCCTCCCTCACCTCCTCTCGGGGCTGAACACGGCGGCTTCTCTCTCCGGGCTCCTCGCCCTGCTCCTCTTCTCCGCCTTCCTCGCCTCTGCCTCCAGCCGGCGCGCCCGCGGCCCGTCCGCGTAGGTCCCGTGGGCGGCGTGCTGCTGGCGCGAGTGGCTCTCTGTGGAGGTGACCGTGCTGCCGCTGGCGTCCGAGTCCAGGGAGCTGACGGAGCCGCTGATGTGGGAGCCGTTGGAGAGCAGGGAGCTGCCCGAGGGGAAGGGGTCGCTGGGGGCTGGGGAGAGGCACCGGGGGAGGCCCCCCAGGCTGGAGCAGGAGCCCGTGGGGGAGAGGAGGTCGTGGGGGGGGTGCGGGGCGGCGCCGTGGAGAGGCAGGCCGGCGCGGTCTGCCTCGTCGCCATTGAGGGAGCCGGCGTCCGAGCCACGTCCTACCGAGGAGCCCTCGCCTGGGGGGGGGGGATGGGACGAAGTGGGGTGGACACAGAGGAGGAGGAAGTTATTAACCGTGCAATAAGGGAGCGGCTTCCTCGTATAACTGTATATCTCGGTTCAAAAAGTACACCTAATCCTTTTTGAAGCAGCTGTCGTGAAACGGCGATTCCGTATTCAGGTGAAGCTGTGCAAATGACCACCTGCTCCCTAACTCCTCCCCCCCGTACCTGCAGGGGTCAGAGGGGAGCCGAGCGCAGGCAGGTCAGCTGCCGACCACACGGCCGCCCCCTCCGCTTCCCTCTGGCTCAGCTCCTCCTGCCAGATGATGGAGCTGGAGTCCGGAACCTTCTCTGCTTCTGGTATCCCTGAGCCGGTCACCGCCACCTTGGCCGGGCCCGGCTCCTGGTAGGTCAACAACAACAACATCAGCATGACGACAAGAACAATAATATGATGACGACAACATAACGGAAAGACAACATGACAAAAGGCAACACGTCAACATGACGACGACGTGACGAACAGCAACATGGCAGCAGTAACATAACAACATTAACATTTAAACAGTCTGTCAGTTGGGATGAAAGAACACTGACACGAATCACACACACTTAGTGTCGTACTCAAATGGGTGGGTGGTATGTGGGAGGAGTCTGATGTGTGTATTTAAAAAACACACACCGTGTGTGTGTCTGTGTGTGTTGTTACCTGGGAGGTGGTGGGCTCCACTTTGCGTTTCTTTTTCTGGTTTTGCTTGTTGGTCCGGGGGTACACCACCAGCTGTTCAGTCCAGCTGCACACAGCAGGACAGCAGGTTAACACACACACACACACACACACACACACACACACACACACACACATATGGTACCTCAAACACACACTGGGAAACACAAACGGTACCTCAAACACACACGGTACCTCAAACACACACGGTACCTCAAACACACACTGGGAAAAACACACACACACACACACACACACGTACGTACCCATTGATAATCTCTTTGTTTTCTCCCCTGATGAAGTACTCCTGCTCTGGGGTGATGATGCACAGGGCGTTCTTCTGGCCTGTCCGGGGCTCTGCATCGATGACATCTGAACACAGGTTCATGTTCACTGTGCCCTGGGGGAGCGTGCTGGGCTGGAGAGGAAAACAAGCACACCACACAGGTGTATAATCACTGTGGGCTGGGACAGAATACTGGGCTGGGGAAGAAAACAAGCGCACCCCACAGGTGTATAGTCACTGTGGGCTGGGACAGAATACTGGGCTGGGGTAGAAAACAAGCGCACCCCACAGGTGTATAGTCACTGTGGGCTGGGACAGAATACTGGGCTGGGGAAGAAAACAAGCGCACCCCACAGGTGTATATTGACTGTGGGCAGGGGCAGCGTGAGGGGCTGAGGTAGAAAACAAGCGCACCTCACAGATCCTGTGGGCTGAAGGAGTGAAGAGTTATAGGACTACTGTTAAACCAATGACTGGTGAGTTTGTTGCTGGACATTACTGGTGTTTCAGAGTGCGGGCTGCCTTCCCAGAAGGTCACAGTGAGGTCCGACTTCCCAGAAGGTCAAAATGAGGTCCGACTTCCCAGAAGGTCACAGTGAGGTCCGACAAAGCACTGACAGGGGCATGGTCTGATTCCTGTAGCCGGCTTGAGCTGTTATCAGGACTTGCGCTGTGTGACTTAACTTCAGATGGAAAACAGGTGCCGTCTCTCTCTCACACTCCCCCTCTCTCACACTCACCCCCCCTCTCTCTCTCCCCCTCTCTCTCCATGTCTTTATCTTTCCCTCCCTCTTCCCCCAGCTCCTTTTAAGGTGATCCAACACAGATCCTGCTTTATTAAGATCAGCCAGCGGAGCCCAGCCAAATATGGCAACCAGTCTGGGTCACACTTTAGACGGCTGAGACTGCAGAAGCTCGTCTTAGACACAGCGCAGGGAGAGAGAGAGAGGGAGAGAGGGAGAGAGAGAGAGGGAGGGAGAGAGAGAGGGAGGGGGATAGATAGATAGACAAGACGGATCAAAGAGATAGGGACAGAGATACACCGAGCTGAGGATCGAGGGGACGACTAATGAGATGGGGCTAAAGAGATAGAGTTAAAGAGATATGGGGGATGGGGAGAAAGAGCGAGAGCGTGATGGAGGTGATGGTGGGATACTTGTCTTGCTGCGGGTGAACGGAGCGTTCATATTAGGCAGCAGCACAGCATTTTACTACCACCCAGTGTCGCGGTTCACGGCACACCACATCCCTGCGCGACACGCTACGCTTACCGCATCGCCATGACGACCGGTGCTACCTCTGGCGGAATAACAACAGGCCCGCCATTGAATTCTTCTTTCCACAGCAAAGGGAAAGTGTTTACTACAGTAAAGGGTGTTAAGATTTTGATCCGACAATAGGCTGGGGTTCCTAGGAAATACCTTCCTCTTTCCCGGCCCTCCTTTGTGCAAGCAGGCAGAGGGATGCTGGAGCAGCAAGAGGGGGGGGAGGGTGGAACTGGTGGTGGAGCTCTGCTCCTGGATCAGTTTGGGACCGCTGGCGCAGGCGGGGTTAGGGTTAGAGAGGAGGGGGGTGGGGGGTGGAACTGATCCTGGGTCTGCGGGTCGCTGCCTTTCGGAGGGAGCAACCTCAACCTGCCTTCTAGAAACATCTGACGTTGGAACCGTAAAACAAAGTCCATCTATCTGCCAAGACGGCCATTCACGCGGCCCTAAGTTATAGCAGGGCTTGATTTCTCTCCAGCGGTCCTAGTGCCATATCCTCTCATTGTGTCAGTGCTCCGTGGTGGGTGTCTATATATAGTTCCACATGGGGGTATTATTAAAAATAATGACTTTCTCACAGTACGGGCGAAGGAGTTTGGCGTCTCCAAGAACATGACATACAAAAGGGGATGAAGAATCTGCGAAGGGGGAATAATAATATCTTTGTCGGAGGAAAAACGGCACGCCCTGAGCGAGGATCGTAAAAAAAAAATGAAACAAGTGTCAAAAAGTAGAAGGAAAAAAAAAAAAAAAAACCTTACAAAAGCCAGCTTTACAATTAAGTGGCGTGCACCCACTCTATAAATGATGAATTCTTTTTCGGCTGGGTTTTTATTGGCTGAGCCGGTGGCATGCCCTGTCAGAGACCGCAGAGGGGAAGCCACGGTTTTATGTGGCACATGTGCTCCGACACGCCGGCCCCCTTCACTACTGCCACTCAAGCGTTTCAGGGTAATCTACGAAACCTTGTCTTCTCTCTCCTCCTGCTCCTTCTTCCATACCTCCATCTCCTCCGCCAACCCTCCATCTCCTCCACCAACCCTCCATCTCCTCCACCAACCCTCCAACAATCCTCCATCTCCTCCACCAACCCTCCATCTCCTCTACCATACCTCCACCAACCCTTCATCTCCTCCACCAATCCTCCATCTCCTCCGCCAACCCTCCGACAATCCTCCCCCATCTCCACTCGTTTGTTCCCCACCTGCCCCCACCCCTGTGGGCTCCACGCACACGGATGATGATGCTGCTGCTCTCTGTCTGACTGTCTAAGACAGGGTAGTCTAGCAGCCTTCAGAACAGCTAGAGACCGACTCTGCAGCCTTCAAAACAAGGCTGACTGCAACCTCTAAAAGACAGGCCCATGTGACTGCAGCCTCTAAAACAAGGCTGGCACTGCAGCCTCTAAAACAAGGCTGGCTCTGCAGCCTCTAAAAGACAGGCCCAAGTGACTAAGATGAAGCTGGCTGGCTGGCTAAGTCACTGTAGCCTTCATGACAGGTAGTTGGTCTCAAATCACGTCTCACTCCACTTGCTGCCAGTCTGTCTGCTGATCCCTTTCTCTGACTCAGCCAATCTCCACCTCATATACGGCGTCTCTCAATCTACCCCTCTCTGTGTTTCTCCCATGCTAGTCCGTCTGAAAATCTTCCAATCTCTACTCACTCCCACCCACTCATTCACTCAGTACAACGTACACTGAGACTACAGTAACCATACCACCACAGCCTGGCCGATAGTTCCTACCTATACCCATCGCACATTCACAACGTGGCGCTTGAATTGGTGGGTTGTGTGTGCATGTGCGTGTGGAATGTTTGGGTCCAGGGCAAATCTGACGTTTCCCTGTGGTTTTCTTTGGGGGGGGGGCGACTTATATTCTCTCTCTCTGTCTGTCTTTCTTCCTCTCCCCTGGCTAGGGAGCTGGGAGCCTGCCGCAGTTCACCAAATATGGGCATCTCCAGAGCCGTGCTGCTGGAGGCCACGGAGCATCTCCCGCTTCTCAAGAGCCAAAATAGTTCCGCTTTTGAAGAGGCCCCGGCTTCAGATGTGCGCGTACCAAGACGCCCCCCTTCCGTATCCACCGCTCAGACGGCAGCAAACGCTAGGTTGGAAACGTATTACAGCCAAGCCTGTAATAAGTAGGGGGGGGGATATCGGATATCATCCTGGATTTTGGTACGGCATCGAGCCTGATATCTGGTAAGCGGTGTCTTGTTCGTTGTTTACATTCGTCCCATTTTTCAGCCCCACGCCACCCCTCAACCTCTGCCTCACCCACCCACCCACCTCCCCCGTCTCAACCTCTGCCTCACCCCCCCCTCCCCCACCTCCCCTTCTCAACCTCTGCCTCACCCTTCCTTACACAGAGTTAGCTCATTCCTGCCCCCTCAGCCGGCCAAGACCAGCAGAGGAATTACTAACAATCGCTTCAAACAGGATAAGTATCCCGCTCCTAGACCATATTGGGTCTTTTTTATGAGGACAGTTGGACTGGAGGGGGAGAATCAGGGCAGTTTTCCGGAACATTCTTCTAAAAGACTGGGCAGACAGAACCATAAGTGCAGTAAGCCAGTTAGCTGGCTCATTCAGCCCCAATGACGTACGTTTAAACAACCCCATCAGTGAGAATAGGAACTAGCTTTGGACGACAAGCATTCCAAGGCACTCCAAACCGTATACCCTGAACTGTTTATAGATGTGATTTATTCGAGGTGGATGATAGTAGCCTATGGAAAACCATCTATAGGCCAGTTCTACAAAGTCTCACTGCAAGTGTCAGCTTGTGATAAAGACCAGTAGTATAACTTTGCCAACTTGGCTCAAAATGAGAAACTTCAAATCTTTAGCAGTCACATGGGCAGGAGATTCCTCTCGCTGTCTGGCTGTCTGGCTGTCTAGGTTTGGGTGTCTGGTCTGGGTGTCTGAAAGAGTAGTGTGTTAATCGGATCATTGGAAGGAGAACAATGGCATCTTTATCGAGTGGTCATTCTCCCCATTGAGCCAAGACTGTGCTAAGGAGGACAAATCAGAGAACAGCTAATGCTAGCTAGCTAATGCTTGTCATCCAAAGCTAGTCCTATTCTCACTGATGGGATTGTTTGAATGCTAGCCTGTAGCTGACAGTGAAGAACAGCCAGCTAGTCTGTATCTGACAGTGGAGAACAGCCAGCTAGCCTGTAGCTGACAGTGGAGAACAGTCAGCTAGCCTATAGCTGACAGTGGAGAACAGTCAGCTAGCCTGTAGCTGACAGTGGAGAACAGTCAGCTAGCCTGTAGCTGACAGTGGAGAACAGCCAGCTAGCCTGTAGCTGACAGTGGAGAACAGTCAGCTAGTCTGTAGCTGACAGTGGAGAACAGCCAGCTTGCCTGGTTCTCTAGCAAGAGTAACGGGAGAGAGGATCAGTTGATCAAACGATGAGAGACGATGAGTGTGTGAGAGACAAAGGGACATGTGAATATCTTTTATATGTCTGGAGGTGAAATGTCCAGTATAAGGGGCATGCAAGCAATAGGGTTGATTTATGAAAAAGTAAAATATACGACAGAGGATTAGGCCGCCTTTTACATCTTCCTTCTGCGGAGCCTTAAAAATGTCTAAACACTTGGGAGTGCAAAGTCCTATCCGGTCAGATTTGGGAGTGTTCTTGTTTTATGGGGGGGGGGGGGGGGGGGGTGTTATGGAGTGTGTGTGTGTGTGTGTGTGTAGGGGAGGCAGCCATTTTCCTGATTCAGTTCCCCCCCCCTCGTCTTCCAGAGTATTCCATCAGCACATGAAAAGACTGGTAGACAATGTGGCAGACGGCGCTGGAATCTCCTTCACAATAGGAGGAAAACACATCGTACGCATGTGGCCGGTCTGCGAGCGCGCGCACGAGCGCGAACACGCCCATCTTCCTGCTTTTGTCATCACTTGCGGGGCGGCGAAACTGGCGAGGACTGCGGGCGGGACTTCAAACGTCTCCTCCTTCCGTCTTCCCCCCACGGGCGGAAGCTCTGGGATCTGGAGAAGCAGCCGTCTGCATCCCAAGTTGCGTTCAAGATCGTATTTTCAACACTGTGTCGACCGCTCGCATCATTAGTGAGCACCAAGATTAAAGGGAGGGTAGAAACTGTTGTTGAGGAGCACTCCTTGTAGTATTTGTAATTCCACATCTGCTTTAATATAAAACGAACGGTTTGACAATGATATGAAATCGTTTCGACATCTACGAGCGTCGGAATACTGTAATAAACAAGACCGATCATTAAGGGGTACCCTGACTAATGATTGGACGGGTTACCGGTCTGTCTGTCTACCTACCTACATGCGCTTACTGTGCCCCTCCACTCGATGCTCGTTACTGTATATACTGTATTCTGTATACGCTGAATAGAGCCCAAAAGAAGCTCAAATAACCAGCTTTGCTCAACATGCCTCCCCTGCTTTTAAGTCCATGTTGTAAACACGCCAAACGTTTGACCTCTGACATGCCTGATGTAAGGCTTGATGAAGGGACAATACCGGGTTTTTTTGTAGTGAATGGCCCACCATTTTGTGGGTTTGGAAGTGAACAGCCAGTCAGGAAGGCAGGCAGGCAGGGCAGTGTGGGCCTCACTGTTTGCACACAAGCAATCTAATCTGCAGTCAGATCGGCCAGTGGGTTTGGTCACCCGTGTCACATTCCCAAGTGACACACACACACACACCTCTTTTCTTTGGTCTCCATTCTCTTTCCCTCTCTCCTAATTCTTTCTCCCTGCCTCCATATCTCTCCCTGCTTCGCATCGCTCTACGTTGAGGTGCGCTGCTTTTGAGTCCCCCAGCGCCTGGGCACCCCTCAGCAGGGTGGGGAGGTTTCTACCCCCACACAGGAGGTCACCCTGAGTCCCAAGACCTTAAAAAAGAGAGTGACCTTAAAGAAAGGAGGTGTGAAATAAGATCATGAAAGAGAGAGAGACGGGGAGGGAAGGAGGGAGTGAGAGGGAGGGAGGTGGAGAGAAAGAGGGAGGGAGGGATAGGTACAGAAATAGAAGATATGAAGTGTGACAAAGAGCTCCTTACCGACTCATCCAGAGCGAAGCGAAGACACCCATGTTCGTACAGCACAAAGAACCTCCGCTGCCATTTCTGTTGAGGAGACGGGGAGAGGGGTGGAGACACAGGTAGGGAGAGAGAGAGAGAGACTTATTCAATCGACAACAAGTGAACAAATCACCTGTGCATGCTGGGTATGGCTGGCTGATGGTTAGGCCAGTGTTCCAATGGGATTGTGCATTACAGACATTCACCTGCTTATCTATAGGAGTGATAAAAAGGGGAAAATGTCCCCCAGAATGTATACGTGTCAATTCCTCACACGCACACACAGACACAGACACACACCCACACAGACACACACACACACCCACACACACCCACACACACACACACACACACACTCACACTTACCCGGGACCTCTGATTAGGATTGTCAAAGTCCGTTCCCTCGGGGGCCAAGCAGAGCCACCCGCCATATATAGGTTTGGCCTGTGAAGGAAAAAGCAGCAATTTCAGTCATCCGTACGCGAGAGAGAGCGAGAGACCGAGAGCGAGAAACGTCGAGAGACCGTGTTCAGGGTCCCGCCGTTCCATCCCTTCTCACGGGGGGCAGTTGGGAGCCATGCGGAGCCACAGCGTTTAACGCACCTGTGGGGCCCAGTCGTATCTGGGATACACCCCGGCCGAGCTCATCTTAGCCCCCCCAGAGCAAAAACAGACGAACCGAGAGCAAAGTGACCCGGCCTGCCTATCCAGCCGTAAACTGGCTTCCGCCATGGGCCACACAGACTTGTTCAAACAGCAGCTGTTTGCTCCTTTGGATGCAGGGGGAAGATTAAGGGGACGTGTCAACAGATAAAAGGCCACGAGTCGTTCCCACAGGAGAGGGTGTTTTTCCAAAACCGTCTTCGCTTGGAATCAGGCGTCTATCTAACAGTTGAACATGACCTGGCAGCTGTCATTCCTGTTTGACAGTTCTCTCTCTGCCCCCCCCCCCTTCCCCTGCTCTCTCTTCGTTCGTTTCTCTCTCCACCTTTCTCCTGCGCGTCTTTTTCTCTCGCTCTTTATCCTACATTTCTCTCTCTCTCCCCCCCCCCTCCTCCTCCTCTCTCACCTGGTGTGCAGACGACTGTTAGGCAGTTCTAATGTAGGCCATTCCCCCCCGGGGCCCCTGCGTGTTTGCCATAAATCCATACGTGCGTCTTGTCGGAGCATGCACAGACTCTGCAGAAGCAGGTGGATGGATCGGCGTCCTTTCGAGAGAAAAAGATATGACTCGACGGGGGAAACGAGTCCTAACCCCGAGATTTTAAAAAACGAATCATGACTCGGGTCGTTTCACAACGGTCACTGACTGATGATCGTTAACTATCTTCCCATGTTCATCACCAAAGGTGTAGGGAGAGGGACGTGGGGGCGAGAGAGGGAGGCGAGGGACAAGAGAGAGAGACAGAGATTTAGACGGAGGACCACCAAGAGAGAGACACACCTGCAGCTGTGGCCCGTACCCATGACGACATCCATGGAGCCAGGATGCACAAATGTTGAACACTGACACACACACGCACGCACATGCCTGCTTCCCCCCCTCCCAAAACACACACACACAAGGCTGACTTCCTCTCCAGTGGTCCTCCAGTGACCCTGCAGACCCACCCCGCCCCCCCATCACACACCACACACACACACACACACACACACACACACACACACGTCCCTCCAGCCCTCCTCACGACCGAGGTTAACTCTTCATTTCCTCCCCACTGAAAGCCCCCCTAAGGGGGGCCAGGAAGCCCCAGTCTATGACCACTGTCATGGTGGACCACGACAGAACGCCTGAGGCCTACGGGAACCAAGAATTCTCAGAGTGTTTCCGGCACCAACTCCATGTGACCTTTGAAATCTAACATTCTAATAGTTCTCGTCCCTTGAATTCCCTGGGCTGCTGCTGATTCACTGAGGGCAGATGAGCAGGCTGACTCAACAGCATACAGGCTGAACTGTGCTTTTACACTCTACAAGCCCCACCTCTGGGAGCCCCACCTCTGGGAGCCCCACCTCTGGGAGCCCCACCTCTGGGAGCCCCACCTCTGGGAGCCCCACCTCTGGGAGCCCCGACTCTGGGAGCCCCGACTCTGGGAGCCCCGACTCTGGGAGCCCCGACTCTGGGAGCCCCGACTCTGGGAGCCTCGACTCTGGGAGCCTCGACTCTGCATTCTCAGTCCCACATGTCCTTGTACAGGCTGGGCATCCTTCCCTCCTTCTAGCTAAAGCTAAACTCCTCATCCTGCTTAAGACTCCCACCATGTCCATCTGTCTGTCCCTCTCCCTTTCTCTGCTTCTCTTTCTCCCTCTCGTGTGTCACAGAGTCCGTCTCTCTCTCTTTCTCTCCCCGTCTCTCCCTCTCTCGGTCTCTCTCCTTCTTTGTCTCTCTCATCTTGCCCCTGTGCTAGCCTACTCTCTATGCTTTATACTGAAAGGCCTAAAGAAAGACAATAAAGGAAAGCGATAAATCCGGAACAACAACAGCAGCAGCAGCAACAACAACAACAAAACGAACCAACACTGAAAAGGCCTTCAGCTTCAGCTGAGAGTATTAGCCCATTTAAAAAAAATGAATAAAAAGGCATTTCTGGGAAATCAAAATGTCTGTTTCTGTACTAAACAGACTGTGATCGAGGAGTCTGCTCGGTCAAGCTCTCCCCCAGTACACCTCCTGTCCCTGGTAGGTTCAACAAAGACATTGTTTATATTGGATACTGTTCGGCGTTGACATTAAGCTCTTTCTCTTCGTATAACTTTTCCATGTGGGCTATCCATTTCAGAGCTGCATTCGCTGGGCGACTGTGATCAAATGAAACAAGGGGCAGAAGGAGGAACTGTCCGCAAGCCAGCGGCTAACAGCCCCGACTCTGTTCGGAACTCGGCTCCCATTTTCATCCGGTGGGGGCCCGGATTCATCCAGACTAAATGAGAACGGTTAGGAGTTGTAGCGGTAGCGTCTTAACAGCATGAGATCGCAGGCTGGGAGAAAGTTCTCCGGGTGTCTGGCTGGTTAACACAGACAGCTTATCTGCCAGAAACAGCGGAGGAGTGAGTGAATGATGTTGTCCACGTCGCTAACGCCCTCTCCAGCCTGAGTCTACGCTAAACTCAGATGCATCTCTACAGACAGTCTAAAGACACATCTAAACTGGACATCTGGGTAATTCCAGCCAACGCTACATTCCTCACAGCTTCGAATCGAAATCTGTTGATCAGAAACAGAGTTTTTGATCCGTTTCAAAAGGGGGCCGCTGGCTGAACATGCGGGACTGCCTGAACAGTGAGCTGCTTCCACGCGTTAGTGAGGCCGCAAAAGTGCTTTTTCAAACGTGGTTAACGAAGACAGCTGTGTGCGCATTCTCTCTTGTCAAGGCACAGGCCACGTGGAGGAGGTCTCCGAACTCGTTGAGAGGGTTGGTTGAGGGGAAGCTATGGTGTGGTCGGAGACAAATAAGTGCTAGTTCTTTCCCTTACTGGTGATCGGTGCATAAACAACTCTGGTCCCATTGGTGCTGTGAAAGGATAAAAAGGATGTGGGGGGGTGAAATCTCAGGGGATTAAGGAAATGATGTAATGATTAAAACCCGATCCTGACCGATAAGGTCCAGGTTTCTAAGGGGTTAACCTGCAATAATTGCACACAGGCATTCGCAGCGATGACAGGAAGAGTCACGTGCACGCGCACACACACGCACACACAGAGAGAGAGAAGGATGCTGACGTTGCTGTTTGGTTCTCAAGCCATGTTCAAGGGCCCATCTGGACCTCATCGTATGGGATCAATTACAGGATACAACACAGACTAAACTAATGATCTGGGAGGGAGGGAGAGAGTGTTCTTCTTATTCACAACTTCACTGGGCTCTGAGGTATACGCATTGTGGTAAACTCCAAAGGCGCTTCCTCATAATATATTCTTTACCAATTTGCTGACATGAGCCCGTTTAGCAACCTATTTCATCTACGCTTATGCAACGACTTCAAACACGAGGCTGATGCTTCCCAAGCTGAATAAAGGCAGCACTGTGGACCGTGTTAAATTAACTTCACAGCGTATGCGCACTCTCTTTTTGCCCAAATCTGAGACTCGTTCAGTGTTTTCTCCATAGAAGGAGCAGGCGTAATGTTCTCTTTAGCCGAACAAAACTACGTAGGAATAGACTGACATAAAAAAAGTCGACTTTGGAGTCTTGCGGGAGACAGACAGTCTCACGTTTTGGGGGTAACATTCCCTCATTTTTAACAGCCACTCAACTCCTCAAGCGAGTGCAGGGGCCAATGTCACCCGCAACAGCTGAGGGCTGTTTAGTTCCTGGTCATTAATATATATATTTCATCTCAGACTTTACAGTACATGAGGTATGAAACGCGCACTTTCTAGTTTGACGAGATGGATACAATGTTGCCAGCAACTTGACACTAATAGGTTTCCTGAGACAAACTTTGCGTGTTAACTGTTCTTCAGGAATCTGAAGGCACAAAACATGAAACATTGCGGCAAAATTCGATTTAACATTGAGCTGTAACTGCATCGGTCATTTCATTTACCTGATTCAGATCTTGGTCCGTCAAGAGGTGCAACTCCCGGGGTTTAAAGCAGTTCTGGCATTTACTTTTGTTGAAAATATTCGCTTGGAATTTTCGACATGGATTTTCTTTGGCAGTAGACATTGTATTTTTGTTTCGGTGCAGAATCAAGTGCAGAGGTCTTTCTTTTGACAATTAAGAGTGGAAAATCCCGTTATTTTCTTTGAGTTTCTTTTATCCAGTTTGGGAAAAGGACTCAGCAAACCACTGCATAATAACACGACGCGTTTACTTTTTAATATTTATAGTGGTCTTCACTAGCACACATACATACAGTCCAAATTAAATAGTTTTTTTTTCTCTATAGATGAATCCAAATTATGTTTTCCAGTATGTGATTGCTAGCCATCAAGCTAGCATGCGACCACTGATGAATGTCTTTCAGTCCATGGCCTATTTCCACAAAGCCGAATAGCAAGCTACTAGCTGGCTATCTAGCTAGTTGATACAACCAATTATGTTAGCTGGGGTGCAAGCCACAAAACAGCGAATGCACAGTGTTTGCAGTGCCTAGCATCAAGGCAATAGCGTCCATCTGCCGATGCCCAACGCCCATTTGAAGGAAAAATGCCCAAAGTAAAGCGAAGGTAACAATTAGCTAGCTAACTAGCTTCCCAGATCTCTGCAAAGTTTACCTACTGGCCGATTCTTCAATGGCTAGCAATAGCAAGTTAGCTAACGTTAGCTAGCTAATGAATTCCTTCTGGCGTTATGGTAGAATTAAAAGGTCCCAAATCCAAATCTTCAGTGTAATGCACTCTCCTGTTGGACAACAAGATTCGGCAAAGTGCAGCTTGACAAATCAGTGACGCCCAAAAGCAGATTAATTTTATGTTTCCATAACTAGATTGCTTAGCAGCGCCCGTGGGTTTATTTTCTTCCTTTTTTCGGGCGAGAACTCTCCCAATGGATGGAGTTCGTGAGCTCAGAGATTTGTTGCTGGAATTTCAGGGAATCTCGCGATGGTAGACCGCGCATTCGCCTGCGTTCCTATTTTTATATACCCGGGACAGCCGCCGGTTCACCAAGTGGTGTTGTCTTCGATCCCTTCACTTAGATGGGTCAACGTTAGACCTCATAATTACTTTTATAAAGAATGATTGATACGATTGATAATGTTCAATCCGCGCCCTTGATATATTTCACGCTCACCCGACCCAACACGTTACACCTTACCATGTGACATCCCTTGAGATGATTACCATGTGTATAGAGAGAAAAAGACAATCAGACTTTTTAAATTGCGATTCCAGGAGTTTTTCCAAAAGAGAAACACAGAAAAAAGTTTCACAGAAGCTGTAAAGAACTAAACAAACAAACTCTATCAAGGTTTTTCTAAGATTAAATTAAATTAAATGTCAGGTATGTTTAAACAGGCACGAAGCAAATACATATTTTGGTATTAACATATCAGACATTTCTATAAACGTCAGAAACTTCCATTCTGTGATTTGCATCCTACTATCCACATGCCACTATAATACCAAGCTGGACAACAACCAACTCCTATTTCAATCTTAGAAGGTCGCCTCTCCATTTGTCTCATTGGCAACAAGAGGAATGCCTAAGATACTATACCCCACACACACATAAGTATTCATGGCTGACTCAGCCGGTGTCTATTAAAAGCACTTAGTCGCCAGTCCTCCAGTAAGTCGGGCAGACACAGAGAAGGCTGGGTGAATGACGGAAGGGACAAGGAGATCGTGGCTAATGCTCTAATTACCCAACCAAACCTGGAAAACAACAACCAATAAGGGGTGAAGGATTATCTTCCTACGCACGCTGTAAGTGTACCAAGAATAAAACAGATTAGAAGTGTGTGTGCACGTATGTGTGTGTGTGTTGAAAAGTGTGCGTGCGTCCGTTCATCGTGCACTAACCCCCATCGAGATCTTTTGACGTCGAATCACCGCAATCATACTTGTGCTGTTCTGGAATTCAAACCTCCAGATTAACCAGTAACACATCCTAATCTCATAATCTGCACGGGAGTAAAGTCTGCTGTTGTTCCCTACCAGAGGGTCAAACAAGGTCCCCCTATTTCATGGATGTATCCCCGTTTGCCTCTGGTTGGGGTATCCAGTGACCCTATCCTTGAGGTGGCCCAGGGTGAGGCAGTGTGTGTGTGTGTGTGTGTGTGTGTGTGTGTGTGTGTGTGTGTGTGTGTGTGTGTGGCGACAGCCTGCTCTGGCCAGGAGTATATTTAGCAGTTGTCCTTAGACACACTTTACATGGCGAGAGAGGCAGCTCTGCTACCAGACACAACTGCTCTCTCCACAGGGGGTCAGGATTCAAACAGGATCTGTTTCATAATGGTCTGCGAGGCGGCCCCATATTCCTGTTGTCGTCAAGGGCGTAGGGCCGTGTTCAACTGGGGCGGGCCGGATTTCTTTTAATAACCGAGGATGCGGCTGTTTAGCGTGCTCTTATTAAGAAAAAGTGGGAAGGGGACAGATTTCAAAAAGTGTAACGTATAATGAACCCAATACTCCTTGTTGTGGGTGTAAAGGCTATGAGCAAGGTGGTTTATTCTCTTCCACTCCTGCACGTATTCTGCATTAGAGTATGGATCATTTGCTGGTCTGCATAGCAACATGTGGGACCAGAAAGCATACTAGTTTGCCCCCCTAACCCAAAGCCCCTGACTAACAGAATGTCAGTCCACAGTCCACTGAAAAGAGACCTCCTGGTTTACGTGCGGTCACTCCCTTTTTCCGGCGCCGTTTGGTAGATTGTTGAGTGCTGTCGGCACGGCGACAGGTGACACACGATCCACGGAGCGCCGTCGTTCTACTACGCCCCGGAGGTTCATTTCTGACTGGCTGAAACATCCAAACCAAGCACCCCTCCTCTTACATGACAGAGTGACATGTTGTGGTGGGAGGAATGCTGTGGTTCTGCAACAGTTACACAATAGCATGATGTCAAGATGGGACTAATGGGTTCTGCTACTGTGACGTTAGACTGCAATTCACAGTGTATCGCTGCACACCACAGATATGACCAACATGTCTCATCGAAGGAGCCCAAAAAAAGTTCACAACCACATTTTTTTCTCCTCCTCCTGAACATGGCACTCATGACATGACGTGACCTTCTAGCCTGTGGGTCCGACGCAGCATACTTATTAGACGGATGGGTGTTGAAGCATCAATCCTCTCTCTGTCCCCTCGCCAGGTCATGGCGTTGCCATCGGTGATGATGCTGCCTCTGCTGGTCGTCATAGCGGCAGGCATCTACTACATCTACACCGAGGTCATCCAGTTCATGTCCCAGTCAGTGATGCGCAACAAGGTGGTGGTGATCACAGACGCCGTGTCGGGCGTGGGAAGCGGTGAGGGTTCCCATCCACATCGGTCCAAGCAGTCTGACTTGATTTCAAATTCAATTCCGGATGGAATGTAAAAGCAACGTGTTGAGGTGCAGTGTTGTGCTGTTTTCTGTGATGTGTGCGACCGCGTGACATGGTGAACATTTGGCCTCACGCTCTCTCTTTCACCTCTCCTTGTCTTTTGTTCCTTCCTCTCTCCAAACCCTCCTTTCCCTCTCTCCAATGCTCTCCCCAATCCCTCTCTCCATCCCTCTCTCAATTCCCTGCCCCACCCTCTCTCCATTCTTCTCTCCATCCCTCCGTTCCAGAGCTCGCCCGTCTCTTTCACAGGGGAGGAGCCAGGCTGGTTCTCTGCGGCACCAGCTGGGACAAGATGGAGTCTCTTTACGACTCCCTCACCAGTGGAGCTGACCCCAGAGTGGTGAGTCACGCTACGCTGCTCCCCCAACAACTGACTTCAGGTCTGTTTGTGGTCAACCCACCATGAGACAAAGAATACGAGATGGAGATGAAACACTGATTCCAGACCTGCGTAGGAGCACTGACTGGTTGTCAATCACAACAGACCGGTCAGGGGTCAGAACGAACACAACTGTCCGGCCAATCGGAACAGACGAGGGAGTCCAATCGTACCATTCCTCGACATTCGCCTAGCAAAACATTCTGGACGCCAGGATCCCTGGAGAAGGGCCCAGCTCGTATCTCGTTCTGCTCTCCTCTCCTGTCTCTCTGTTCAGCCATCAGGGCTTCCTCCCCTGGTCACCAACAATGGCAGGATATCCTGCCCCTTTGACAGCGCTGTCCTCTGGGTATCTGCTGAGCCAAGGCCAGAGCAGATGTGTCTGGAAACAACAACAGGCACACCACACTACACAGACACCAGGAAGGGGGGACAGGGTCCAAACTGACCCAGCAGATACAGTAGATGAGCTCCCAGAATGGGCTATGTGAGGGGAGAGGGTCAGGGGATGAGGGGGACAGTTACAGCGGTCACTCACCACCTCAACCCTTTTGGAAAGCTGGTGGTGTTGCGACACATTAGATGATGTGCACAGCGGTCGCAGTATTGCTTTGGTCTCCACCTCATCCGTTCACCCTGGTAACAGCTCTCCCAATCGAAGTATAAAGACCCTAGGAAACGAACGTGCGAGTACATCACTAGGACATCTAACCGATGAGAGACGACCCTAGCTAACGAGCGTGACTCCCACAGTGGAATAAACTGATCTTCGATCACGCTGCCTCTCTTTGCGTCGAAGACTACGTCATGAATTTCATCTCTGCTCCTCTCCTCGCCTTACGTCTTTTCAGCTCAAAGACGTCATATCCCTCCCTACCTCCTCTCTGCTCCCTCAGTCTTTTCAGCCAAAAACACGCTCATACTCCATATCCTCTCATCACGCTTAATTGTTACTGCTGCCGCGGCAAAGCGTCCTCTCCCTTCACATCACCTCCTCTCCCCTCCTCCATCCCTCCCTATCCTGCTTCTCCACCGTTCTCCACCCTTTCCCTTAATGCTTACTTCTCTCTCTTCATCTCAACAAAACATCAGTTCAATACTCTCTCTTACCCCACTTATTGTTCTCGTTCGCTCAAATCCAATACACACGCACATACTCTCACCATACAACTTATGTACTTTGGTAATCAATATAAAAACGTCACTACACCACTCTCACATCCCTCCTCTCTTCTCTTCCTTCTCGAATGGTTTCAATACCAACCTGAGAACTCGTCATCGTAAAGCTGGCCTCAGCGACTGGCCACTTAGACAAACCTGGTATGGTTGTGATGCCAGAGAAAAGTGGTTGTATAGGAGTGATATCTATAGACTGCGTGGACGATCGTTAAGTGTATTGCACTTATGTCTACAGCAACACAATAGCTGTAGAGCTTCACCTATAGCGCGTCATGGTTTGTCCCTCGGGGATGCTAGCCAGGCAAAAGTCAGATAAGACGACTACCGTATATTTATGTGTACCCGCGAAGCTTCGAGACTCAACGAGGTGAGGTGGACCAAGGGGTCGGGAAGGCAAACGAATGGGGGCTCTTTGGTAGTTCAAGTGTTTATTTCAATTTATTTTGCTGTTAAATGCTCAAATCCTGCCAGCTGCGATCAGGTTTTCATGGAATCTCTTTGAGTTTGATTATGGTTTGTTAAAAATAAATAGCACTGTTTTAATACATTAAAACAGTGCTGGTGAACACACACTTTCAAGTGTTTAGTTTTCACTAAAGAGACTGATCCTTGTTGAAGGTATCCTGCCTACGATGATCTCGAGGAGAGCCGGTCACATTATACTGATCAACAGTATCCAGGGGCGACTGGCGGTTCCCTTCAGAAGTTCCTGTGAGTCCCACTGTTCTACATTCCACATAGTACAACGTTCCATATTCTGAACGACTCAATCGATGACAGTTCCTCAAGTGACATCGCACACCAAACTCTACCCTACCATGGAACCTTTGTGTACAAAGATTATAATCATGATAATGGATAATGTGTTTGAAAACACATTATCTTCCAGTTGCAAGACAGCAACCTGAATGTCGGCTTGTGGCTGGTTCCCATGGCGTTGTGTAGTGGTAGAAGATTTTTGGAATGCTAGATAATGATTAGGTACGGTATCTTGTCTGCAATGTATGGAATGAAGATAAGCGATGGCTGCGTCACGCCTTCCCGCTTGCTTTGTGTGTCTTTGCGTTCGCCTGTGACGCGCGTCTGCGCGTCGGCCTGTGACTGTGTGTTTTGAGTGTGTGTGTAAAACGTACGTGTGCGTTCCCCGCGCGCGTTATCGCGTTAGACGCTGCCTCCAAACACGCCGTGCAGGCGTTCTTCGACTGCCTGCGGGCAGAAGTGGAGGAGTACGGGATCGTCGTCAGCACCATCAGCCACACCTTCATCAACGCCACTACCCCGCCCACCCCGGCAAGCCCCGCCCCCAAACCTCCCAAGGGCCTGGCTGCATGTGAGTACAAAGACACGCTGTGAAAAGGGCCAATTGATCTTCGATCGTTGAACGGAGAGCAAGAGAGAGAAAACGCACCGTGAGACATTGAAACAATGAATGCAGTGAATCATGTCATTGACTTTTCACGACAAACTGTAAGAATTGCTGAAATGTCATCGGGGTGACTTTGCAAACCGCCATCTGAAAACGTTCCCTGTGTTTTTGTGGACTCTCTCCTCCAGTCATTTCCCGTCAGTTGACCCATGGCGTGAGCCCGTCAGCTCTGGCCAATGAGATCGTGCGAACGGTGAACAGGAAGAGGAAGGAGGTGGTGCTGGCCCACCCCATCCCCCGGGTAGCGCTCTACCTCCGCTCCCTCTTCCCCTCGCTGCTCTTCTCCGTGCTGGCAGCCGGAGTGAAGGACTCTGCGCTGGCCGAGCAGATGTAGAGGAGGGGGAGGGATGGAGAGATGGAGGAAGTGGGGGGAGGCTGAAAAGAAGGAACTAATACAGAGAGAGAGAGAGAGAGAGAGAGAGAGTGAGGGAGACAGAGAGAGAGAGACACAGAGAGAGAGACTACAAAAACAGACAGTGGTGATATAGGCTTGCCGAGGTCACTGCCTTACACCTTTACACCTCACACATATTCATGAAGAAAACTAAATATACTTAAATAACTCCACCTGTCTTCCAGACTATTTCGAATGTAGTTTCTTCGGAGGGAGCGCTTATTTGATTGTCGTGTTGATGTGACTTAACTCTTTCCATGACCCCTTCAGTCGCACTTAGATTGATCCACTTGATGTGTGATAAACGACACTAGCGGCTTTGTTTCAATGAGGAAAAAAAATCTAATGGAAATGTTGTATCTGTGTGCTGAAAACTGTACGTTGCTTTTTAGTGGCCCATGCATTTCCCTTGATGTCCCCTAGATGGTGGTACTGATCTGTGCTTGTTGTTAGCTCTGTAACAGCCCTGGCTAGAACATCTTCCTGCTTTGTTGACCTATTTCACCAAGGCATTGATGTTGCCTGGAAACCCACCGTGAGCCAGTACAATGAACCTGGTTCATTTCTGTGCGCTGATGTAAAAGCATGGTGTTGCAATACCTGCATTAGTTTACCAGTCTAAAGTGTTTGAAACCATGGAAGGAAGATTCCACACCAGAATGGGAAGGGAAACTGTTTATCATGCCTTAATACCTTCAGCTGTGAGGGTGGTTCCTTTGAGAACATGGTGTGTTTTACATGGGAGCACAGTGTTCCTTAAAAGGACTCAAGGCTTTGACTGTCTGTCTATCAAAAGGTTGATAAATAAAGGTTCTATGTTTTAGTTCCTGGTCCATCCATTTTTTAAGATGCTATTTAAAGAGGCAATCTCCTCATAAACACATGTACAGCTCTTGTTGTTATTGAAATCTGTCACACGCGTCCATGAGTCTGTGTGTGTGTCCATGTCTCTGTGTGCCCCTAGTATGAAGTCCAGCTGGCCTCCTTTGGGTAGGGCAGCTCTCCCCTCTGTTCCTCCTCTCCTCCCTCGGTCCCCAAACTTGTCCCTCCTCTCTCCCTTCTCCCACTCTTCTCTCATCTTCCCCACTCTACCCTCTCCCATCTTTCCCATCTCACCACTTCTCCCCTCTCACTTCTACTCTCTCCACCTTCACTCTCCCCTCTCCCCACCTCTCACCCCTCTCCCCACCTCTCACCCCTCTCCCACCACCTCTCACCCCTCCCTTCCTCTCTCCCCCCACCTCTCTCCACATCTCAACCCCCCCCCCTCTCCCCCGGGAATTCAGCCTTCTTTGTCCTCCCGAGTGCTGGACAGGAATCTGACTCTCAAACTAACATGAATAAATGTAACTTCCTGACGTGCGCCTATGTAAAGAGGAGGATTTGCCACAGTGCTCAGCTGGACTCTGCAAATTGGCGATTTGATTCCTCCGATTAACATTATGTTGCGCAAAATCATACGTGTTTGATTGTACGTGATCGCATGTTTGACATGTGTCAAGGGCATCGCTGTCTCTTAGTAGGTTGTCAAACCTTAACGTTAGGAGGTCAAGGTTATTTTTCCATTGAGTGCCAAGGTTTGCATTTGCGGATTAAAAATGTAACATATGACGTATTTCGTCATAAACTGACAAAAGTATAGTTCTCGTATGTTGTATGTTCTAGATGTTTCCGACATGCCTGATTCAAACGAATGGCTCCCTTTTCAGGCTTCTGCAGAGCTTGATAACGACCCGTTCGTTCGAAGCAAATGATCACCCCCAAGTGCTGTTTGAAGCGACACAATCTCCCATCATCTGTCGCGACGCAGTGGAGAATACCCTACCCTCTGTGCCTCAGAGGTGACATGCCACTTATCGATATTTAAAGCTGCTGGTATTGACACTAACCTGAGTTATGGAGGTTACCCAGGGGCCAGAGTAGTGATTCCTCTGTCGTTAGGGCCGTACTACACCTGAGGGGGCCCTTCTCTGAGGGGCCTTTAATGAGGGGCCCTCGTCGGTCCCCAGCTCTACAGCTGACTGACAGAAAGACGGTCTCCGCGATCGTTACGTCTGTGATGTCTGGGAGGTCTATGGGTTTCACACTGTTTCCTGTTCTGTTCTGTTCTGTTCCTGTTTCCTTCTTCCTGTTTCCTCCTTCCTGTTTCCTGTTCCTGTGTGGTTAACAGCTTCCGGGCTCCCACCCGCTGATCCTGGATCTGCGTCTGTGGATTTTCAAGGCTTATATCGGATTTCCTGGCCAACAATAGTATATTACAACAATATGTCACGAATATTGTTGCCGGTTTGGAGATGGTGTATGTTTCATCTGACATCCTAATCTTTGATTAATCTCAAGGCTCAAAGGGTTCCTGTATCACAGCGGTTTGGTTGGGTTTCTGAGAGGGGGAAAAAAGACATGGAAATGATTCAAGCTCATCCTATATATAGGGGTTTCAAATAAAAGATACGTGTCTTTTTAAGTGAACGCAATGACACAATCCTTTGATATCCCTTATTTAGGCTGAAGGAGCTCTGTGGAGTTTAGCCTGATAATCCATTGCTTTGACACATTCCTTCAGACATGAAGACATACTTCACGCTTCCGAAACGGGCATTTCAGACAAATCTTTTCTATTTCCCCCCCTTCTTTATTTAGAGGCCTCAGGTGTTGAGTGTCATCGGACGTAGCAGAATGTGTCGCCGTGCCAACCATTTTATTGATTCCACCGTGTCTAATTGAAGACACAATAAAATTGAAGGCTGCCTCATCGATCGTCAGCTCATTATGCGTCGATGCATTGGATGCCGGCTCAATGTTCAATGTCGTCTGGTGGGTAAACAGGATGGCTTGCATAGAGGCTCTGAGAAGTGACTGACAACCTCAGTGGCAGTTTTCATTTACTCAATTATTTCGAAACAATGTTTTGAACCGTTTCTTTTTTTGATCTCTCCTCTCCCTCGCTCGACTCTAGCAAGGCGCAAAGTGGGGGTTTGACCAAACCTTCATAGTACGGTGGGTCCAGTCGAATCGTGAGCATTGGGTGAGCGGCAAACGCAGGAACTCCGTACGACAGATAAAGAAATCGCGTTGCGGCGGCGACCCCAAACGCCTCGCACAGGAACCTGCAGAGAGCATTCCAACCCCTTCTGTCCAGTTTTCAGCGAACAGTCGACCCATCTCCACCCAACGTTGTAACGTGAGACGTGCGATGGTCGATTTGCGAGGGTGGCCTTCGTTTCGGCGCTGGAGCCTGAGCAAGCCCCTCCCTCCCCCTGCATATTGTATGAGAGCAATGGGAATCCAGATGCAACAATATTGACATTGTGCAATTAGAGCAGGGGTCATTAGGTCTACTGCTATTGCTCTGGATGAAAACCAGAAGCTCATCACTGGAATTCTGGCAGACTGGCGAGCACACACACGCACACACATGCACACACATACACACACATGCACACACACGCACACACATACACACACACAGGCAGGTCACACGCTCGCGCGCACAGACACGCACTGTGCACGCACATACATGCACATGTGTACACACACATACTCTCCACTAAATGAGAGGGTTGCGGTAATGGTAGGGGGGGGGGGAGAAGGGGAGGGGTGGCTTACGGAGATGGGAAATGGGGGTTGTTGGAGAGGAGTTGTCGCTAATGAACCAGAAGGGGCACTGGGCAGGCAGGGGAATTACAAAAGCCTGGCATGGGTGGACCAGAGTAATAACCCTGGCTGCAGGGGAGGAGAGCTGCCTTGACCCTGGCTCGCCCCTCACCTCCCTGGGCCTTTTCTCCAGCCGTGCCCCCTGGCTCCGGGGCTGATGGAGGTGGAGGCTAGCATTCAAACGGGCTCTTTGTGATTCCTTTGCGGTGCGGCTTTTGAAAGGTAGCGCCGGGGAGAGTGGATGGAGGTTTCTTTGGAGCTCAACCCGGATCCATGATCGGTGGAGGTGAGGAAGATCCGAGAGGAGAGGAAGGGAGCAGGGCAGGAGGGGAGATGTCACGCGTGTTGGCGAGACACGTTGCGTTGACCTTGTTCTTTGTTAAACGCTTTGCTGTGGCCTTTCTGCCGCTTCCAGGAAGAATCTTGCAGGGTGAACGCCTGGGGCAACACACACACATACACACACATACACACATACACACATACACACATATACACACACGTACACACATGCACTTGACTGACCTGTCAGGCTTCAACACAGACTTTAGGGTTGTGTTTTAATTTGGGCAGCGAGGGCTGTGCTGCTCAGCCTAAAGTGCTTTTGACAGTCGCCGTCTGACGCTGTCATAACCTATACAGAACATCACGGTGCTTAACACACACACGGCCACCAGGGAGGGAGGGAGGGAGGGAGGAGGGAGGCAGGGGGGAGGGAGGGTGGGTGGGTGGGTGGTTGCGAGGAGGGGTGCGAGGGGGAAAGAGATTTTGGGGTGAGGGAAGGAGAGAGGGTGGGGGAGAGGGAGAGCAGGAGGGGGAGCAACTATCGTATCTACTACTACTATCATACTACGAAAATGGACGAAAAGGGCCCTTTATTTGTCTGGATGCTGTTTGTTTGTGTTTAAGGCCAACTGGCTTTTTGTTAGCTAGTCACTTAATGCCTATGTGTGTTTTCTGGCGGACTGTCTGGCGTTTCTGTCACCCTGTGGAACACGCTCACACATCAGCCCTGCACGGAGGGCCGGGAGCAGGCGAGATGTAACCTTTTCGTCCACGCGCCACTTCCTTCTCCCCCCTCCGCAGTCCCCCCCTCTCTTCTCCATCCTCCTCCTCACAGGCTTCCCTCATCTGCGTCCCGTGTGTATGTATACTTGGTTGGAGGGGGGGGAGGGGGGAAAGGGGGTCAGGTAAGGGAAAAATGGATGACAGGAATGAGGGGGATGGGGGTGAGGGTTTTGGCTGTGTTGCGGGGGCGGTAGTGCGGGGAAGAGTCGCGATCGCACAGAGTCATGAGAACCTCTCTTCGTGTGCCTACTTACCAGCGGTCTGTGTTGGTGTGTCTGTGTTGGTGTGTCTGTGTGTGTGTATTTCTGTGTGTGCCTCCATGCCCACGTATGCTTGCACAGCATGTGCGTCTGTGAAAGCGTGTGTTGAAAGCCCGTATATGTCTCTGAACACTGTAAGAAAGTGTGAGTGCACGGATGTGCTCGTTAGTGTGCGTTGCATACACCCTCATGCATACACCCGTTGCATACACCCGTATGCATACACCCGTATGCATACATGTACACCGCGTGTATGTGTGTGTGCCTACGTGCGTGTGTGTCTTTATGCACTCACTAACAAGTCTCGGATCACTGGTTGCAAACAGGAGGGGCTGGTAACAGCCGTGTCGCCGCTGCCAGTTCTGCCTCTCGATTGGCCGGTCGGGGGCCGGGCCATACAGGAAGGGTTGTTCTGACCGGATGAATGGGGAGGACACGGACCGCCGAGCGCTCTTTGTCATCGGAGAGTTTGACCATTCAGCCTCCTTAATGGGAGGAGATATGTGGCCTCTGATGTGAATGTGGCCTTCCCTTCACTGAGCTGCTGTGTCACACACGGGGGGGGGAGGGGGGGGGGGGGGAGAGGGGGGAGGAGAGGATGAAGGATGAGAGAGAGGAGGGGTGAGGATGAGGGGGGGAGAGAGGAGGAAGGATGGGAGAGAGAGAGGGTCGAAGGATGAGAGAGAGGGTGGTAGGATGAGAGAGGGATAGAATGAGAAAAAATGTGAGAAGAAAAAAAGGGAGATAAAGGGGAGAAAAGGGAAATTAAACATGCTAAAGAAAAAGGTAAACCTTTAAGGGGAGGGGGGGGGGGTAAAATGATGATGACGTGTGAGAGACGTTGCTGAAGACAGTGCCCAACATCCTCCAATAATGTATCTGTAATAATCGTCACTATGCGCCTTACTCGAGGCAGCGAAAGTTACAGTAGCGCGACATTAACCTTTCATATCAAGTTTCGGAGCGCAGCAGTGCCTTTGTCGCGTTGAGTTCGAGAGGGGCCATAACAGCCCCGTCATGCGCCTCGATCACGACAGACGGCACGACTGTATTAAGAGGAAAAAAACCCGGGTCGAGCGGAGAACCGAGTTTCACGAATACATCGTGTTTTTGTAAAAAACTGAATTGTCACTGAATTGAAAACTCAGGTTTAAAGTATTGATTTGGTTGCGCGTCAGCATTTGAATTACCCTGAAGATGAACAGGGACTTTTATTTTCTACTTTCACATATCGACTTTATAGCTGTGAATGTTGCCATTTGAAATAGCAAATCTAAAATATCCATTTCAACATTCTAGCATACAACTCTTCATCTCTGCAGCCTTATAGCTCTAAATATGATGTGAGAGTTTAAGACAAAAAGAACAAAATACTACACTCGCAGATCTGCTCCTTGCAACTGACTGCAGAAGATCATCAACAAGAAGAAAGACCAAACCATTCTGAGGACAATTAAATAGCCATTTGAGGATGTGTGTGCTAATACGATGGGCAGTTGCCAAGTGTGAGTGTGTGTCCATTAAGACACATAGGAGCATATGTCCCAGTTCAGTCAGATGGCTCATATCCCATTGGGGATATTCTGCCTGCAGCTGGCCCCCACCTTCTCTCTCTCTCTCTCACACACACACACACACACACACACACACAAACACACACAAACACAAACACACACATTTGTGTTTAAATACATGCAAGGAATTCGTGAAGCACGCATAGACGATGTATCCAATCAGGGCTGCTGAGATGTTATTTAATAGGTGGTTTTACAGATTCCCATCTGGTCATAAATACTGTCAGTGACAACCTGTAATTACGGCATGGCAGTTTTTGCTTGCGACAGAATGATATTGCTAACGACTGGAAAGAAGACACGGGTTGGAAGTCTGCTAAATATCAGGGATTTTGTCAGACGCCAGCATTTGTTTGCGTGCGTGTGTTTGTGTCTGGGTGAATCCTATTAGGGACAATGAGATGAACGCCCAAGGGACTGGCTAAATGAACAGGGTCATCAGTCTGTAGCTACATTCTACTGCCAGAGCCTGGGGCAGGGGAGGGGAGGGGAGGGGAGGGGAGGAGAGGGGAGGGACGGGACAGGACGGGACAGGAGAGGGGAATAGAGAGGAGGGGAGGGGAGGGAGGGGAGGGGGAAGGGGAGTGAGGGTCCAGGGTCAGAGAGAAAAGGGGATGCATCCGAGGCAGGGGAGGGTGGGGTAGGGGAGGGGAGGGCAGGGTAAGGTAGGGCATGGTAGGTTAAGGTATGACATGGTAGGGTAAGGTAAGGTAGGGTGGGGTATGGTAGGGTATGGTAGGTGGAGGTAGGGTAAGGTAGGGCAGGGTAAGGTAGTGTGGGGTTGAGTAGGGCAGGGCAGGACCCGGCAGGGTAGGGCAGGGCAGGGTAGGGTAGTGTGGGGTAGGATAGGGCAGGGTAGGACAGGGAAGGGTAGTGTAGAGTAGGGAAGGGTAGGCCTAGGTAGGGTAGGGCAGGGCAGGGCAGGGCAGGGCAGGGCAGGGCAGGGCAGGGCAGGTCAAGGTACGGTAGGTCAGGGCAGGGTAGGGCAGGGTAGGGTAGGGTAGAATAGAATAGGGCAGAAAAGGGTAGGGTAGGGCAGGGCAGGGCGAATAGGGCAGGGTAGGCAGGGTAGGGTAGGGCAGGGCATGGCGAATAGGGCAGGGTAGGGTAGAGACCTGGGGACAAGCACAACAGCCACAAAAACTATGGCCCAGTTGAGCTAAAGAAAGGCCAATGAGAGGGATGAGGGTGTGGATGAGAGCAGAGGGTGTGTAGATGAGGGGGTGCAGGGGTGTGTAGATGAGGATGACTGGATGAAGGGGCATGATTCAGAAGACCTTCCCTTTAACCAATGCTCTGGAGGGTTTTTTGGTTGGGTAAAAAAAAGTGCTTTTTGGTGAAATGCGAATGTCATCGACTGAAGATAAACACATTATGAGTGTCATCTGAATCTAATATTGAGGGTCAAAGAGGATGTTAATCTAATGAAAAAATTGAGGGATTTAAGCCCTGACTCACCCACGCATACCATTATTCAAATGAGCCCCCCCCCAACCCCCTCACCTCCCCACCCCCCCTCCCCAGCGTGGTCTGATATCAAACCATGGCTGTCACACATTCAGCAGCTCGTCCCCCTGAATTCGGCCCACAAAAACAGCATCAGATGGACCAGTGACAGGTCACTTGAGGCTGAGAAATGATCAAATTGATAGTATAAAAAAAAGCACATGGAAAAAAAACCCCACTCCCCTATTGTTGGCCAGGCTCGACAGTCTACGTTGACAAATGCTGATGCAGGCTTTCAGACTGACAGGTTGGAAGGTTTCAGTCTGGGAGGATTTCCACAGTAGTCCCCCATCTGTGGCAGTTGAAGTGGCTTGCATCACGTTTACCCAAGACAAGGTTGTATGTCGTTTCTAACCCACCGGAGGACGCTGATATGAGACCGCTGGGCAGTGGACAGAGGCAGACCGATCGCTCCAGCCTTCGCATCGAGCAGCACAGCTTAGGGGCTTAGCGTCGTGGTTTGATCCAGGCGGATGCCCACCAGACGCCCGCAGGAGACGGACAGGAAGTCTGTTTCGGCATGTGCATTGGCGTGCGTGGATGTGTACGGTTTACGTTAAAACGCGCCTGTATGCCTCATACTGCTAATCCTCGCGTAGACCGAACAAACTGCAGAACGTACAAACTCGTCGAACGTACAAATGTATGTGCGGCTGGGGTGGTGGTAGTGATGGGACGCACACACACACACGCATAATAGCGTGACATGGAGGTCCATCAGAGGTGAAGGAGACAGCCCACAGGACCCCCCCACCCCCCCACCCTCCCCTGTGCTGCTACTCTCTCGTACATGCCCGCACGCGCAAAAATCGCAGGCTAACAGCTTTATCCAGGATCCTGGTTGCGTTGCTACATGGTCTCCCCCCCCCCTCCTCCCGGAGCGCAGACAGCCATGTAATCCCTCTCTCTTTACAGGACAGGGGGTTAAACAAGGCTGACAGATGTGTCTGTGTTTCCTGGGGAAGCCGGGGCCGGCGCTTCAGCAGGTAGTGATCGGCGTCTCGCTCGTTTAGTTTCATCCCTCTCTTTCTTTCCACCCACCCCCCCCGGACTGCTGGTGCCTACCCGGTTTGAATTGTCTCTCCCTTGTGCTTGATCCGCCTTTCTACTGCCTTCCATGTCCTTTATCTCCACTCTATCTCTCTCTCTCTCTCTTTCTTTCTCTCCCCCGCCCCATCTCTTGTCTCCTTTCTCCTCTCTTCGTTTCTCTGTATCCGTATCTCTCCTCTCCCCTGCCCTTCCCTCCTCCTCCCTCCCCTCCCCTTCCTCCCCCTCTAACCTCCCCCCTCCCTCTCTCCAACCCCCCCCCTCTCTTCTTCTCCCCTCCTCTTCTTTATCACTGAACCTCTCAGCCTCTTTTTTTCTCTCTCTGTCTACCCCTCGCTTTCTCCTCTCTTCTCTCTTCTTCCGCCCCGTTTCCCTTCTACTGCAGGCGAGCCAGGTCCAGGATTGACTGACCTCTGTCTTTTGCCCTGTCCTGTCCTCTGTCCTGTCCTGTCCTCTGCCCTGTCCTGTCCTGTCCTCTGTCCTGTTCGACCTGACATGTCCTGTCCATCTCCTGGCTGCCTCTAATCCAGCTCTCAGGCTCTAAGAGGGTTTTGCCTGCGTCTTCACAGAACTGACGCTCAGCCCAGGTGATTAGACCGCTTGGCATCGGGGGGGTGAGTAGCCGACGTGATAGGCTGACACCGGGTGACCCCCCTGGATCCGATTAGGCCCAGCCTGAGCCTTCGGTCCCACGTCCCTCCCTCCCCTCCCCCCAGCTGGTCTGTGCACCTGTGACCTGGGTCGAACTTACTAAGAGCAATGGAGCTGCGGTCGTGCCGGACCGTGGGCACGGTCTCCCAGAAACCCCTGGTGAAAAGTCAGAGGCAAGGAAGGGGGAGAGGGAAGGGGGGAGGAGAGGAGGTTTGAGGGGAGAGGAGAACAGGAGGAGACGAGGAGGGTTTAAGGGGAGGGGAGGACAGGAGGAGAGATGTGGGGTGAGAGTAGGAAGGCATTTGACAAATGGGAGAAAGCAACTATAGGAATGCGAACATCCATTGATATTCTGATACTAAATGAACATGGGAGTTGTGTGACACTTAAATTCAATTAACTCTCTACATTGATATCTATATAGATATACATCTACATATATATATAGATATATAGATGTATATCTATATATATATGTAGATGCTGTTGTCTATATCTACATGCATCTTTCTACATATAGATGTAATGTATCAACATGGACAGTACATGACAGTACATGTACCTATGTTTTCTGCAAAGGAACACCAGCCAGTTCCTCCAAAATGATCCATGTGATCAGCAGTTGACTTGTGTTTCTCAATCAGTCCAGTAACTTCGCACACACACACACACACACACACACACACACACACACACACACACACACACACACACACTCCTCTGTTTCACTCCCTCCCTATTGTCCACACATCTCACTTGGCTCTGGCGTGGGAGTGCTCTCTTGACACCTCCTTCTCGGATGCAGCTGCCGTCAGTGCAGACGGAAAGTGAGCCTTAATCGAACGCATCGCAAAGTGAATACTTCCTTACTCAGTACCGACACCGTGCAATAACCCTACTTTCCCCAGGTCCCAATCAGGCAAACAAACTAATCCCACTTCCCTCGATCCTAAACAGACGGTGAGGTCATCAACCAGGGACAGCAGTTCGTTAGTTTGCTATTGTGATTGGCTTGCAGGTGAGACCGGTCTCTGGGTGAGTTATGGCTGTAATTTAGTGTTGATTACATAGACCATTACTCCTGCTCTCTAACTGTGCCAGTCATTCTTGCTCGGGGCGGGAGCAGGAGGGGGTTTGCTACAAAACTCAATCTACTAGATGGATGTAGGCTTGTTTGCGACTGTGGCGTTCACAGCGGATGACTTTGGCTCTGCGAAAACTGAAGCAGGGAAACTAACCAAACAATCTGCGGTAGCGGGGGGGAACTGTTGGGAAAACTTTGTAATGATGTCGTCGTCTCGAACTGACGGAACCGTGAAACAATGTTCCGACCTGTCGGCCCCGTAGAATAAACGCTCCTTTCGGAAAGAGCCGGACACCGAGCAACAGCTTCTCCCAGGCCGACGCCGCGCCAGGCATCTCGACGCAGCCGCCGTTTCGCATGGTGTGTGTGGAGTGTGTGCGCGCCTGTGTGGCTTGTGTGCGCGTGTGTGTTGTGTGTGTTCATCAGCTTCTCCACTGTTCTCCGTGTGTGATAAATCAATCAGCGGGACCAGCTCGAGCCCTTGACCTCCGGGTCGCGGACCTTCATATGGAGGAGCCATCCATCATGTGAGCAAGTTTGCCACAAGCAGGCCCTCCTCCTCCTCTCTCTTCCCCTCCCTCCCCGTAACGGCGTGTGGAGAAGTGTGCGTTTGTGTAGGTGTGCTTGTCTAGATGCGAGGGTGTGTTAAGACGTGCCGTTTCCACTGAAGGTTTTGTCCATCGAAAGGCCACTGTGACTACAGTGACCGTGCTTTTGAATTATGAAGCCCGGATGGTGAATTGCTTTTTTCAGGCTCTGGTGACCATTGACTGAGAACTGTGACAGGGCTGACCCACGCTGACCCTAAGCTTTCGTCTGACTACACCACGCCACGACTGTCAGAGGTCACGGCGAGACCAGTCCAGCACATAGCGAATGGCAACATTTCATTTTCAAAGCATTTGAATCTGTTTATGTCCATGAAGGACAGCATTTGCTAAATCTGACAGGGGAAAATGTCGTTGTTTTTCTTTCAACAGACTGATTCTTCATCGCTGCACCATCTAGTATTCTCCAGGTGGGAGTATCAGGAACACAACAGTCGTGGGTGGAATATTAAGAGAATAGCACCCAGTATTCTCTGGGTTGAGCAATAAAAATGTAATCCCAGGAATGTTGTAGAACACGTTTCATCATCATTTTACTCCGTAATCACTGGATTGAGCACTATTACTACTATACAACCCGACGTGCCGTGAGTAGACACGGTGAGTAGACGCCGCGATTCGACGCCACGATTCGACGCCACGATTCGACGCCACGATTCGCCGTGTTCTAGCAGGTGGGAGGAGGTGCCCGTGAAGGAACAGCCCCCTAGACAGACACAGCCCTGACATCTTCATACTGCAAGAGGTCAGCGGTTCAAACGACTCATCTCACAAACAGTAATGTCTCTCTGTTGTTTTCCCCCGCCCGCCCGATTGTTCACGACATAATGTGAGCCTGATTCGTTTATGACCCCCCCCCCCTATCTAGTTGCTTTACAGTTCTCATTTGAGGCTGAGGAGTCACCTTTGACCCGGGCCACATCTGCTGTAGGGTAATGACAGTGGTAAACCAAATGGAACGTGAGGCGGGTTTGTGCGCGTGTGCGCGTGCGTGTACCTGAGTTAATGCTTATGTGAGTGTGGGCGCGCGTGCCGAGTGGCGAGTTGGTGGCAGCGTGCGTTTTATGGCCGCTGCGAGTGAACGCGTGCGGCTGAACGGTGGGGAGGAATAACGACTCTCTGAGGAGCAGTTCTCCTCACCCAGGCCCCTCCCTCCCAGACAAACCCCTCCCTCCCCCCACCACTGCTACGTCCCCACAGCAGCCCACCTCGCTGGGCTGGCTTCAACGGTCTGAGCCCCCCCCCCCCCCCCCCCCCCGCTGAGCATCACCTGACCCTTCCCAGTGACCACCAGAGGGATCCTGGAACACTGTTCACGAACATCTAGAATTGCCTTGCCAGGTGGTTTAAAATGCTTAAAAGCGAATGAAAGGGGCCGTTTGCTCTGTACCGTTAGCTGGTTGGATGAGTGTCTGTCCCATTCAGGAAATGACCAGGGAGCAACTCTGACCTGAGCAACCTCTGACCCTTCGCTGCCTATCTCTCCTTCTCTCTATCCTCGCATTGCCTGTCACACGTCACTTTAGAACAGACCAGCACATCATGAAAATACGGGGGAGGAAAAAAAATCTTTAACAGAAAGCTGTGGGATCTTAGCCTGGCCTGTCCATCCAGACTTAACCCAGTGCCCCTCCAGGCTGGGCCACTAGGCTCTTTCCCTGTGACCCACGACCTTTCAAGGGTCAGCTTCAGGCGGAGAGGCTGTCCGGCGCTGGACGACCGACCGACCGACAGACCGACCGACCCACAGACAGACAGGAGGAGGAGGATCATGTGCTCAGCAGGGTGTCCTGACACTGACCACTAAACCACTTATGGGATGAGCTGTCTCAGTGGGGAGAGACCTCACCCTGCTGTAGGGTGTGATAAACCACTGACCAACATGGCAACCCTGTGGGCCTAAGCAGGGCAATAGGACTGATCAGATAACCCATTATTTAGTGGGACTGAGCGGCTTGTGTTGTGCTGACGCTGACATCTCGGATCTAGGACTGACCAGTTCGTCCAGTTCTAGAACTGACCGCTCAGTCTAGTTCTAGAACTGACCACCTAGCCTACTTGCAGAACTCACAACACACCTTATGCTTGTATAATTGAGGGGAGATTAATTTTTTTATCCCGTTCTGACGAAGGAAATTCACCGCTACTCTCCATTGCACGTTAGCGAGTTCTCCAACTATTTCAGTAGTGTGGGAGATCAAATTCGTTCAAATAGATAGACTATACGATGAAAGCACCCTCGATAAGTTAGAGCAAGGCGCGGTGATGTGACACCATGCTACTCCTCTGTGGAACGTTTTCCAATAAGTGCGCTGGAATTAAACCCGCCTTCGGCCATGAGCCTCCAATCAAACACAGCTTAGGCAAACGGGAAGTGAACTCCAGCATGAATGAATGAAAGCAAAGAGAACGAGAAAGGAAGAAAGACCGGGTGAGGGAGAGAGCGAGAGCGAGAGAGGGAGAGAGAGAGAGAGAGAGAGAGAGGGTAAAAGAGATCCCTGGACGCGAATCCCCTAGAGACGCATGGAAAGACAGCGAGTAATCCCACAGAGAAAGATCACTTCAGCTCTGCAAGGATATTAAAAGCTGTATATCATCCACGCTGCTCTGATTGACCGTGAGTGGGTGGATTGGGTGGATGTCACGCGAGGATTGATCCCTTCAGAAGGGGGGCACGTGGGGCGTCAGAAAGTGGCCTTTTCAATGGGTAACGGACGCGCAAAATGAAACGGCAACGGGGAGAATGGAGCGCGCATGGAACGTCTCGTTGGAGTTCGGGGGGATTTCAAGACACTTTTACCGCTCTTGAGCCAAACTTGCCGAGAGTCAGCGGCAATCAAGTTATGTGAGGCGAACTTTTAGAATGGGTTCTCTCGCACGGGACTGTGAGGGATGGCAGCTTTTCGTCAGAACCCGAACCCGGACATTCGGGTTCTCATCCACAGACTTCTAGCCATGTCCTCTTTGGGCATTCTATGCGTCTTTCTCGTTTATTTCCTCGGGGGATGTTGCGATTCGGATCTAACCGAGGAATCGTACATCAAACCCGCCAACGAGTTTCTTCTGTCGGGGTGGTATCGGGAGAGGGTGAACGCCACTCGGGCGAAACTCAGCGATGTTGTGACGGAACCGGACGAAGGTCACGGGTACTCGGTTGAGACGAGCACCGGTTCCTCGGGTTTAGAGACAAACACTTCGGGGAGGGACTGGACGGCGACCCGAAGGCTACCCCAGGCTCTCATCATAGGGGTCAAGAAGGGAGGCACGCGGGCTCTACTGGAGTTTCTCAGACTGCACCCGGACATCCGCGCACTGGGCTCGGAGCCGCACTTCTTTGACCGACATTACGCGCGCGGGCTGGATTGGTACAGGTACCGTCACTCTCAGACTGATACAAATCAAATACGTTCTCGAGCACTTTCGTGACTTTAGTATTTAAATTAGTCCACGGGATACTGAAATGACATATATTTATACACACTTCCTTTTATTTATACACAAATGTCCCATGGGAATTTAGGTGACAGTCAATGAGAGTCTGCCATCTGGCCATGCCGATCTATGTGTGTGCACGCATATGTGTCTGTACGTGTCCATGTCTGTGTGTGTGGTGCGTGTGTGTGTGTGTGTGTGTGTGTGTGTG
>BROE01000007.1:3607535-3669239 GCA_036571765.1 Plecoglossus altivelis
GGGGGGGCTGGATGAGTTCTCACACTGTCCCACTGTAATCATCTCTGGAACTGTAGCCAGATGTTGCTGTTGTCAGCTGGTTCTGTGCTCAGCCTGAGAAAAAATCCAAGAAGTCCCGCACGCACACGCACGCACACACGCACGCACACACGCACGCACACACGCACGCACGCACGCGCACACACAAGCAACACAGGTTAAGAGAGAGAGAGAGAGAGAGATGGAACAAGAGAGTGAGAGAAAGACAATGAAAGATAAAGAGAAGGAAGACCATGTACAGTATGTGTGTGTGATACAATAACAGACCCCGCAGCCCAGCTACAACATGGACTGAACATGTCATCATGCATTGTCACTGTTGTGTGCCGTGCGGTGTGCTATGATGTGGACGAATACGGTAGCTTCCCCCTTCTGGTGATGATGACGAGGACAATGATGATGACGATTTGATGAAGGATCAGAGAAAGAGAGAGAGGCAGGAAGCGGGAGGGATGGAATTAGATTCCATATTAGAGTTTGATATCACTGTTTACCTCTCGCTCTCCCTCTCTCTCTTTCTATCCCACACACAGACATCTGGTTTAATATCTGCTATAGTACATCCATTTCTGTGTGTGTGTGTGTGGGTTTGTGTGTATTCCTGTGTGTATTCAAATATGTGTGTATCCATGTGAATTTTTCTTTGTCTTTATATGTATGTTTTCAACTGTGTTATGTGTGTGCTTGCGTGTGGTTTTTGCCTGCGCATTTATATTTATGTATGTGCGTGATGGTGTGTGGGTCTGTGTGTGAGAGAGCATGTGCGTGGTAGAGCATGTGTGAGCTTGTGTGAGAGTGCGTGCCTGCGTGTGTATGTGCGTGTGTGTGTGTCACAGCAGTGCCTGGCAGCGACAGAAGAGTGACAGCAGCTTGTCCCCGAGGCCAGATGGGGCTCTCAGCGTGTGACACCGCTGTCAGGCCTCTCGGTTGACCTCTGACCCTAGGTCACTTTACTCTGGGAGATAATGATGTGTTCGCACCACTTCATAACAAGCCACCGCCTCGCCGCGCTGTGCTTTGACTGGGGCTGGTAGGGGAGGCTGATCCATGGAGGATATTAAGACGTGGAGGATAATGGTGGTGTATTTGGCAAAGGGAGGGTTTGCTGAATTGATCTGGAAGCCGGATGGAGATGGAGGAGGGTCTCTAAGGCCACGCTGACACCTCCACACGCACACGTCATGCTGATGAGTACATATTACATCGTGTTTCACACAAGAGCTATATTAACGCACACGAGCGCAACTTCATGCAGTCATCTCACAGGGATCGAGTGGACGTCAGTGCTTTTGTGTGACTGACCGGCTGGCTGGCTGGCTTACTGGCTGGCTAGTTGGCTGGCTGGCTGTTAAACATGGGAAACTTAACTGGATAACTGACTTGCTAGCTAACTGGCTTACTGGCTGACAGTTGGCAGGTAGCAGTTGGCTAGCTGCGTAGACACATTCTTAAGCCCGGCTGAGATCATTCCTTCTGACAAGCCACTGCTAAGAAGCGTCTGGAGCTGATCGGATCTGGGGGTGGACAGAGACGCTGGTTTTGATCTGATCGATAGAGAAGAGCGTCCCTGCTCCTGACCTTGGCTTGGCCTGAGAGCCAGAGCGGTTTGATCTGGTCAGTCAGGACACTGTTCCGATCAGCAGGAAGCTTTATCTTGCTGTGGTCGGATCCACACCCAGACTCCACTCAGGTTTCACTTACTCTGCTTGCTGGTTTTTTCCTTCTTTCTTTCTTTCTTTCTTTCTCGCTCTCTCTTTCTCTCGCTCTCTCTCCCTTACTCTCCTTCCCCCTCTTGCGCTCCCTCTCTCACCCTACACCAACTCTCATTCTCCATCTCTGTCTCTGTCTCTCTTTCCACCCCCCACTTACTCCCCCCTCTCTCTTTCTCTCTCCCTATTTCCCTTTCTCACTCCCTCTGTCTCTCTTCCCACCCCTCACTCCCTCTCCCTCTCTTTATCACCCTCTTTCCCTCTCACGCTCCCTTTCTCTCTCTTAATCTCTCTCTTTAACTGGCACAAAATCCATTTGCTGCCACGTCCATTTGGACATGAACCTCCCACACACCCACCCTATCCCCTCCTGATGGCTGTGCTCTGCCCTTTACTCATAAGTCCTGAAAGAGAGACGTTACGAAGCCGAGCAGAGGACGATGTGACAGACTGAGAAGGTAGAGAAAGAGGGTCACGCTGAGGGTGGTTGTTGGATTGGGAGGAGAAATAAGGGATGGGTCAAGGTGAAAGGGTGAACTTGATTTTACCACAACTGCATGCACACGTCTGCCTTGACCTCTGTTTGAACCCCTGGGACTGTCATCAGAGCTGGACAGCCAGTGGGGCTCCAGGCTGGGGGCCGCTGCATCCATTGCTTCGGCTGCCCTTGATGCCTCGAGGTTGAGGTCCTCAGCTACCTCTGCTGCCTCTTTTCACTCTTGCTGCCTTCTCACTTCTCCTGGTGCCCTCGGCTCTCTCTCACGATGGCCGCCTCCGTGTCCCTTGGCTGCCTCGGGCACCTTGGTTGTCTCTGCTGCTTCGACAGCACCCTGCCTCAAACTCTGCTACCTCTCATGATTTGGCTGCCCCTGGTACCCTTGGCTGCCTTCAGGGATGACAGCCTCTAGTTCCCTGGACTGCCTCTAGCGACGGCTGCCTCTGCTGCCCTAGGCTGCCTCTGATACCAGCCTGTAGCGATGCACATGTCAGTTGCTGTGAGACGTTCTGGTACCGAACAATGACTCAGTGATGTATTGAACACCTCCCCCCCCTCCCCCCCTTTCCAGGAAAAGCTGTTTTGCGGGGGAGGTGAACCTGAGAAGGTGCGAGTCTACCATTGAATGCTTTCAGCATCCGACCCCTGGACAAATCGCAAGCCACTTCCAGGAAATATGGCGCAGTTATTGGATTTATGTAACACAAACGATATATTTTCTTTGATTTCCCCTTGGCCCTTCTATATTCCTGTTGTAGGGATCTTCGCTGTGGTGGTCCAACGTTGAGCCTAGACCCCAGGCTTCTACTAATAGTTCCAAGATGGCCGCCGCTCCAGAAGGTCTGTCCGTGTCTGCGCTGTAGCCACGGAGCTAGGCCCCGCAGGGAGATCAGACAATGGCCACGACTGACACGCAGATTGTAATCTGATTGGCCCATTCAGAGTCAGATGTTCAGACAAGGCCCCAATTCATTTGCAAGTCATATTGATCTCGTTACGAGAGGTTTTCACATTCATACCCGCTCGCAGGCTGAGTCAGGCTGCGTGAGGCAGGAGCAATGTGTGTCACATGCATTTTGACATGGGCACGGAACAGCCATGCAAATCCCAGAGACAGTTGATACTGACCTGTGTGACCTTCATCAGGACAGGTCTGCGAGTCGATGACCTACACAGCAGGTGTGTGATTTCTGCCAGGCCTGTAAGTGGATGACCTATGGGTCAAAGCTGCAGCGTGATCTTCATCAGGACAGGTCTGAAGGTGGATGGCACAGAGAGGTCAGGAAGACTGTGACCTGCAGGGTTACACACAGACAGCAGACAAGAGAATGATTTCTTCATAACTCAACGCCATGTCGTCAGGAAGCGGAATCGGACAAAAACAGGGTTCTACGGATCGCTTGTGTCGATGCAAAAGGATATTCGTTTGCGCAAGTGACTTTTCTTTACCTTTGTGTGAGAGACTATTCACTGATCTGTGTTTGAGGATGAGAGAACGATAGAGAGCAAGAGGGAAGAGGGAGGGCTACAGAAAGGGAGGGGACGCGATCAAGAGCGGGAGAGAGAAACAGCGAACGAGAGAAAGCGAACGAGAGAGCGAGAAACGGAGAAAACGATAGAGCGAGCTAGGGAAAAAGCGCGAAAGAGAAAGAGAGAGAGGAGCGCTGTCTCTATCATGCAGGGGGGCAGGAGAGGGGGGTTCAGGTGCGCTCTGTCCCATCCCCGAACTGCCCTGGCGGTGATCACCAGGAGCCCAGACGGCCAGGGTGATCCAGCCCTCATTAAGGCTCTCTCTGGGGGGCTGGAGGAGAGAGGCGAGGGGGGGCGGGGATGGAGGTGGGGGCCCCCAGACATGATGGATGTCTCCTGGAAGTGGACAGGGCACAGCCACAATGGACTGGCCCCCTAATGGTCCCCTAACGCAGCGAAATGGATGAATGGGCCCCCAAGAATATAGACGCACACACCCAAACATGCATTAACGCACGACCGCATTGATCATTGAACACATGCATTTCCAAGCTGTGATTTCAATCAATAGTGTTATTCTTCTGTGTGTTGATGGAATGAGACCCCATTCCTATGAAACCCTATGATAATTGTTAGAATAATAATCCTTAGTTTTATCAATCACCATTATTTCTATCATTTCTTTTCATTTGAAGTCATATTCATTTGGATGTAGACGGCAGAGATGCCGTTGTGAAGTAAATAGATCGAACCCTCACTTCCACACATCTTGCCATGCTCAAATGTGATGAAGGTAGTAATTGCTTCACATCTGCTAAAACACACACACACACACACACATGCACCCATACATACACACACACACCCACACACACACACACCCATACGCACACCCACTCACTCACCCACACACAGCATCATACACACACACACCCATACACACACACCCATACACACACACCCATACACACACACCCATACACACACACCCATACACACACAACAGGGTGCTGATAGCGCGCCGGTGGATCTCGCTCGGGCCCCAAACTCCACCTGCCACCCTTTAAAACCAGCTGAGCCCCATGTCTGCATTACCACACACACACACACACACACACACACACACACACACCAAGACACACACGCACGTGCGCACACACACACACACACGCACGTGCGCACACACAAACTCATCATTCACATTCACACATCATCATCCCCCAGATGCAACCCCCCTTCCTTTTGATCTCATTCACCCACCCACCCACCCACACACACACACCCTTTCCACCCCCCACCCCACCCGACCTCCTTGGATCAATACCCAGAGTAGTGGCCTTGCCCTGGCTGGCCGTGCCCAGGCTGGCCTGGCCGAGTCACCAGGGACACCTTGGAGAGCAGCGGAAGACAAAGAGCTCTTTCTCTACGCAGACAAGCAGGAGCGTGTAGAGCGCTGCTAATCTCTGGGCTCAATCCGGCTGTTTGATCTTCTGCTTGATACACTGCAGAGGCGTTACGCCTAATCTCGCGCAGATTACCTTGAGCGTGTACACATATATGCATGTACTGTACACACAGACGTCTCCCCCCCACGAACACACACGCGCCTGTTAATGCTAATTGTATTGTCACTTCATTATGTCGGTCTCGCGATTCAATAATATCAATGCATATGTTCATTATTCATTTCCTTTCTTTGCTTTTGAAAGCTTTGCATGTGAGTGTGTGTGTGTTACAGCGTTGGGTAATGTGTGTTTGTGTGTAAATGAAGGAGAACTGAAGCTATTGGGAGGTCACAGGCACAATAGGGAATAGTTGACTAATGAGTGAATAATGAATGTTTGTGTGTGTATGTTTGTGTGTGTGTGCGGCCCCCCGATGACTCTGGGCAAGGGGGGGATACAGGCAAATCTTCACGGTAAGTGCTTCTCTCAACTCTCAAGACCGGATGAAGTCACTGATAATGCAGGAGGTGTTGTGTGTGTGTGTGTGCGTGTGCGTGTGTGTGCGTTTGGTGAGAGCGCTTACCCTTGTGTGTGTCTGTGTGTGTCTGTGTATGTGGAGCCAGCTAGGGAATGGATGTATTGGCAGGAGGTCATGTTGCAAGAGCCACTGTAATGTGAGCCCAGCCCAGAGGACACTTAGAGCATCCTGCCCTCGCTCTGCTATCCTGACGGCCCCCCTGGCTTGCCCCCCTCTCCCTCTCTTGCCTGCCTATTTGTCTGCCTGCCCTTCTGTCTGTCTTTTTGCCTTGACGTCTGTTTGTCTGTTTTACTGTGTCTGTCTGCCCTTTTGTCTGTTTTTCCTCGTCTGCCTTCTCGTTGGTCTGTTTGTCTTTGCCATCCCTGCTGTTTGTTCTTCTTTTTGCACTCTCTCTTTCATTCTCATTTCCAGAAGAACACTTTCTTTCCTGCAGCATATACTCTGATGACCTCTCTGCTCCTCCCTGCATCCCTCCATCCCTCCTCTCTTCCTCCTTGCATCCCCCCATCCCTCCTCTCTCCTCCCTGCATCCCTCCATCCCTCCTCTCTTCCTCCTTGCATCCCTCCACACCTCCTCTATCCTCCCTGCATCCCACCATCCCTCCTCTCTCCTCCCTGCATCCTTCCACCCCTCTTCTCCTCCTCCTTGCATCCCTCCACCCCTCCTCTATCCTCCCTGCATCCCACCATCCCTCCTCTCTCCTCCCTGCATCCCTCCATCCCTTCTCTCCTTCTCCCTGCATCCCTCCATCCCTTCTCTACTCCTCCCTCCCTCCCTCCTCTCTCCTCCCTGCATCCCTCCACCCCTCCTCCTCCCTCCATCCCTCCTCTTCTCCTCCTTGCATCCCCCCACCCCTCCCCCTCCTCTCTGCTCCCCGCTCCATCCCTCCTCTCTCCTCTCCTCCCTCTCCTCTCCTCCCCTCCATCCCCAGCAGTGTGTGTGAGCAGCCCAGTGCTGCTGCTGCTGCTGGTGGAGGCGGTGGCGGCGACGGGGTGGTCTGTAGCTCCAGGCACCTCCAGGTGTGGCCTGTCAGGTGCGTGGCAGGTGTTCCTCTGGCAGGCCTATCGCGGCCTCCAGCTGGTCCCGCCCAGTCCAGAGCCGTCGCCTCTAAATGAGGCCCATCTGCCGGAGGTTGCGGGGGAGAGGAAGGAGCGGGGGCAGCCCTGGAAGACGTGCGAGTCCTGCTTATGCAGCTTTGTGCGGGCCTGGTTTGGGGTGTATGTGCGTGTCTGTTCTTGTCATTGAGTGTGTGTGTGTGTGTATGATTGATGTGCTCCGCATCAATTTTTGGCAGACCGACTACAAGCACATTCAGATCAGCCCCGAAGGCCTGGAATATAGCCACAGAGACACAGTAGACATGAAGAACTGTCACATGAATATACATGAAGATATGTACGTGTAAAGATACTGGACGTACCCAGAGAAACTAACTAACTAACTAAACTAACTAGGTTCCTGCGTAGGTTACCCACAGAACAATAGATTTCTGTTAGTAAGGCTGTTACTGTCTATAGGCGCTTTATTAAGACAGACAGCAGTGACCTTCTGGCAGTGTCACATTCTGTAGCCTCAATGTGACCAAACGCGGATCATCGCTGCGAGCATCTAATGGCAGCAGTTTAAACATCTGTTTCTCTCCATCCTTCTTTCCCCTCCCATTCTTTTTCTTGCCCTTCACCCTCTTCTTTATCCCCAAACTCTTTGCCCCTCCCCCACCCACTCACCCTCTCCTCTCATCCCTCCCTCCCACAGGAACATGATGCCCAGGGCCCTGGACGGCCAGATCGTCATGGAGAAGACCCCCCGCTACTTTGTCACCGTGGAGACGCCGGCGCGCGTGCACGCTATGTCCGAGGGGGTGAAGCTGATCGTGGTGGTGAGGGACCCCGTCACCAGGGCCATCTCAGACTACACCCAGATCATCTCCAAGACGCCGCACATTCCTGCCTTTGAGAACCTCGCCTTCAGGAACCGCTCCATCGGTGAGGAAGACAAGGATGATGGCTTCAGTATAGAAATGCCTGCCTGCCTGCCTGCCTGCCTGCCTGCCTGCCTGCCTGCCTGCCTGCCTGCCTGCCTGCCTGCCTGCCTGCATGCCTGTCTGTCTGTCTGTCTGTCTGTCTGTCTGTCTATCTGTCTATCTGTCTATCTGTCTACCTATCTGTTTGCCTAGACAGACACTCATCTAACCTACCTTTAAAGAATCAGCAGTTAACAGAGCACATCTCCTCTGGTCTCCAGGTCAGATCGATTCCCTGTGGAGCCCTCTGTGGATTGGCCTGTACGCTCAGCACCTGGAGCGCTGGCTGACCTGGTTCCCCAGGGCCCAGATCCATCTGGTCAGCGGGGAGAGGCTCATCTCCGACCCGGCCGGGGAACTAGGAAAGGTCCAGGACTTCTTGGGCCTCCAGAGGATCATCACGGACAAGCATTTCTACTTCAACAAGACCAAGGGCTTCCCCTGTCTGAAGAAGCCAGAAGGGAGCAGCAAGCCTCACTGCCTGGGGAAGACTAAGGGGCGCACGCACGCCCTCATCCACCCCGATATCATCCAGACACTGAGGGACTTCTACCGGCCGCACAACCAGCGCTTCTACCAGATGGCCGGACAGGATTTCGGGTGGCAGTGATCGACGATGGTTCCCGTCCCCCTGGGGGGGGGGGGGCAAACCCTGACAAGACGACAGTTGTGGGTTCGAATCCCCAGACCGTTCATGCGTTGGCCGGAATGGAACGAGCCGTGTCGGCGAGAGCGTGAGTCAGGCTGACGGCGCTACGTCTTCACGTTGCTTAGCAGGTTGGAGAGAGATTCGTCCTGGGGGTCGTGTGTTCTACAGCCCTAAAGACCGAACACTCTGGTACACTGAGCATGGAGAGAGGGAGAGAGAGAGAGACTACGCTAGTCTGTCTAGCCAACAGCGTAGGTACGTTAAACCTGGCGCGCAGTAGTGAAAATGTTCTGCCAACGCAAAGTACCGAAAGCCGCATCAACGTCGTCGTCAACGACGATAACAATATAATCGGCAGCATCCATGAAAACGTCAACCCGAAGCAGCATCTTTGACAACGCGCCTTTTCACTTCCCTGACCGTACGAACCTTTCCCTCGACCGACCGTGAGCCTCTTGGCTTCTCAGTGTTAGTGCATACCCTTCTAAGAACAAGTAGGCAATCAGTATTTATATTACACATCCAGGATCCCCTCCTACTCTCTTACGTCTATCATTAATCTTGGAAAGTGGAGGAGGAGGGGGGAGAGTGTTTGTAGCGAACAGCAGAACAATGAGTGAGTAGCACATCTTCATAAGTGCTCATAAATGAGTGTTTTTTTTGTACAGTTTAATGATGGATGTGGATGTAAAAGTGGATGTTGATAGGACCCACTCTGGGACGTGCGTAGGTGCCTGGTAAGCACAGATCTAGGGTCAGCTGTGGGGGGTCCTAACTCTGACCTCAACCACCAGGGGAAGGAACGCAAAACTGCCCCCTGGTCAGTTTATGGGCCGGATCATTCATCCGGAAACAGAAACTGTGGGACCAAATGAAAATCCTGGGATATTGAACAGTGGAAATCAATGTATTGGTTAACTTATCAATAATATACTGTTTTCCTTTGACCAGATGTCAGCTTCACGAGTCCATTGTACTGTCAACGGCATCTGTGAGGACCTACGTTGTCTTTTTGCATGTTTTTGCACTAGATTGAAAACAATAAAGTTATTTTGAAGCAAGTAATTTCTCATCCGTTGCCAGAGCTTTTTGTTAAATGACGAAATTAAACCACGCTACATGTATGGTCTGTCAACGCCGTCTCGCGCCCCAAGTGTTTTCGGTGGTATGTGAACTATGAGGGAGAACAAATGGTGTCACTGCCCCCTTGTGGACAAATACGAAGCAAGCCTGCACATTTGAACTGTTTTGATTGACCCGCAAGGAAACACTCGGCAAGAAACCATTTATTAGTTCAACTGATTTTTTCCCCCTAAATTAGTCTGATCGTACACATCTTAATTTTCTCTCTATAAACCTTGAGTTTTAGTACGTTGATGGAATTCATTTCCTCACATAAAAACCAAATGAACACTACAAAAATAATATTACTCTGAATGGATGTGTGGCACATAAATGGACATTTATAAAATAAGAACCTTACAGTGCTCAATACGAATAAGAATAAATATATATATATATATATATAAATATGGGTTTCAAATAGGACATTTCAAAGGCTCACAGTAATATTCAACTTCAAATATGAATAATAGATCTTGTTACATACATAAATAATGTGCTGTACAGAAATATACAATAAATTATCAAATGCACTTCAATTCACAGTATGATCAAACTGTGTATAGTCTGTAAATCATACATTCCAGTTCCCTAAATTCAAAAATACATATTAAATGCGTACCCAAGATACTATTCCACAGTAAGTAAACTTATTTTGAATGCGAAATCTTTCAAAAAATAACTGTTCATCATCCGAGTCTGGACGAGTTTTTGGCAGTTTGCACCGAAAGCTAGGCTGCATGGATTCTACGCTTGTTTTTTTAATTTTTAATTTTGATACAGAAAACATCCATGTGATGTTGCACGTCAACCTCGAGATGGGATGGCCGGCTGTTTGGCGAGCTGTTTGGAGTCGGTCCAGGAGGTTGACGGAGGAGAGCAGTTGTCATGGATACTCAACTCAAGCGCACGATCATTTCATATTTTATTGCTCCATCTTTCTTCTATATATCCTTCTATTCAACATGTCTCACTGTCACTCCATCCAGTCAGTCTGACTCCTTTTCAAGCAGAGGGTCTATCCAACTCTCATCCACTGACCATCATCATCCCCCCCCTTTCGTCCATCCCTCTCCGATCCCCTCCTCGAACCGTCTCTCTCTTTCTCCTCGCTGTCTTGGGGGGGGACGAGCGAGTCAGAAGAGAGAGAGGCGCCTCGGGGAACGAGAAGGAGGGCGATCAGATTACGAGAGAGAAACGAGGTGGATCCATTCAAAATGGTAGCTCGAAAGCGCCTCGTCTTTGCCTGCCGAGCCTCTTACTCGGCGCCGTTCGGTCGTGGTTCAGGCGGCAGAGAGTCGGTCCCGCCAAAAGTGAAGACGTCTAGACGCTCCAAAAGCTGACGTGTTACATGCCTTAACCCACCATGGCTGCGCATGTGGCATCCCAGCTGATGTGAAATGAAACACAGAGAACTGAGTCTCCACGTTTCATGGAAGAGTCAGGCGGTCTGGACAGACAGTAGGTTTGGACAGACAGTAGGTTTGGACAGACAGTAGGTCTGGACAGACAGTAGGTTACTAGAGTCTATTTTCCCGACTGAGGTTTAGAAGGTCTGCTGCCTGCCGCGCCGCCAGAATGCTACAAACGAACTGACTTTCCCACCCGCTAAACTAACCGTAGGCCTTCATGAATGACCGTGAATAAGCGGCATCTCGGTGATGTGGGTCGGTCTGTAAGAGAACGTTCTAGACACAGATGCAGGGGCTTAAACGTTTGGTGTGAGATGATCATACCTGGCTGGCACCTCGTTGTACTGGGGTGTGGGTGGTGCGTGTGGGGTGCTGTCGCGGGAGGTCGTCGCAGTCGAGGAGATGGCTGAGTTGTGGCGTGCGAGACCTTCACGACAAGTCAGAAACAAAGTCTTTCGACATCAGACAAACGGCGATCGGACAACGGTCCTGGCGACCTTTCGGTTGAGGTCCAAAAGTCAGGGGCTGTACGCTCTCCCCTCCCCCCACCCACTCTACCTCTCCTCCCTCCCCCACCCTCCTCTCCTCCCCTCAGCGATGTACTTCCTTCCCCCTGAGTTCTGGCAGGATCGTTGCTGGTCAGAACTGACGAGGCAGTTTGAGACTTGCGCCGTGCTGACAGAATCCAGCATGCTCCTCTGGTTGGTGCGCGGGCCACAGGCCAGCTGATGTACATGTCCCACACCTGCTCGGGCGAGTCGCGTAGCTACCCAGCACTCTCTGCTTTTCTTCAGGTTCTTCTCGAATGTTCCGCGCTTATCCTTTTATTGTATTTCTTTCATGCGTTGATCATTGAACTCCAGGTTGAAGTTTCTCATGATGGTCTTTTTTCACTTGGTTCGTGTAGGGCGGTTGATGGTTGTTCTACGGGACGACGCCATGGCAGGCCTGCTTCAATCCTTCGTGAACGAGTCCCACGCCATGCTTTCGGGAGGGATCGCGTTGGAGAGAGTGGAGAGATTGACTTTCCTGTTAGTTTCTTGCAGCGGTGCTCTAAGCTAAAATGGATTGATTTCAAAACACGTTTGGATTGATTGCCAGACTCTATGCATGTGTATGCATAGGTACACCTTTTAGCCTATATGTGTGTGTGAGTGTGTGAGAGAGTGTGTGTGTGTGTGAGAGTGTGAGCATGTGTAGGCTCGTATGGGTACATGTCTGTGTGTATGGGTGTGAGCGTGTTCGTGTGAGGGTGGACACGCGTGCGTCCTGGTGTTGCGTGTGCGTGTGACAGCTTACATGTAGGACCAGCTGTAGTCCCAGCTCTGTGGCTTCCAGTCCTCAGGTCCCAGACTCACAGTGAGCTGGAAGGCTGTGGTGTACATCATGTGAGCCACCATGCCAAGCAGACCTGGAGAGATACCGTCAAAAATAACACTTTACAAGACTGGGGTGAATGTCATAGTCAGGATGTCAAAGGTCCCTGTACTTGAGCCTGTTACTGAGGGAAATGTAACTTGAACCATTTCAGAATATTCCCAATCCTCACCGCCAGTTTTAGCTAGTTGTGTATGCGAGGCCTGTATGCAGTGTCATCTTTTGCCCACTGGGTGGCAGTATGTAGTCAACCCTCCAGTCAACCTCCAGAACCTTGGTCACTGTTGCTCTGGTTACGTCCAACCTATCCCCCCCCCCCCCCCCCCTCCCCCCCCTCGACTAGGTCTTGTCTGAATGGAAGTCAATGGTAGGACTCTCATCGATGCGCTCCCTCCCTCTCTTTGTTTGACAGCGCTCACTCTCTTTCTCCCCTTCGTCTGCCAATCAATCGCTTTTCTCATTCGTTGGGGCCTGGTTCAGGTCCTTGACAGCCTTGACAGACAACTGAGACAAGGGATCGGAACGTCGGTCTGGACTTTCATCTTCAAGAAATTGCGACACGTTGAGAGAGACGGATGGGGGGGGAGGGAATGAGAGACGGAAGGGGTGAGAGAGGGTGAGAGACAAAGAAGGAAAGCATGAAAGGGAAGAGAGCAAGAGAGACAGAAAGAGAAGACAGGGAGATGGAAAGAGTGAGAGAGACAGGCAGGAAACACTGAGAACCAGACAGAGAGAGAGAGAGACAGAGAGAGACAGAGAGAGAGAGAGAGAGAGAGAGACAGAGACAGAGACAGAGAGAGAGCGAGAGAGAGAGAGACAGAGAGAGAGACAGAGAGAACGTGAAATACGTTCAGAAAGAAAGAGGGAGAGAAATGTAGACGGAGAGAGACGGAACAGAGAGATGCTGTGTACGAATCCGATTACAGTGGACTGTCTGTAAGCTGCTCAAATCCCTGGTCTGAATGGGATCAGACCAGACCCGCCACAGAAGGACTCTGCCGTCCAATCAGCGCTCATATTTATTCTAACATATTCAACATATCTAAATTCACCAAAGCTGACTTGAGGCCCCAGGTCCAATTCCCAGTACCAAGTCAAGCAAGGCAGGAAGATGTCTGGCAATTAGGGCCGAAAAGTCTGAAAAGGTTTCATTCTGGTTATCAGACTCTCTTGACTCTCCCCTTCTAATGACTTCCACCGTGATTGTTATTGGAGGAGACAGATGACCTGTCAGTGAGGAGTAACCTTCTTCCCCTCATCTTTACGCTCAGACATCGCTCGCCCTCGTTCACGCATGCACACACACACACACACACACACACACACACACACACACACACATACACACACACACAAGCACACACACACAGGCGTGCGCACACTCACACACAGGCCCTCTCTCACTTTCAATCCCTCTTTTTGCACACACACAAACTCCCTCTTTCGCTCCCTCTCTCGCCCACTTTCGCTTTCCTCTCTCCCTCCCTCCCTTTTTCTATAGATGTGAGATCCAATTACCTATGAATAGTTCACACAGAGAGACCCCTCACAGAGCCTGACATGGTGAATATCTGTATTGATTTCATTTTAGACAAGTACGGGGGATTTCAAACGTAAGAGACAACCCTCCTCCCCCCTCCTCCACCCCCTTCCGCCCACCCAACACAGGTGCATTACAGTACAATCTCATGCACGGCTAACGCCAAAGAGCCTTTTCTCTGCAAATTGTGTTCCTAGCTATGGTTGATAAGATCTGCTGTTTTACAGCAAAGTGGCTGCTGGGTTTAATTGACTTCTAATGATCTTTTCCAAGGGTTTAAAGGGCCCCGAGCTTGCCTGTGCAGTGTGTTGGGCCCCTCTGTCATAACTCCTTCCTCTGGGGATGCATCTACAGAGAGAGTTGGGGGACACGGGGGCGGTTGCGGTGGCGATAAAGTAACAAGTTTACTACAACCCTGGGATGTTTGTGTTCAACCAAGAGCCGCGGTAATGAAATGTCCCCCCGCTCTCTACCTCTCTCTCCATCTGTCTCTCTGACTCTCTACCTTTACGACTTTCATCAACTCACTCTCTACCTCTCTCTCTCTCTCTCTCTCTCTCTCTTTCTGTTTTTCTTTCTTTCTCCGGTGATGCACGGCTTTAATAAAGGTCTCCCCGCTCCTCTTCTCCCTTCAACACCCCCGGCTTCAGACCCAGCCCCTCCTTCCAAACTCATTACAGATGCATCTCAACAGACTGCCGCTCCCTCAAACGCTCGTGTTCGCGGAAAACGCCCCCCCCACAGCACGCAGCGAGCCGATTGGCTATTTACCGAGTAAAGTTGAGACGCAGGAACGGCGGAACGGCGCTTTCTACGCAGCCTACGTAAACGTTACGTCGAGTGAAGTCCCGATCCTGTGTGAGCTAACTGTTCTAATCAGCAGCGTAACGTAAACAAAGGCTGGCTCGGTCGTCGTTGACGACCAGGGGCCTGAGGCTGCTGAGTCATCTGGGCCCAGGATGGAGCCCCTTGTCTTCAGGCAGAGGATTAGCGAGAAGGTCACCGTTCAGAACAGCTCCCTCCGGACCGACACGCTGACAGCCTTCTGAGTTGATGCTGCAGGACAGCACATCTGACAGCACTGCTTGGGAGTCGAATAGCTGACTAGCAGTAAATTGGTTAATTGACAGTGAAAGCTAACTGACAGGTGGTTGGCTAACTGATGGTAGCTTGGCTGTTTGTCATCAGGTAGTGCTATTGGATAGTAAGATGTCTACGTGACAGATGGTTGGCTAGCAGATAAAGATTCTGTCAAGCTGGCAGCTTCACTAAACTGACGTCTGAGGTGTCAACTGTCCAACCTTGGGATTCCACAGGTTTCAAGGTTGATTCCATTTGCCTCAAGGGTTTATCGAGAAAAACACACACACACACACACACACACACACACACACACACACACACACACACACTTACAGACGGACACACACACACAGAACACGAAACTAAAGACATGAATCAAGCACGGAGTTACCTGACAGGACGGTGAAAATAGCAGCGAAGGCGTTCAGTTTGAGTCCGTCGATAACGTTGCCGAATCGACAGACCTCTATGGACATAAGGATGCCCCCAGTGGCCAGAAGAAGGATGTACAGACACTCTGCCACTATGCACAGCCACAAGACTCCTAGGAAGAGAGAGAGAGGGGGAGAGTGAGTGAGTATGAAAGAGAGAGGGAGAGCGACATGGAGAAAGAATGAGAGAGAGGGAGGGGGTGAAAGGGAGGGGGGATTAGGTCAAAGGAGGAGTCAAGGGAGGCGGGGCAACGAGGGAGGAGGAAGAGGGGAGCATGAGGGCAGTGGGGGATGGAGATGGGTGGAGGGCAAGTGTGATGGAGGGAGAGAGTGATGGAGGGGGGGAGGACATAGGTTAGGAGAGTGAATTCAAGGTGATGGTGGTGATGGAGAGAGGAGGTAGGATGGGGGGGTAGCAAGAGCGAGGTGGGCCATAAAAACTAGGCGGATTAGTGGAGAGAGGAGGGAGGGGTGGGGGGAGACGAAGCAAGAGAGAGAGAGAGAGAGAGAGAGAGAGAGAGAGAGAGAGAGAGACAGAGAGCACGAGAAAAAGAGTGAGCGAAAGAGTGAGACGGCGAGTCAGAAAGAGTGTGCGAGAGCGAAAGAGATTGAACAGTGACCCTTTCACTTGTATCATTAACCTTTGCTGCCAGAGAGCAAATCTATCTGCCTGAACGAGACACCCCAGTCTCAAGCCTGACCTATTCACTCGTGGGTCCGGCGAGGAGCGAAATGACATGTATGGTGACTACCACAGGCCAGCAGAAGGTTGACAGCAAAATAACTACCCTATACGCTAATCTGTTCACCGCTCTGTGACCAGTTTGTCATATTGGTGTGAGGCTTTTAACAACAATCATTTCTACAGTGGGAGGAAAAAAAGGGGTCTCTGTTTAAATGGTCACGCTTAAATCCCAAACAGGATTGCTAATGTTAGCCAAAGACATGTTCATTTACATTTTTTGCGCTTGGATTATGCGATTATACACGTCTCTTGTTAAACATGGCGTAAACATCGGCCTTATGTAATATTTATATAATTTCCTCCATACCTGTTAGTCACTTTTTAATCCCTTAGATTATTGGTTCTCCAAATCATATCTCGCCACCTCCTGTCCTTGTGGGACAGCTTTCTAGAATCATCTAGCACTAATAACGGGAGTTACTACTCGATGCACGTCTTGTAGGATAATCCCATAATTCAGATTAGGAGTGGAAACAGAGACACTCTGAACCAGTTTCGGTGTGTGTGTGTGTGTATGTGTGAGTCGGGTCTCAGTGAGAGTGGTGAGGTAAAGTAGGGGTAGGGTGGCGTCTGTAGAGGTGAATGAAGGGGGGGATTGGTGTGGGGTGGTGATGGCAGGGGCTTGTGGAGACTGTTAGGCTGATGAGGTGGCAAGGTGGGCTTTGAGTGTGGTGAAGGGAATAGTGGGTAGATGTGTGTGGAAGCTATGCAAGTTAGTGTGTGTGGAGATGAGGCAGGCTAGTGTGTGTGGAGATGAGGCAGGCTAGTGTGTGTGGAGATGAGGCAGGCTGCTGTGTGTGGAGATGAGGTAGGCTGGTGTGTGTGGAGATGTGGCAGGCTGGTGTGTGTGGAGGTGAAGCAGGCTGGTGTGTGGAGGTGAGGCAGGCTGGTGTGTGTGGAGATGAGGCAGGCTGGTGTGTGTGTGTGGTGGAGGATAGGCTGTGTGTGTGTGTGAGGGATAGAGGGTGTGTGCTGAGGACTAGAGCACAGGCTGGTGTGTGGTGGAGAATGAGGCAGGCTGGTGTTGTGGTGTGGAGCACTGAGCGACACGCGCTGGTGTGTACCTAGTGGAGCTGAGAGCAGAGCAGAGATATATGAGAGAAGGGACGGACAGGATGGTGGTGTGTGGGAGATGAGGGCAAGGCTGGTGTGTGTGGAGTATCGAGCTCAGGCTGGTGTGTAGTGGATGATAGAGTGCAGGCTGGTGGTGTGTGGAGATTGAAGGCAGGCTGGTCGGTGTGTGTGGAGGTGAGGCAGGCTGGTGTGTGTGGAGATGAGGCAGGCTGGTGTGTGTGGAGATGAGGCAGGCTGGTGTGTGTGGAGATGAGGCAGGCTGGTGTGTGTGGAGATGAGGCAGGCTGGTGTGTGTGGAGATGAGGCAGGCTGGTGTGTGTGGAGATGAGGCAGGCTGGTGTGTGTGGAGATGAGGCAGGCTGGTGTGTGTGTGTGTGGAGATGAGGCAGGCTGGTGTGTGTGGAGATGAGGCAGGCTGGTGTGTGTGGAGATGAGGCAGGCTGGTGTGTGTGGAGGTGAGGCAGGCTGGTGTGTGTGGAGATGAGGCAGGCTGGTGTGTGTGGAGATGAGGCAGGCTGGTGTGTGGAGATGAGGCAGGCTGGTGTGTGTGGAGATGAGCCAGGCTGGTGTGTGTGGAGATGAGGCAGGCTGGTGTGTGTGGAGATGAGGCCAGGCTGGTGTGGTGTGGCAGAATGAGCGGCAGGGCCTGGTGTGTGCTGTAGACTGCAAGGCAGCTGTGTTGTGTGGAAGGTGAGGCAGGCTGGTGTGTGGAGATGAGCCAGGCTGGTGTGTGTGGAGATGAGGCAGGCTGGTGTGTGTGGAGATGAGGCAGGCTGGTGTGTGTGGAGGTGAAGCAGACTGGTGTGTGTGTAGGTGAGGCAGGCTGGTGTGTGAAGCAGGTTGGTGTGTGAGACAGGCTGGTGTGTGAGGCAGGCTGGTGTGTGTGGAGATGAGGCAGGCTGGGGTGTGGAGATGAGGCAGGCTGGTGTGTGGGGATGAGCCAGGCTGGTGTGTGTGTGGAGGTGAGGCAGGCTGGTGTGTGTGGAGATGAGCCAGGCTGGTGTGTGTGGAGATGAGCCAGGCTGGTGTGTGTGGAGATGAGGCAGGCTGGTGTGTGTGGAGATGAGCCAGGCTGGTGTGTGTGTGTACATCTGAGCAGCAGTGCAGGCTGGTGTGTGTGGAGTGGGCCAGGCACTGTGTGTGTGGAGATCGAACGGCAGGCTGGATGTGTGTGGAGATGAGGCAGGCTGGTGTGTGTGGAGGTGAGGGTCATGAGGCCCTTGAGTGTGTGTGGAGATGAGGTAGGCTGGTGTGTGTGGAGATGAGCCAGGCTGGTGTGTGGTGTGGGATGAGCAGGCAGGCTGGATGTCGGTGGTGGAGATGAGTGCAGGCTGTGTGTGTGTGGAGATGAGGCAGGCTGGTGTGTGGAGATGAGGCAGGCTGGTGTGTGTGGAGATGAGGCAGGCTGGTGTGTGTGGAGATGAGGCAGGCTGGTGTGTGTGTGTTCGTGGGAGATGAGTGCCCAGGCTGGGGTGTGTGGAGATGAGGCAGGCTGTGGGTGTGTGGAGATGAGAGCAAGGCTTGGTGTGGTGTGGCAGATGAGGCAGGCTGGTGTGTGTGGAGGTGAGGCAGGCTGGTGTGTGGAGATGAGGCAGGCACAGAGCAGAAGGCTGGACTCAGCAGGTCAGACTGATGCTGGAGGACATTGAAGGGAATGATGAAAGGATAGAGGCTGCTAACTGACCACATTCTCTTTTCGATCTCTCTATTTCTCTCTCTCTCTCACTCGCTCTCTCTCTCTCTTCTCTCTCAATCTTTCGGAACTGCGACACAGTCCACATGAACTACACACTACCCAAATGAAGTCCTGTTTATGTTTTCACTTTCACCGCTCTGTAAAAAACAACATAGTTTATTTTTATTTTTTTACAGTCGTTCTCCTTAGAGTTATTTGGTATATACGTTAAAGTAGGTTACCAAATTACCATAATTTCTCCTCAACAATCATCTTTTCACATCCTCCTCTGTTCTGTATTCCACTTGAGAACCTCATCCCATGTTTATAAAGTGACAGTTTCATTTTCACCTGGGAGGTTTTCTATTGGAAAACTCGGATGGAAGAGACGGATGATTCGAATCTGGGACTAATGAACCATGAGGAGGCTCTGTATGGTGGTGGTCTAATCTCTACGTGATGTAGGAGTAGGAGGGTTTACAGAGCCAGGATGAAGCATGCCAGACACAGCTCTGCTGTCCTACCTCGCTCGTTGGAAGGGGCCACGTAGATGAAACTTCGACAGTTCTCCCCTGAAACACAGCAACATCACATGTAGACTTTCAGACTTTTCATAACGCAACGCTTCACCTTGCAGTACTGCCATGTTCGCTGTATTGGATGAGCCAAAGAAAATCAAGTAGAAAAATAAACCAATGATGGGAATCCTTTTCAAATAACTAATTATAAAATTGTTTTATTGTAACTGAATTGTTCCAAAGGACAGAAACCAAGACAACATTTTTGTACTAGCAAATTGGAATGATTTCAATCACGTATATTGGAACGTGTCACGCGATATGAATATGGGAATCATCTATTGATACGCGCTGAGAACGAGAAAAAGGACAAGAGGTTTATTGGGTGGTATGGTGTGACAGAAACACGCGAAGGGAGCAGCAACGTTGGGAGCAACACACGCGTGTACGAGGGTCACATGTGACATGTTTCCCATCCCATCCTGCTGCCTGTCTTCCAAGGGCATCCAGGAAGTGGTCTGTCATAGCCACACCAGCCAAGGCCAAGAGCTCATCCTGAGCAGGAGAGCAACCTGATTGGCTGGTTGTACAGTTACATAGCAGTTTTTTGGGGTGGAGGGGGGGTGGCAGATGAAACACATATGGTTCTCAAATGGGTTCGAAACCCACAGAGAGCACATACTCATAGGTTCACACTCCACACAGAAACATGGTGCCCCAGACAGGAGCCGAACCCATGACGTGTGCCAGCTTGGTCCACAGGTGGAGTGATCCTGTCACTCATCTTTTTGAGGTGCTTGCACGAAGGCACAAATGATATTGCGATGTGTTTAATCCTGTCAAATAGATTTGGCCACGTATCAAGTATTAGAGTTGGAGTCCTTGATAATTGGTTTTGACTGAATTCCAGAAACCTCAGTTCCTCCCTGGTCTTATGATTTGGGTATTTTATGAACCGCATCGATCCTACTAAACACATATTTTACAACGATCATGCACAAAAACAGTAGCGAATATCGATACATTTTAATTGTGGAATGTCTATCAATCTATCCATTTGATCAAATGTGATGTCTGTAGTGTTACAGTATAATTTAATTCCTGCTTAAAATCGTATTATCGAGAAAAGCATTCACAGTCTCTAAAATGTATTGATGTCAAATAGCAAAACACTAGCAGACTTGAAAAGAACCAGCCAAGAAATATTACACACTTGCAACTTATTTTTTAAAGAAATATTTAATCGCCACTCCTGACTTTACGTAGAACCTTGTTCTTTTTGTTCAACGATAATAACAAAATAAGTATATTTTTTATTTAGGCTACTTGTTTCTATATGCTTCTTTATAAACGGACACAATATTGAATTACTTTAAATAATTTTTTAAATGTATAATAATCAATAGATGACCGTTGCCACTGGCACTGCGTAAAGTGCGTTTCTAATAAGAGTTGTCATGTCGTAGGCTACTCAAGAAGTTAAATACAGGCTCTTCAAACTGCTTTTACCGGTCATGTTGACGTTCTGTTCGCAAGAAAACCAAATTCCGGTGTGAAACTTCCTCATCAGGTATTTGTCCTCTCCCGTTTCCCAGATGTACTGGACCAGTCGAGTGTCGTTAAGGTTCGAACTGTTGAACCTAATGCAGAATGACTGTCTAGTCTTCACCGGTCCGGTACAGAACGGTTTAACTACTTTCCGCGTCCCTTCACACCAGTAGCTGGTAGAGAGCGCGGACAGTGCCAGTAACAAGGCAAGGAAGTTTAAGGCAAGCGCCAGCGAGGCTCTCCGTCTCCGATCAATCCCCATTTCACAGATGGAGACGAGGGGACACGAGCTAATCCTAGAAATGTAACGCGTTTATATGGCGACTTTTCCTCAAATCCACATCATACGGCTCTCCATTACAATGTCCGCGTCTTATCGCAGCGCGCGCGTCTAGCTGCTGCCGCGCGTCATCCGATGTGCTCTTTTGTGCAGCTGCTACTCACATTTTGTACCCCCTCCTCTCCTTAACTCATCCCTCGAATTCGCTCAATATCTCCTCCTCTTCACGCCTCAATGAGAGACAGAAGCCCTCCCCAACTTGACACGTTTTTTTCTCCCGTCAATAAAACGTTACAGTCATTCAAGAGTTATCTATGGATTTTGTTTTATGTTAACGTCTCCGTGATGCACAAATACTGTGCACCCCTATCCACATTGACAAGCCATCCACGAGACCAGTTGGCAATAAATCACAACCGAAATCAATAGGGATTAATTTTCCATTTACAGTTTCGATGGAAACGAAACTGACGGCTATAGCGATGGTGATATTAATCAGAGATGACTTTTCTCTCACCTAATCTGCCTGGGTCAGGCATGTAATGGGTATGGTAATGCTTGTGTTCAGCTGGTGAACACCAGAGGTTGGGATGGGATGGGCCTGCTTGGCACTTTGTAATCAGGGAAATTGACAGAAATCGTTAATGGTGGTTCCAAGGCTAATGCCCGCTGCTGTGACTAAGTAGCCAGCTGCCAAATGATCCAGTCTCAATTTATTCAGCTTCTCCAACACCTCTTTTTGTCTCCTGTCACTTGGGAGAGAGAATATGTTAGTGTGTGTGTGTGTGTGTGTGTGTGTGAGTGTGTGTGTGTGAGTGTGTGTGTGTGAGGGGGGTGGTGGTAGTGGAGGAGGTAGGTTTGGGATATGGAGTCTTACTGTTCTACATTATTCATTTCCTCAGGCTGTCGCTTGCAGGACAAGCCCCTGACAATAGCAGTCTAAAAGTGTGTGTGTGCAGTGTGGTGTATGTACACACATTCTCCTGTGTCTCCCTAAAGTCAACATTTTGCTTCTTACCTTTATGCCCTTCGCCCACCTTTAACACCCCCCCTCCCCCCTACACACACACACACACACACACACACACACACACACACACACACACACACACAGGCACACGCACACGCACACATGCACACAGACACAGGCACATGCACACACACGCACACACGCACACACACACACACACGCACACACAGTAGCCTCCCCATTTATCCCCATCCAGATCAGTGGAGACTATCAGACACACACACAGATAACATCACAGTCCTGAAGGTCTGTGAGGTCCGCACTGATGTGTGTGTGTGTGTGTGTGTGTGTGTGTGTGTAAGCATAGCAAACTATGCGCATGCATATGTAGCATGCGGATGAATTGCATAAACGTGTGCATGGAAGTGTGGTGTACAGTACATGTATTTGTGTATCCTAGTGTAAAAGAGTGTGTGTGTCTGCTAAGGGTGTGTCTGTTTGTGAGCCTGTGCCTGTGTGTGTGTGTGTGTGTGTTTGACTTTGAAGCATCTGCTTTTCATCCTTACGGGGGAGCCAAGAGAATCACCGTCCGGGTGGGCTGCGGAGTGTAAACACGAATCCATCTGAAACCTTTTTTCATAGGTCTTCGTAGGCATGTTAACCTGCCATCATTAACATGCATGTGTGTGGTGTGTGGTGTGTGACCAGGGTATAAAGTAGTGGACGTGTGTAGTGTGTGTCTGTCCATACTGGCCCCCGTGGGCTAGAACGCTTCAGGGGCCCGTCTCCTGTGTCACCTTCACACAGATCCTTAAGAGGGGGCCCGGGCATGGGCCAGAACCTCCTCCCCACCACCCTCCCTCCCTCCCACCCTCCCCCTCCCTCCCTCCCACCTTCCCCCTCCTCCTCCTCCCCCCTCACAGGCTGAATCCTGATCTGACAGGAGCCAAGAGGAGGACGAGGACATCTGGACCGCGGCTCAGCAGCGGAGCCCGTAAAGATGGCATCGGTCCCCAGTGGTGGGTCACGCTGTGGGTCTGGGTGTGAGGCCCAGCGCTGGACGTCACAGGTGGGAACAGATGGTTCCCCTTCCTTCTGGAGCGGAGCGCTGCTTCCACAGGGTCATAATGACACAGAACGAGCAGGCTTTCCAGAAGCGAGCCTCCTTTCTGGAACGCTCCATGACTCATCGTAACTGTTCAGGCAACGTTCCGTGGAAGAAAACCACCCAGCGTTGAACCACATTTGATACGTGAGACGAAATGAGGGAATTTGTCTCAAATTGCTTTGTAGTTTTTCTTTTATCCAGGGAGCCTTTGTTGACGTCTGCTCGTAGGGAATGACCTCAGGCAGAGCGGTCCAAAGGACTCCCGTGACAAATCATCCATTGAAACCTTTATATAAACGCTTTATTTAGTTTCCATCTTTTTTCAGGTTTTTCAAGCGACTTTGAGTGATCGCAGTGCAGTTGACTTCCCTGTTTGTTTTGATATCAGAATATCAATAAAGTCATCCAGTTAATTACTTTCTACTCTCGTTATTCACTTATCTAAGAGGGGGGGGGGCCCTGGACAGGAATATTAAGTAATCCGTCATAATCCTTCCGCTTGATTGAAAGTCTCTCCACGGCTCTGGTGACTTGTGAGCCTCAGTGAATGACAAAATATGCAAACGAGTGTACATGATATATTTTTTTCATTCCGCAACTTGTGCTGCTCTTGCTGGTCTGTTCCACGTTGCTGTGTGATGCCGACGAAAAGGAGGGATACCGTGTCAGGGGGAAGGGAAGGACCATATCAGAGGGGGAGAGAGAAACTTGGACTCTACATTTTTTGAGGGGGTGACAGTCAGAAGTACCAGCTAGTCAGAGAGAGAGAGAGAGAGAGAAAGAGAGAGAGAGAGAGAGAGAGAGAGAGAGAGAGAGAGAGACAGAGACAGAGACATAGGCAGAGAGACCATCTCAGAAAGAGGGAGAGAGAGACCACCTCGGAGAGAAAGAGAGAACTCATGTAGGGAGAAAGAGCACATGCTATAATACAGTCTCGAAGCCTTCTCATTCTTGTCTGTCCTCCAATGAATTTATTTACATAATTGCCCGTAGTACCCCTATACGCACACACGCCCACACTCAGGCACCCCCACACGCAGATAACAGCAGTATCAAATATGGAGTCTGTGTATGGAATATGAGTTTAAGGAGTTGTGTGGTCGTGTGTGAGAGTGCATGTGTGTGAGTGTGTGTGCGGGTGTGACAGAGAGTGCAGGAGTTTCATTTGCTTGTGTTGTCCTGTTGACCCGAGAAAGACATCAATACACAGACTTAATCAGTTGCTCCATGGCTAATGAACCCTGTAAACAAACGCACACACACACACACATGCCACCAAGCCGCCATCAGGTCTGACGAACAAACATGCAAAAACAGACAGAACAACACTACCGCTGTCCACCCTGTCTGTCTAGACTTTAGACAGCTAAGCATGCATGCCTCATGGCTCCCAGCATGTCCTCCTCAGGTCGTTTACTGACCTCCCCTAACTCTGTCTCTCTCTGTCTCTCTGTCTGTCTGTCTGTCTGTCTCTCCCTCCCTCCCTCCCTCCCTCCCTCCCTCCCTCCCTCCCCCTCCCTCCCTCCCTCCCTCCCTCCCTCTCACTCTCTCCCTCGTTCTCTCTCTCTCTCTCCCCTTTGAACAACCTCCCTGTTTCCTCCTTGTCTCTCCATCCTCCTCTCACAGGTGATTATAACAGTCTCTAATGACACAGCCCTCTAATGCGCCTCATTTGGACAAAATGGACCATCATTTTCAAGGCTGGGAAAGTGCATTTTCAGGGTAGGGTAGTTTGTTTTTGTGTGTGCTTCCTCATTTGCGTGTGTGTGTGTGTGTGGTATTGACTGCGCGCGCGTGTGTGTTTGTAATGGGCATACTGTAAATGGGTGTGCATGTGCCCGTTGGTGTGTGCATGGAAGTGCGCGTGAAGTGTGTACTCGATTTGTGAGCGTGTGTCTATGTGAGTTTGTTCCGAGATGTGAATCGAGAACTGAATCGGGCACAACAGTGCGTGGCGGACATTTCAGTTCTCCTGTCCCCTTGAAACTAACCAATCAGAGAGCCCAAACCAACTTGCCACGGCGAGATGTGATTTATGTTGCACGATAAGGCCCGAAGTGCATCGCTGCCTCGTTAAATCTCGTGTTAATAGAGCTGTGACGAGGCGAGGCCGTGACGAGGCGAGGCTGTGACGAGGCGAGGCGAGGCAAGGCCGTGACGAGGCGAGGCTGTGACGAGTTGGTCAGGAGAACTCATTACCGGCTCCCGCTGGAACGCCATTATTGCGAACCGTCGCATCATTAATCAATCTCTAAACATGCCCATGTTTACCGCCTCTCCACTCCACGGGGTCAGCTGCAAGGCAAACTGATGGGAGTCGCGGGCGAAACAGCGGTCATCTCATTATACGTCTCAGCTGGACGGATTGCGGATTCCTGCCTTCTTCAGTCTATTCATATGGTTTAATAGTGTTACTGGGATTCTATTCCCCCCCCCCCGGGACAGTTTCTTGCATGGTCGCGATTGGTGTGTTGCCCCGTCGTCGGTCTGGAAGGAGGAAGAGAAAGCATTGTCTCCGCAGGTCAGCTCTCGGATGACCCAAACATCTTAATTGAAAAAAAAAGGAGGAAGAAAATAGTTGTGGACTCATGGTGATAACCCAGCCAAACACCTCCACACCATATCAACCTGGCTGGCTTGCTTTTACAGGGAGAGAGAGAAAAAAAAGAAAACCTTTAATATTTTTTTTCCGACCGTCCCTCTCTTTCTTGAAAAAAAAAAAAATCTATTTGCGGGGGTGGAGGTGGGTTAGGTGGAAGGGGGACTCAGGTGGTAGGCAGTGCAACACAATTACAGGGAGAACAGGAAGGGGGAGAGGTGGGATGAGGAGTGCCACAGAGCCCGAGAGGACGAATCTCCGCGGACTGTTCCGGAATCAGGCCGAAGTGGTCGGCTCTTGGGTTCCGATCGCGTACCTGCACGGCGATGCTCCGGCCTCCCGGAACAACTGCCTGAAGAGATTAAACGTAATTAAAGGTAATCATAATGTACTCGTTAAGCCGACGCTTTTATCCAAAGCGCCGTGCGCACCGGGGATTCGAAACTACAACCTCTGGATTCATTAGAACTACGTGGTATTGTTTTAATCACTGAGCAGCCTCTTTCATCCAAAGTGACATGCCGATATTGCATGAAGCACAGCTCCGGGATTAGAGGGATACGGTTCTAACAGTGTTGTGTTGAGGAGACTGGGGAGGGAAGAGATGCAGAGAGCTCGACTGGGGCTTTATGTCTTGGAACACGTCCTTTCCTCGTTGCTTGGTTACCGAGGAGATGAAATGATTGGTCGCTCTTTCTTAAAGATGCTAATGACTGAGATCAAGGAGGTAAGTGTCTCGGAGTGGGATGCGAACCCGTGGTACGATTGCCTCCTCGCGATGCGGTCGATGGTTTGCGTGTGTCAAAGGTTGAACGCGTTGCATTTTGTTCGGGCCCACGGAGAGTTAGACAAATGTTTGTGACCTGTTGGCTAACTTGGAGAATTCGATGACTTTAAACACACCGCAACTTTACCACCCCGGAGTTCCGATTCGGTTGCCACGGTCGGCGATGGATTAACCAATCGGAGGGTGACCCTGAGGTCATTATGCGTTTAAACCTGGGTCCTGTAGCGCGTTGTGTGGGCTGGGGGGTCTGGGGGCCACAGTATCCATCTCGCCAGGCTTGTTCTTCAGAGATAATTCCATTCAAATAGAACCCTGTTCCTTCCCTCGTGGGTGCTGGAAGTTGATGGAAATAATTAAAGCTTTAACCCTGATTGGAATTGCAAATAAAGGTATTGTCTCAGGCTAAGACAGAGAGCCCTTAGCTGCTGCAGCGTCGCTTGGATTTCATCAGCTTCAAAGTCCATTAAAACAAAGCTGCCGAAATCTCGCCCCGCACAAACAACCGCTAATATTTTATCGACTATTTGAGGAAACTAGCAATGCGTTTCTTTCTCATTAGCGTCAGCGCCGATTGAGTAGATTAAAGGTGTTTATTAAACGTTTGATTTTTTACGGCCTTAGAACTAAGCTAGACGGGAAACACAGTCACACAAGCGGACGGACGCGCGCTCATGCGCGCACACACGCCCACATACACACTGCAGTTATTGTTGAGGTCTTATTCCCTAACCTTGGTTGTTGAAAGGCAGTCATACACACACACACACACACACACACTCACACTCACACAGAAACACACACACACCTTTGCTTGTTGATCAGTAGCTCCTGGCAGGAAACAGGAAGTGTCACAGCACGATAACAGGAAGCTGCCCACCGGCTCACCACTTCCAAATGACCTGCGTGTGACCAAGTAACACACACGGACAGATGACACTGCTCTCCCGCGGCACTCCCAGAGCCAGCGGCTCACCCAATCTCTTCTGCCAGAAATGTTACGGTCCTCTCAAGGTTTTCCACCGCTCACGGGGAGGGATTCCATTCAAACTACTTGAGATCCAGTTTGGACCCCTATTCTCCCTCCGAAACCATCCCCGGAAAGAATGATTCCAACTGACTAATGTTCAGGGACAAGCGCCAGCCTTGGAAACGGCGCACCTCAGATCCAAACCTTTCAGGGAAGTCAAGACCGCTTGGTGGTAACGTGAGGGTGATACGACAGACGACCCTGACAGACGACCAGGCTGCCAGCCCTTATCCTCCAGTCAGCAGATTGCTCCAGCCCGGCCCTTTAACTCAGGCAGCACAGCTGCAGGCTGGTGGCAGGCTGTATCTCACTCCGGACGAGGTGGAAACGCAGCCGTCAGCACATTCGTACCTAAAGAAGCTGTAGATCATCAGGAGAACGCGCTCCATCTCAACGCCTCGGTGAAGGATCGCGGCGACGTTTGTCCCCATGGGAACGGGCTGTTATCGGGTTTCCGCGGCCGATGGGACAACCCTTTCATCTGAAGCAGGTCGGTTGGAAGACGGAAACATCTGGAACGTGCAGGCCAGGGGTCTTCTGGGACCATGGTAGAGAAACACTGCTGTGGATGGCGAGGCGCTTCAGCGGAGAAGCAGGGCAATGTCGTCTCCATGATGCGGCCAGTATACATGTCTATTCCATGTTTATGGAGCAGTAAGACCTCAGGAAAAGAGGTGTCTTCTTCCTGTTGAATCAGGGGACTCTTGTCTGCCCTATAAGCTTGTCTTACAAAGTAGACTAGAGGAGACATGACTGTCTTCAACTCCAGATAACCTAATGAGCTGAATGTGATGGGAATTTCAATTCATAATCGTTTACACGAACAGTCAATTCCTTGTCCCGAGAGAAAGTGTGTGAGTGTGTGTATGTGTGTGTGTCATCATCGCGCGGAAGGAGTACACCGCTGTCTCCAATCTTCACCTACACCTATTCATTCCGTCTCCAGTGTCCCCCCCCTCCTCCTACTGTCCCCCCCCTCCCCCCTCCCCCCTCGCCATCCACCCCCCGCCCCCACAGGATAGGATCTTGGGTAGGGACGTCACACAGTTCCTAGCATAGACAGCCACTGCTGATGTGTCACCCAGGACTAGATGGGAGGAGAGAGGGGAAGGGATAAAGCTGCCTGAGATTTTATTATGGATGAGTCATTTGGCAGGTGTGGACAAACAAACCGAGAAACGGAGAGGGAGAGAGGAGAAAGGAGAGGAGGAAGGCCGTAAAAATGAGAGTGGAGGAGAGATAGATGGAGAGAGAGGCAGGGAGGGACAGCAAGAGAGAACAAGAAGGGGAGAGAACAAGAGAGAGAGACAGACAGACAGATAGACAGACAGACAAAGAGATAAAGAAGAGAGACAGAAACTTGAATCGGATAAGAGGACATCTGAGGTTTTCAAAGCAGGATCAAGGTAAAGCGAGGCATGAGAGCAATCCGATCTGATCAGACTCTGCCAGTCTGACTGTCAGAGCAGACGAGGTCAGAAACAGACCTTACATCTGTCGCCTTCCCTCCTCCCGCACCCTCCCTCACCCTCCCTCACCCTCCCGCACCCTCCCTCACCCCTCCCTCACTACAGGGACACAGGACCGGCTGCATCTTATTCCAAAAACACCTACCTGCGTTTGAAAAACATCCTCATCTGACTCCGATCTCCTCCCCCGTCCCAGATCAGAGCTGATTGAGACACGGCCCTCCTCATCTGCATTCTCCCCTGACTGAGGACAGCAGTTCAGACACGGAGGATTACTGAGTCCGAATCTAAGCAGTCCATTGACTGACGGGCTGCTTACATAACTTCTAGAGGTGTGTGTGTGTGTTAAACTTGTGGAGAGGTATCCTTAACTGTGTTGCTCCTGGGTGAGGCTGGGAGGAGACACTCTGTTGGCTGTGCTGCAGATCTCTGTCCTTCATTGGACGATTCTGTGACGTACCGGATCCCGGAGGTTGCTTGGCAAGGCTGAGCGAGGGGGGGCGAGGGGGGTCATGGGCAGGGTCTTTTAATTTACCACTCTTGGGAGGGAGAGGGCTTGACAAGGCATGCAGGGAGGGGGGCCCTAATTATCCTAACCCTCCTGACAGTAATACGTATGATGGCAGAGGATCAATAGGACCAAGGGGTTATATTAGATACGGTCTCCTGAATCATGTTTACTCTCTGTGAAATGAAAACGGCGTCGTATCATTTACTCTCCCGAGCAGCTCCATTACGATAAGTAGTGACATCATATCCCAGGTGCTCTGCGTCATGAATGCTATGTTTGGGTAATTACTACTGCGGTATACAGACGCAGCCATCCATTCTACTCAGGGGTGGGAGGGTGGCGCGGTGGGGCGGTACCCTGTGTGGAAAAGACCTACAGGGTGAGGTGGAGGGAGAGGAGAGAGAGAAGGGGAGCGAGGGGGATGAGAGTGGGAGAGAGGGGCGGGAAATAACGAAGAGGATAAGAGAAAGAGTCACAAAAAAAAGACTGAATGAGGAAGGCAGCAACTCGTGCAGAGAGGAGTGGCAAGCTGAGAGAGGAGAATTTGCGAAGCGAACCCTACATGAACAGGGGAGAGAGAGACGACATGAAGGAGCTGAGGAGAGAGAGAGAGAGAGAGAGAGAGAGAGAGAGAGAGACGACGAGAGAGAGAGATCGGAAAGGGACGAAGGAGTGAGGAGGAGAGCGGGAAGATGGAGAGTGTAGAAATAGGAGCCATCAGGCGTTCAGAGAGAGGCCCTAATGACTCCAGCTCAAACTGCTAGTCGGGCCAGCTGCAGGGTCACAGCTCTGACCCAGATAGTCTGACTGCTCTCTCCGCCCACAGGAGCGGAGCAACACGCTGGCACCCAGACCCAGATGCAAGCACTCCTTCTGCAGGCTACTAGTACACAGTCATACATCCCCCCCCCCACCCCTCCCCCGCCTACAGAGAGAGACACACCCGGGACCATGCTGTGCTCTCCCCGGAGATATAACTGGGTCAAGATGCCACTTTCCACTGGTTCCACTGGGGAAGCCTAATTGTGCTGCCATTCATGATACTGTGACAAGTGCTTAAACCATGGCAACCACCACAAGGATAATGCAAAAAATAGAGAGGGATGGAGAGAGAGGGGGGGGGGAGAGGGATAGAGAGAGGGAGAGAGAGAGGGAGAGAGAGATAAAGAGAGACATAGAGGGAGAGAGAGAGAGAGGAGGAGAGAGAGAGGAGGGGGAGAGGCAGAGAGTGAGGGAGGGAGAGGTAGAGAGAGACATAGAGGGAGAGAGACATAGAGGGAGAGGGAGAGAGAGTGGGGTGAGAGAGCGAGAGAGAGGTAGAGACAGAGATAGAGATAGAAAGAGGGAGGGATTGAAAGACTGAAAGAGGGGAAAACGGATCAGGGGGGCGATTTATAAAAAACAAGCCAGAAACCTAGAAAACAGAGCGTCTGATTGCATTGTCCGATTATGTGATGTAGGTACAGACAAGGACTTCCGTCCTCGCAGGCAGAGAGAGAGAGAGAGAGAGAGAAAGAGAGACTGAATGAGAGGGAGAGAAAGACAGCGAGAGAGAAATTGAGAGCGAGCGCGCGCGAGAGAGCCGAACAGGTGTGAACGTGCAGGTGCGCGGCGAGGTTTTGATCTCTCCCTCTCTCTCCCCTCATCCATCTCTCTCCGTCACACGCAGCTGCTCCTCCGTGTCCGCGCCTCATTGTCATTCTGGGAGGATGTCCGTCCCCGAAGCTATCTCTGTGGGAGTCGGGGCTCTTAGGGTGATTACATAGATCCTTCTGGAGAGCGGGCCCTCCGACAGACCCTCTCAGCCTTATCTCCCAGAGACGGTGGGAACACACACAGACCTGCGCACGCACACACACGCACACACGCCCACAGCCACGCACACACTCGCACCCACGCACACTCACAACCAGGCACGCACTCGCACGCATACGTGTACACATACACACACACAGACCTGTGCGCACACACACACATCCACAGCCATGCACACACTCGCACACGTACGTGTACACATACACACGCGCGCACCTGCCCCCCCTCTTTTAATTACTCTTGTGGCTCCAGATTCGGAAAACGAATCTAACTTAGGGATGGTATCTACCTGACGTGGGAGAAGCCAGTGGAAATGTGTCCTCCACGGTGACCTTGGACACACACGTGACACGCGCATGTCGTTCACACTCTCATGTACCCAGATGCACGATGATGCTCGCCCCCCAGCCCCCCAGCCCCCCCCCACACACACACACCTAGGCACCTCCGTTTTGCGTCACAAACAGAAATAGACAAAAGCAAACACGAGAGGGGAGCGATGGCTTAAATAGCCCAAGAGATTCAGAAAAACCCTCAGAAACACAACAAATGGAAATGAATACCAATCCTCTCCTGGCATCAGCAAGAGCACGCCGGACAACAGGGAGCTCTGGGATTTGGAGTGGCCGATGGCCTCGCCTGCTTTCAGAGGGTCGTTCTGTCCTGTGTTTGTCCTTTTCTGGCTAATTTGGTCACGGCCACTATTGTCCTCCTGTCCTCTGCATGTGCGTGTGCTGAAGGACCGTTGACCGCAACCTTCCTTTGCTCAAAACACCTTGACCGACCCAGATGTGTGTCTGCCCATCTGCCTACCCCTCCTCAACTCCCCGCTCTACATCTATCTCTCTCTCTCTCTTTCTCTCTACCTCTCTCTCTATCTCTCTCTATATATCTCTCTGTCCCATTCTTAGTCTTTATCTCTCTTCCTCGTTCTTTTCTCTCTAGCATGCTCTCTCGCTCTGTAACCTCACCCTCTCTCTCTCCCTCCTTGTCTCTCTCTCTGCCTATCTTCCCCCCTGTCTCCCTCCCTCCCTCTCTCTGTCTCCCTCCTTCCCCCCTGTTTCCCTCCTTCCCTCTCTCTGTCTCCCTCCTTCCCTCTCTCTGTCTCCCTCCTTCCCTCTCTCTGTCTCCCTCCTTCCCTCTCTCTGTCTCCCTCCTTCCGTCTCTCTGTCTCCCTCCTTCCCTCTCTCTGTCTCCCTCCTTCCGTCTCTCTGTCTCCCTCCTTCCCTGTCCTGCTGAAACTCATCTCCGAAGGCCTTGATGCAAACAACCAAATGGTGTCAGAGTGCCCTGTCAGCTTGTTCCTCATCTGCTTCCTTCTGAAGGATGAACCTATGTCTCAAATGCCTTGCTTTGTCTACGTTTGTGGATGTTGTTGTAAACAGTGGTAGTTCAATACTGTCATATTTGCATTAACACAAACGAAGGTCTGTTATTCGAAGGATGGAACTGTGGAGATAGTTCTGAAACCGTTCTGCGTTCAGCAGCGCTATCCATCTGAGTAGTACTGAGAAGAGTGGGTGGAGGGAGGGGGGGGGGGGTAAGGGATGGGGAGGGGGAGAGGAGGGAGGAAAGACAGACAGACTGATAGATGATGCAGTGCTAACTGGTCTCACAGCAGCCGAAGTCAAATGTCTGCGTGGCGTGTAGTAACTCAGACAGGTCCAGCTCTCAAGCCACCATACAGTACCTGTTCCAGAGTCCTTACCCTCATTGGGGCTGTTTCTCCGGAACATTCTGTTCTAAAATCCAAGGGGCAGAGAGAAGGACGAAAAAGGGCTCATTGGCGCTGGTCTCCGCTTTTACCAGACCGCAACCATCTGTTCCACCAGAGACCTGACCGTGTTGCTGGTGCGACCTGCCCCCCCCCTCCCCAGAGCCCTGCTGTGCCTGTGGTCGTCCCCTGTGCAAGGGCTGGATGTGTGTCCCTTACCGCCCCCCCCCCCTCCCTGTTCCACCGCTCTGAAGGCTCCAAGCACCTGTTCACAGCAGCAAGAATAGGAGAGAATAGCAACGCATTTTTTTAAACTTCAATTCTTCAGCAATCTATCGTTGGTTGTAGAGTCCAAATCAACGATTTTTTATCAGGAAAACCTGTTGTTGCGAAACCATGTCTCGTCACTGGGCTCTGATCCCAGCGCACGTCCGCACCAGGAGGTGACCTCCGATCTCCGTCCATGTTGGTTGAGCACCAAAGCGACGCGAGATGCCCCGCGCGGGGCGTCAAGGAGACCCAGGGAGGGGGGGCGGGGGGCGGGGGGGTGTTCCGCCTCGACAGGAGACGACAGCTCGTTCATCAAGCGCACGGGGATCCGTTCCGCTGGCTGGTCCACGTTCTCCACCGCGGGCTGGCTTCATTAAACCAAGAGAACAGGATGGAGCGCGGGGAAAAAAACGCATCCAAGATTTCCTTTTCATTTGAATGTTGCCTCATTACAGAAAGAAATAGCCTGGTTTTGATGTTTCTGGGTTTGGGGGGGGGGTCCGATCGAAAGGAGAAGAAGCTTCATTTGATGAATCATGTTTGTTATTTACTTTGGAGTCCGTGACTGTGTTTTCTTTTAATTGGAAGGATGTTTGTTGGTTCGCGTCGCGCATGTGATGTGTTTGCGAACGTGCGCGCGTGAGGGGTGACATGTGTGCGTGTGTGCGTGGTGATTCATCCATTCTTTCAGACGAGTATACAGCGATGTGATATGACTTCCTTTATTAAAGTCCATCGAGAATAGGACACACACAACCACGCAAACACACACACACGTCACGCACACTCTGTGGGGAACAATGATTAATGACTAGTAATCTTTTTTCTACACATGAGGTACAGAATCCATCAAGTGCCAGGATTTTTTTTTTTTTTTTTTGCTGACTAAAAGTCACCAGGGATTAAAAATACAAAGGATTCAAGAAAAAAATATACATAATAAAAACACAACTCTGGAATAATGAGTTGGTCAAACATCTGTTGTGTAAGTGTTCACCGACTCACTCCAAATGAGTCCTCAATTGACAGCGAAAGGATCCAAGAGTCATAACTGCACCCAGCGTCTGGGCTCGTCTGTGACTGGGCTAATCTGGATGCGTGTGCGTGTGCGTGTCCTTGAGTTTGTCATCTCAAGCTCCGGTAATGGGCAATGGCCTTCTTCTCCTTGCCCCCCCCCCCCCCCCCCCCCCCCCCAACCCCCTCCCCCCGCCTTCATCCTCTCCTCCTCTTCCTCCTCTGCCTCCTTGGCTCTCTCTAAACTCCCGTTGCTGTTGCCAGGGTTGAAAATAAGCAAAAGGCAGAGGAAACCACATTAAGAGCACTTGTTTACTGACTCCCCAAAACAACAGTTTGCTGCTGCATCTTTTCGGGGTCTTTCCTTTGAACTTTGTCGCAAACAAATCGCATGCTGTTACTGTCCCTCATCCGACTTGTTTAATGTCTAGTTTGATGGATGGAGACGGGTGTTTACGCAAGTCATCATTACTCTCAGACCATGTACCCGAGTGGATAAACCAAACACCAACCGATGCTGGAGTACGATGTTTTGATTTCCAAACTAAAAATCCAATTTGCGTCATTTCCAGTAAGATAGAAGTTTCGGGCTGCAGCTAAAGTAAGTAAGTAAGTTGAGAATGTGACATCAGAGTCAGAGTGCTTTCTTCCAAACAAACACACACAAGACACCAACACACACACACACGCACACACCAACACACACACACACGCCGACAGTTGCGTGCACCCGTCGCGGGCGTGCGTGCGGTGTGATGTTCCGTGCCGTCTGCGCTCATCTGTAATTGGCTGGGCTGGCTCGTTAGCGTGTGAGACTGGCCTCTCCAGGGTCCCTGATCCAGCCTCTCCTGGCTAGCGGAACCTTTCATCCAGACCTCCACGGAGACCGCAGCCTCCCCCCCCCCTACCTCCCACTCCCCCCCGCATTAAAAGCAGACCCATGTACTCCATCGGCAGATGGAGCAGCCATGCACGGACCAAGGCGCCATTGCTGGGAGTTGCCGGCGGGCGGTGCGGGCGGTCGTGTTTGTGGTGTACTTCGTGGCGGCCCTTCTGTGGTCGTGCGTGCAGAGGCCTTGCGATGGGGTGTGTCGTGCCGGTGGTGGCCGCATGCGGTGTCGAAGGCGCGTGTGTACACGTGTCAGTATTGCGTGTTTGTGCGTGTGTGTGGGTGTAGGTGGTGTGTGTAAGTGTGTGTGTGTTCGTGGGCGTGGTTGTGTGTGTGTGCAAGGGTGTGTGTGTGTGTGTGTGTGTGTGCGTGTGTGTGTGTGTGGGTGCGTGCAAGGGTGATTAGGCTAACAGACTCGGATAGCGCTCACCTCTCTGTACCAGCAGCTATTAACAGGAGGCGAGGTAGAGTGTTTACCAGACTGCCATTAGACGGGAGATGAACTGCTACACAGCAGACAGTCAGTCTGGATGACTGAGTGGATGAGTCTCTGGGGGAACAGGGATGATCTCACAGGCGATCCATCGAACTTTATTCGTAGTGCCAGAGGGGGCTTCGCACGCACCTGAAAAAATGCACCTAAACAAACTTCAATTCTCCAAGTGATGAAAGCAAGATCTGTCTCCTCGCTTTAAGCGAGGTCCCGTCTCGTGTTCCCTGTGTCTCCCAGTGTCTCCCAGTGTCACCCTGTGTCTCCCTGTGTCTCCCAGTGTCTCCCAGTGTCACCCTGTGTCTCCCAGTGTCTCCCAGTGTCTCCCAGTGTCTTCCCAGTGTCTCCCAGTGTCTTACCAGTGTGTCCCAGTGTCTCCCTGTGTCTCCCAGTGTCTCCCAGTGTCTCCCAGTGTCTTCCCAGTGTCTCCCAGTGTCTCCCAGTGTCTCCCAGTGTCTCCCAGTGTCTTCCCAGTGTCTCCCAGTGTCTACCAGTGTCTTACCAGTGTGTCCCAGTGTCTCCCTGTGTCTCCCAGTGTCTTCCCAGTGTCTCCCAGTGTCTCCCAGTGTCTCCCTGTGTCTCCCAGTGTCTCCCAGTGTCTTACCAGTGTCTCCCAGTGTCTCCCTATGTCTCCCTGTGTCTCCCACTGTATTCCCAGTGTCTCCCAGTGTCTTCCCAGTGTCTTCCCAGTGTCTCCCAGTGTCTCCATGCTGTTCATACTCAGCCATATAAGGAAGACACTGATGCACCCATGATGGCCACTGAAAGTGGCTCACACACACACACACACACACACACACACACACGGGTTCTGTGATGTCACAGGCGTCACAGAACTCCCTTTCACATCGCACTTTAGAAACTCAGCGTCCAGTGCAGGCGTTTCTCACAGTTCGTCTTGTTATTTACCAGCTGTGTAGATGTGCGAACACCAGCATGCAGACTGTCACTCAATAACAGACGTGCAGCTCTACACAGCGCTGGTCTCCTTAAACTCCCCCTTAAACTGGGACATGTCTCTCTGTTTGGGAATACTATTGCTGTTGCATAATACCGAAAATTATTGAATGCCCAACCAGTCCCTCCTATTCAAAATTGTGTTCTCAAATCACACAAGCCCCAACCAATAACCTTTAATGTCACTCAGGCCCTAAAGCGAATCGTAAACCGAGGCCTGAAACACCCGTAAAAGATAGCGTTAGAAATGATGGGGTGCAGTTATAGCGCCCCTCAAGGTCAAGGTTTTTATGTTTCACTAGATTAAGTCCCCAGGAGGGTAGTTAAACAATATTCTACACACACACACACACACACGCACACTTACACATCCACACACATGCACAGTCACTCATTCACTCACTCACCCACCCACCCAGTCACTCACTCACTCACTCACTCATCACTAACTCACTCACTTACTCACTCACTCACTCATCACTCACTCACTCACTCACCCACCGACCCACTCACTCACTCACTCACTCACCCACCCACCGACCCACTCACTCACTCACTCATGGACACACAAACCCACACCATCTCAGCCCGCCCCGGAGAATCGTCTTGTGTTTCCAGGCTTGTTTTAGTCACAGTACATGAGAAGGAGATGGGAGAGGAGGCGGGGAGATGAAAAGGATGAGCCAACTCTATCTCCAACGCAGCTCAGCCGCACACCACCTCCCTCTGTTTGGGCTTGTTATTGTGGACTTGTACACACTCCCCTGCTCCCAGCTGACTGCGTGTACGCAAAGATCGAGGGAATGCGCAATGAGGTGTGCAACATTCGTCTGTCACACGCACGCACACAGACTACGCACGGGTCATACACACACGCACACACGCACACCCACACACGCACACACACGCACACACACACACACACACACCATGCAGCTGTCACAAACATACCATTGCATCTGTCTCATACAGCAGCAAACACTGTGTGGGTGTATTCCACAGGGGTCTAACTGTGTAGCGGGTGAGGGCGGATAGTACACTTGATTGGCTGGCAAGGACACTTGGTGGGGTATAGTACTCTTGGTGGGGTATAGTACACTTGGTGGGGTATAGGACACTTGGTGGGGTATAGTACACTTGGTGGGGTATAGTACACTTGGTGGGGTATAGTACTCTTGGTGGGGTATAGTACTCTTGGTGGGGTATAGTACTCTTGGTGGGGTATAGTACTCTTGGTGGGGTATAGTACTCTTGGTGGGGTATAGTACTCTTGGTGGGGTATAGTACTCTTGGTGGGGTATAGTACACTTGGTGAGGTATAGTACTCTTGGTGGGGTATAGTGCACTTGGTGGGGTATAGTACACTTGGTGGGGTATAGTACTCTTGGTGGGGTATAGTGCACTTGGTGGGGTATAGTACACTTGGTGGGGTATAGTATGCTCTTGGGGGGGTATAGTACACTTGGTGGGGTATAGTACTCTTGGTGGGGTATAGTACTCTTGGTGGGGTATAGTACACTTGGTGGGGTATAGTACACTTGGTGAGGTATAGTACTCTTGGTGGGGTATAGTGCACTTGGTGGGGTATAGTACTCTTGGTGGGGTATAGTACACTTGGTGGGGTATAGTACTCTTGGTGGGGTATAGTGCACTTGGTGGGGTATAGTACTCTTGGTGGGGTATAGTACTCTTGGTGGGGTATAGTACACTTGGTGGGGTATAGGACACTTGGTGGGGTATAGTACACTTGGTGAGGTATAGTACACTTGGTGGGGTATAGGACACTTGGTGGGGTATAGTACACTTGGTGGGGTATAGTACACTTGGTGAGGTATAGTACACTTGGTGGGGTATAGTACACTTGGTGAGGTATAGTACTCTTGGTGGGGTATAGTACTCTTGGTGGGGTATAGTACTCTTGGTGGGGTATAGTACACTTGGTGAGGTATAGTACACTTGGTGGGGTATAGTACACTTGGTGAGGTATAGTACTCTTGGTGGGGTATAGTGCACTTGGTGGGGTATAGTACACTTGGTGGGGTATAGTACTCTTGGTGGGGTATAGTACACTTGGTGGGGTATAGTACTCTTGGTGGGGTATAGTACTCTTGGTGGGGTATAGTACACTTGGTGGGGTATAGTACACTTGGTGGGGTATAGTACTCTTGGTGGGGTATAGTGCACTTGGTGGGGTATAGTACTCTTGGTGGGGTATAGTACTCTTGGTGGGGTATAGTACTCTTGGTGGGGTATAGTACACTTGGTGGGGTATAGTACTCTTGGTGGGGTATAGTACACTTGGTGGGGTATAGTACTCTTGGTGGGGTATAGTACTCTTGGTGGGGTATAGTACACTTGGTGGGGTATAGTACTCTTGGTGGGGTATAGTATGCTTGGTGGGGTATAGTACACTTGGTGGGGTATAGTACTCTTGGTGGGGTATAGTACACTTGGTGGGGTATAGTACACTTGGTGGGGTATAGTACTCTTGGTGGGGTATAGTGCACTTGGTGGGGTATAGTACTCTTGGTGGGGTATAGTACGCTTGGTGGGGTATAGTACACTTGGTGGGGTATAGTATGCTTGGTGGGGTATAGTATGCTTGGTGGGGTATAGTACACTTGATGGAGGGAGGTACACTTTGTCAGAGGTGAGTAGACTAGGTAGGGAGGATAGTCTACTTGGAACAAGGTGTCTGGCTTCTCCTTGGTCACAGCATGGTTTGGCATGACAGGATACATTGAAGAACTACACAATGTACTTTCACGAGAAACCTTCGGGCACACACCACACCCACACACACAACACAGGCACACCAACACACAGCACACACCAGCACACAACACACAGCACACACCAGGTAGAGTAGAAGCCCAGTTTGCCCATCATGGAACAGCGTCTAGACTCCCTCACACCACACCATCGTCTCATCTCTGCTGATTGGCATTGCTCCTTACCAGAGCAGTGACACAACACACACACACACGGAGGCCCTACAAGCCCACACGCCCCCCTACAAGCACACACACCCTCTGCACACACACACACAAAAAAGCAGGCAGCTGGCAGAATGATGCAGAGAGAGAATAGAGTGAATAATTCATCTGAGCATCTGGAGTGATTTCCCTCACTCATCTCAGAGTCCCCCACACGCTCTGCTCTCTCTCCCTCGCCCTCCCCCCTCCCCGCTCCTTCCCACCCTCCTTCTCCTCCTCCTCCTCCCCCTCGTCCTCAGTTCTCTGACACAGTTCTGCAACTTCGATCTCTCTGACTCGACTTCTTACCTTACAGCTCCTCTCCTTTTCAGTGTCACACGCCCCCTCCCGTACCCTCCGCGCCCTTGCCCCCCCCCACCCCTGCCCGCGTCGCGGCCGCCGGCCGCCAACTCGCACTCGGCTGTTCCTCTGATTGAGATCCCCCCACTCCCACCCCCGCACTCCCGGACGAACTCGGGTCGGCGGCAGCCGCACTCGGATCGAGATTCAATTCATTGTGGCGGCTGTTATCCGATTCAATCCGGTGCCACGACGAGGGTGCGCTTGTTTTAATTTCCCTCCACACAGGGTGTGTGCCGGAGAGGCTGGATAGGCTCTGCTCCTTGAATGGCTGGATGCTAGAGATTTTAATAGTCGAATCGGCAAAGGATGACGACTGCCGCGGAGGGGACCTAATCTCACAGGTGTCTGGTAGGTATAGGGAACGTGTGAGAGTGTGTGTGTCATTTGTGTGTTTGTGTGATGTGTGGTGCGTGAGTGAGTGAGTGAGTACGTGTCAGAGAAGAGAAAGGGAGGAACCGAGCGACTGGGGGGGAAATCTAAGATAAGAGTTTGAATGTTGAGGAGGATGGAGACGTGGAGCGACAGATGGAAAGAGGAAGATGTAGGATGGGAGGAAATCGGAGGAGAAGAGAGAGAAAGAGGACGATGGGTGGAGAGGGAGAGGAGAGGAGCAGAGAAAGCCTGAGAAGAGAGGAGAGATGGAGGGAAAGACAGATCGAGGGCGAGGGAAGCAGAGAAAGACAGAAAAAAGGAAAGAGATGATGAAGGGCCACTGGGGGCCAGTCAGTCAGGTTGCAGGGCGGCTTGTTTCTAATCCCAGCGCCCGGTTTCATTAGGAAGGCCGCTTGATTCGTCATCCATCACTGGCTGCCACGGCGAGGATGTGTGGCAGGCTGCATCCTGCTGAGTGGGCAGCTGAGATGGGCCGGCCCCCCTCGCCACGGGGGGGAAAAAACACACACGCCACGCTGGGACGCTTAATCGGAGGTGATTTCCACAGTCAGAGAGAGGAGAGAGAGAGAGGAGAGAGAGATGAAGAGAGAGAGAGAGAGAGACAGAGAGAGAGAGAGAGAGAAGGACACATGGAAGGAAGTGCGGTGGAGAGAGGCCAAGGGGAGATTGGAAATGGAAAGGACTGAAAGGGGCCGAGGGGGCGTGAGAGACGGACAGAAACAGAGAGAGACGCAACACGAAGTGAGAGAGAGAGAGAGGAGGGAGTGTGTGTGTGGGTGGGTGGGTGGGGAGGAGGGGAGAGGCAGGAGAGAGAGAGACGAGGGGATAGCGGGTAGAGAGTGAGAGGAGGACAAACGAGGAGCTGAATGACGGAAGTGAGGCCGATTAAGACCCATGGCCTGTTAGGCGCTGTCGCAGCAGGGGCCGACGCAGCGTCTTACGTTGGCCGAGGCCGTCCGAGGACGGGGGACGCCGCGCTCGAGTCGACGGGCGGCGAGCGGAGTGGGACGACGGCCGACGAGCCGGGGGAGGGGGCGAAGGGAGAGCCTGTTGTCGACGAACGGAACTCAGGCGAATCGGGCCAGCGGCTTTGCAAGGCAGGAGTGACTCCCGTGCTTAGGCTGGGCTTCTGAGCAGACCGCGTCAGTCTGAGGATAGGACACACTCGGTATCATACAAGTCCGCAGGGCGAGGCCGTCACCCTATCGCGCCTGCCGGCCCACCCCCCGAGCCGCCTCCCGTCCATCCCACCCTCGCCGCCACAGAGCCCTCGGCCCGGAAATTGAGTCGGTGTTACCGTCGCGCGCCTTTGATGGACATCAGCAGGAAAGCTATAGTATCGCAAGGGACTGGACGAGGGCCCCTCCCCGTCAAAACTGCCACTTTACTACGAACCACCCAGCCGGAGCCGCATGGTATACGGGAGAACATGGACCAGGCGCGACCTGTAAACACGACGCTGTATCGCAGGAAGAGCCTGTTCTTGTGCATTTCTGTTGACCCAGAACTCGTTGGCTAGCTTCCAACCAGACAGGTCACCCGTCCGCGCGGTGGTGCTCCACTCGCAAGACACGGTCCTGTTCAGGACCCGCAGAAGCAACTCTGGCGGACATGCATCATCAGTGGGACGGGACAGTTTGGATGGCTGCAGAAAGCACTTAACTCTGACCGCTAAACCGTCAACTTGCCACCAGTGGTACCAAAATGATAGGTACGGCGGTCCATAGGCCACTGGTTACAAGCCGAGGACGGCGGTCGCATTTAAAATGAAAAAAAAAACAACCCTGCGAGTTCTTGGCGCGCCGGTGTCCAGCCAGAACTGTCAGACCGCTCTCTCAAAGCCACACAAGGGCGAGCCGCTTGTTGATGTGGCTGTCAGGCCTGGTCCCAGTGAGAGATAATGATAATGGCAGGACACGGCGCTGAAGATCTGGGGACGACACAATCAATAATGGGCCGTTTCTGACAGGGCTGGGGCACGCCGGTGGAGGGAGGGTGGGTTGGGCGGAGGGGCGGGGCGGGTGGGTGGGGGGGGGTGCATAGAAAGGGGACAAAAGCGGATGAAGAAAATGAGAGCTGAGGTGTGAAATGAAGGAGAGAGAGAGGAGGTAGACAGAGAAAGAGAGAGAGAGAGAAAGAGAGAGAGAGAGAAGAGCGAGCAAGTGACGCAAAAGAGGAGGAATAGAGAGAGAGAGGAAGAGAGAGAGAAGAGTGAGACAGAGACAAGCGTTTGAGGACAAGAATGAGTGAGGAGAGACGTAAGACGAGAGAGAGAGAGAGAGCAAGAGATGGAGAGGAGGAGAGAAAGAGAGAGAGAGAGAGAGAGAGAGAGCAAGAGATGGAGAGGAGGAGAGAGAGAGAGAGAGAGAGAGATGGAGAGGAGGAGAGAGAGAGAGAGAGAGAGAGAGAGAGAGAGCAAGAGATGGAGAGGAGGAGAGAGCGGAGGTGCCACTAAGACAGCCTCTCAGGCCCACATCATATTCATCATCATTTGATGCTCACCAGCCAGCGAGGTGCAGCTTGACGTGAAATGAAGTGGGGAGGAGGAGAATACATCCACCTTTCTCTTCTCCTCTCTCTCTCTCTCTCTCTCCCTCAGCCTCTCGACCACTTACTCCCTCTCTCTCCCTCACCCTCTCTACCTCTCTCTACCTCACCCTCTCTCTCTCTCCCTCACCCTCTCTCTACCTCTCTCACCCTCTCTCTCTCTTTCTCCGGCATCTAGTCTCTACCTCTCTCACCCTCACTCTCTCTACCTCTTTTTCCCTCACCCTCTCTACCTCTCTCTAGCTCTCTCTCCCTAACCCTCTCTCTACCTCTCTCACCCTCAACCTCTCTCCACCTCTCTATACCTCTCTACCCTTTCTCTACCTCTCCCTACCTCACCCTCTCTACCTCTCTCTACCTCTCTCAACCTCACCCTCTCTACCTCTCTCTCTCCCTCTCTCTCTTTCTCCCCCACCCTGTCTCTACCTCTCTTGCCCTCACTCTCTCTACCTTTTTTTCCCTCACCCTCTCTACCGCTCTCTACCTCACCTCTCTCTACCTCTCTCTCTCTCACCCTCACCCTCTCTCTCTCTCTCCCTCACCGTCTCTTCACTGCTCTCTCCCTCACCCGCTATGTCTCCCTCGCCCTCTCTCTCTGCCTCACACCCTCTCTATACCTCTCTCTCCCTCACCCTCTCTCTCATCCTCTCTTTCCCTTACCCTTTTATACCACTCTCACCCTCTCTCCCACCCTCTCTCTCTCTCTCTCTCTCTCTCTCTCTCACCCTCTACCTCTATCACCCTCTACCTCTATCACCCTCACTTTCTCTCTCCATCACCCTCTCTCTACTTCTCTCACCCTCACTCTCTCTCTCCCTCACCCTCTCTCTACCTCTCTTCCTATGTCTCTTCAGACATCACAGGAAAAGTGACAGGTTGAGTGACTGAGTAGATCTGAGAAGATTTAGGTGTATACGTGTTAATGCCTACGCCTATGCAGACGTTTTTAAGTAGGTGTTTAAGTAATCCACGTGTTCGCACACTGACAAGAGATTTTCCTGTGGCTCAACTGTTACGTTGGCAACGCAAGAACGTTTCTATCATGCAAACAAACCCCGCTTGCTCATGACTACACAGTTGAGCTCACGGCTTGTAGCTCATGAACCGACTCATGTTCATTTATAGGGCGACTTGTTAAGCCAAACTAACGGGACGCGAGCATTTCGTTTGGTGCATCAAATCCCGGAAAACGATCGGAGCGAGCACAGCAAAGTGTTTGTAATGCAGTCGAATGAATGCGCCCTGCAGACAAACAAACCAATCAGACAAGCCAAGAGACTGTCACCAGATGACAATAGCGGCGGCACCCAGCCGCTGTGTGAAGAGCACGCTCATTCCTCACACTCCCAAAAATGTGATTAGCTGGTCGCTGTCCCATCGTCCTGTCTATGCCACTTGCCACTCTCCCTTTCATCTCTGTCTCCCTCTCTCTCTCTCCCTCTCCTGCCCTCTTGCGCTTTACTCGACGTTCTCCTCGCTTCATCCCTGACAATATTCTCTCTTGTTCCTCCCCCGCCTCCCCCCCTCCCTCTCGCTCCCTCTAACCTCCCCCCGCCTCTGGCACCCTCGCTGCACCTTTTCTTTTCTCGCTTTCTCCCCGACTTTATTCACTCTCGTTCAACCCCTGTCTCTCCCTCTCAAGCTCTTTCCTTCACTTCCTTTAGCTCTCTCTCTCTCTCTCTCTCTCTCTCTCTCTCTCTCTCTCTCTCTAATTCTCTCCCTCACTCTAACCTCCCCCCTCCCTCTCAACCTTCTAGAAGCTTCCCTACGGAGACGTTTCACCCAAGGAGGGCAGCCCTCTCCTGTCCAGCCCTCCGCTGTTCCGTATCAAGCACCCTGCCCTCCCCCTCCCCCTGACCAAGTTGTTTACCCTTTCGAATGGCATGTGCCGTTCTCTGCTCTCAGTCGGGCAATTACGGGGGCGAGCGAGCGCTGTAATAAGAGAGGAGACAGAGGAGGGGGCGAGGAGGAGAGGTGCGGGAGAGGAGGGCGAGGGGAGGAGGAGAGAAGGAGGAGAGGAGGAGGAGAGGAGGACAAGAGGAGGGGAAAAAGGAGGAGGAGAGGAGGGGGAGAGGAGGCGGAGAGCACCGCGCCCTCTGGAAACAAAATAGAAATCAGCGCGGCGTTGAGGGTGGCCTGCGATGTAAAGAAACCAAGACAGGAGTAACTGATGTAATTCACCCCTGACTCCGTGCTCAGCTGGGCAGCTGCATGCTGGGTTATTTCCCCGTGGTTTAACCAAACTCGTCGTCGGGGCCTCGCAGATGGGATTGGCGAGCGCATTGCGATGCGAGTCCTTTGTCGGTGCGGATCAGAGAAGGCTGCTCAAAATCGATGCTCTCTGGCTTAGGGCGGCGGCGGCGGCGTTCCGACATTTAGCGAGCGAATACTAATGCGAGCCCTGGTGTGTTCAGCCAGTGTCCTGTGGAGAGGAAGATGGAGAGAGGGAGGGAGGAGAAGAGAAGATGGAGAGAGGGAGGGAGGAGAAGAGAAGATGGAGAGAGGGACAGAGGAGAAGAGAGGGTAATGAGGGGGGATAGTGCTCCTTCCCTTTAGCTCTCTTCTTTTGACTAAAATATTCTGCGGACCTGCGAACTTAAGAGCATCAATAATTTACTATCTTCTTTCTATCTCCCTCTGTCTCTCTCTCTCTGTCATGTTCTCACTCTATTGTGCTTTCTCTCTCTCTATTGTGTTCTCTATGTCTCTCTCTCGTCTTTATGCCCTCTGGTTTAAACTGGATCCCCTTACTCCTGCTGGCTCACACTTTCTCCTGGCCCGGGGAGAAGTTTGTGTCTGTGTGTGTGTGTGTGTGTGTGTATGTGAAAGAGAGTGAAGGGGAGCGAGTGACAGAAAGGCAAAGAGAGAAAGATAAAGTGAACGTGTGTGATGAAGAGAGGAGAGTTAAACGAAGACGTGCGCGTGTGTGTGTGTGTGCGTGTGTGCGTGTGTGCGTGTGCGCGTGTGTGCGCGTGTGAAAGAGAGAGAGAGTCAAAGAGAGGTGAGGCAGAGAAAAATAGAAAGAAAGGGAAAAGAGAGACAAGAGAAAAAGAAAGTGAGAGTTAGGGAGAGAGCGAGAGAAAGAGAGGTAAGATAGGCAGAAGATAGTCCACTTGTCATACCCCAGCAGCGCCGGTTATCCTATTAGATACATCACCCCCGGATATATGGAGATGAGGATATGAGAATAGCTCTCAATTTCCTGTGTCCAGCTTCTGATGAAAAATAAATCACAACGTCCTGTGTCCAATTTTTCGACACCACTATAAATGTAATCATATGAGAACGTTTATACTTCAGATTCATAACTTATTGACGACGTCTTCCATCAAGTAGTACCGCACCACGGAAACATATTCAGCATATCGACAGATGCCAGATGGTTCCATATCTGAAAGGTTTTGACAGGTTCCAGTCTTGAGTGAAAACTCTTCACTAAAGATATCATCCAATCAGGATGATCGGAATTGGTTGGTTTGGCTCCTTACATGACCGCGATGCTGCAACCAAGGTGATAAGCAAAACAATATACACATAACACATTACATCTACAATGAGATATTATGGGATGGTTAGGATGTGCTGTAACCAAGGCTCCCTTGCTCCCTGATATTTGCTGACTGCTGACTTGCGAGAAGCGGAGAGTGTTATAAACCATCCGTGTGACTTCCCATATTCCGTGCCCCCGGTAACCCCTCCTCTGTCCCCGTTGCCATGACAGGGAAATGGGAAAAGGGCCTGATGGATGATTTAGAAACGCCGTTTATAGAAGAGCGAGATGCTGGAGGAAGGATTTGGCCTTCGCAAACAAATAAACATTTCTCCAACTTTTGACATGAATAATTCTCAGCTATCAGCAGGATTCGAGGGGTTTTGCTGAGAAAATACGTATGTTTTTTTGTGTGTGGAAAGCAACTGCCAAGATGTTGCAAAGCCAGTTAGTCTGCGTGATTGTTGCATGGCCACGGCTCAGAGACAATAGCAAAACATTGGCAACAACATTTCGAAAATGTTCGAAAAAAAGAGCTTTGCCAGAAAATCCAGACAGACAACTAAAAACACAGAAACACCGTTCATCTGACGTCTAGAATGGATTTAGGGACCGGACTTTCTCTCATGTGATCCATGTCACATGAAGCATTGCACAAAAAAATGGATAAACATTATAATTATTTACCATCCGCACCCTCCAATTTCCTTCACTGACCCCCCTAAACAACATGTTTGTTGTTGTCCAGCTTTTGGGTTGGTTCTGGTAATGCTGGTGAACATTAGCAGGATTTTAAACACTTTCTTTTCGAAATTGGTTCCGCTACTTGGATTTATCCCTCGTTTCCCTTCCCAGAGCCTGATTCAGAGGAGACAACTGCAATAATGTAAATAATAAAATCGTCGAGCCCTGTCCCTATTCAGCCTAATCATTGCTTATCACCATGACAACCTGCTCCACTCCTGAGCTTGTTGCAGTTCCAACGCGAAAACTTGACATCTTGTTTTGCCAAAGCACATAACGTTCTGCGGGAAACGCACAGTGATCTCCTCTCGACTTTCGCGGAGAGAAGTTTTCTCGGAGACAAAAATACTCGTAAACTGCGACGGGCTCCCTTCAGGCGTGTCTTGACAGAGCTCCTTGCTCTGCCATCTTCTCCTGAACGCTGTCACCAACATTAATGCAGGCGCAAAACCCTCTCATCTCATTTTGAAAAGGATCCTCTGTTTACAAGAGACAACTCTGTAACCCAGTTAACTCAACCCCCCAAAAAGAGGATATTTGGTTCTGATGAACACAGTTTAGAGGAACAAAGACGTTCCTCCATCAAGGTTTGCTATAGAGCTCGCATCGGACGCCATGACAGCGTCAAGCAGTGTCAACCAATGGGCCGCTGTTCCTGTTTTGTGGGCGGGCCGTTGGCCAATTTTATGTTTACGAAAAAAAGTACATATATCATACCGTATAAAATACGATAAATATAATCATTCCGTATAATCAAATAATCAAATCATACATCGTCGTGGCTCCGAGTTCAACGGCCCGCTTGCCATTTGTCCAGCATGCCAGATGACCAGTCCAAGCCTGTTTACAGGAAAGAGAAACTTTAAAGTTATTGTGTTGACCTCTACAGCTCTCTGTACTGTCCTCTCACCCTGAGTGGACCTGCTGGGGCCAGGGCGAGCAGGTAAACTCCCTCTTCTTCAGTTGTAGTCCAGTCCACCCAGGGCCCGTCTCATTAGCAGTCACGTCGGCAAGTCAGAAGTCCCTGGGTTTGAAAAGCCTGGTGCGGGCAGAGCTGGGGTGTTAAGTGACTCCGACCAGCCGCATATCTACCCCTGCTTCATCGGGACGCCCCTGGCTGCAAGGGAACATCAGTATTCTCCAGAACCTTCCACGGAAAGGACCCTGAGCCTCCAGACAATCTCAGAGACTCCTCCACCTCCACACGGGGACGGCACATGGAGCAGAGGTTGTTTTCTAAAGTAAACTTTAAAGATCGGAACTAGTTTTACGAATAAGTGGTGGGATTTGTCAGAGAAGGGTCCGACGAAGGGATTTCGCCTGGGCTCGATCTGTCTGGAGGGGGGCCGGGAGGGGGGGGGGGGGTCGGGGAGAGCTGGAGTAGCATATTAATTACGCAGCAAAAAAAAAAAAAAACTACCTTGCGTAATGTGGGACCTCATGAATTCGTCTCTCCGTCACTTTCCCTTGAGGAGTCCTTCCATCGCGGTGAGACGATTAAGGCCCGGCCGTGGCGACGCGCCGACGTCGCCGTGTAATTGAGGTGGGCTCTCCGGGCAGCGGCGTCCATATTGAATTAGAAGTACATAAATAAATCAAAAGCGGCGGGTTGGAGGCAAGGGTGGAGCGCTTTGTTCGCTCCCGAATCCGACCTCGAAGCGCTCGCTCTCTCCGCCTGGCTTGCTCCCCTGCATCTTAATCGGCGGGCAAATGTCACCCGGCGCACAGAGAGGAGGCGCAGACCCTGCAGGTAGGAAGCACGTTTAGTATGCAACGGAGGGCATCCCCCCCTCCCCCTCCCCCCGTCCCTTCTCTCGCTCGCCCCGTCTAAGGCGGGGGGGGGGGGGGGGGGGAGGGTCTGGCCCGACAGATAGACGAGGCGGATGCTTTGTTTATTTTGCGGGGGGAAACTTTCCCTGATTGGAGGAGAAAATTGGAAGCGAGGGGGAATTAGCCGCGGACGACCTTGCGACGGTTTCGGACGGCTGTCTGATGAGACAGAGTTAATCTGGGTAGGAAATAGGCTCTGTCATGACTCACACAGGGTTTATGAGCTGTTCGTCCGGAGTTTCTATTGGCTAACTTAACACGGATAATTGGAGGAAGAGTATTGGCCGTGACGTGCATTTGTTGTTTGTCGCGCTGATTGCCGTCAAAAGAATCTCCGGCAGCGCTGACATGTCATCAGCAGGAAGCCCACGACTGACAGACATCAGTCTAACACCCAACTCAGCAGGGAGAAGAATGAGCTGGCCAGCAAGCACCAGGCTGTGAGTCTGCTCCCAGCTTCACCCTAGGCTGCTACCTTCTACCATCTACTCTGCTGTTTGTCTCTCTGTCTACCTGTCTTCATCTCTCTCTCTCTCTCTCTCTCTCTCTCTCTCTCTCTCTCTCTCTCTCTCTCTCTTTCTCTCTTCCTCTCTCTCTGTCTCTCTCTCTCTCTCTGTCTTTATATCTCACCTCAGTCTTTCTGCCTGTCTTCATCTCTCTCTCTCTCTCTCTCTCTCTCTCTCTCTCTCTCTCTCTCTCTCTCTCTCTCTCTTCCTCTCTTTCTCTCTTTCTCTCTCTCTCTCTCTCTCTCTCTGTGTCTTTACATCTCACCTCAGTCTTTCTGCCTGTCTTCATTATATCTCACCTCAGTCTTTCTGCCTGTCTTCATCTCTCTCTCTCTCTCTCTCTCTCTCTCTCTCTCCCTCGCTCTCTGTCTCTCTCTCAACACACACTTCTTTTCCTTCCTTCTACACTGCAGTCGACTCCAGGTTTGTTTGCGGACGTTTCCATCGCAACGTCTGCGTTCGCCGTGTTACCGGAGTCAAATCGCAACACGCGGCCAATTAGCATCAACCGTGCGTATCTCTTTAAAAGCCGTCCCTGCGAGAGAATCAGCAGACAGGAAGACGGAGGACTTCACACAGAAACCCTGGTGCAAGGAGAGGAGGCCATTGCTGCAGGAAGTGGCAGGAATTGAACCCTAACCCCTGCATTAAGGCTTTAGCTTAGGCATGACACGCTCTCACCCAGAGTGCAGATGGGGCACCCACTATTCGTGTTTTTCTGCTTTTGATTGATTTATCTGGGCCACCATACTTCTCTGGCTACCTCAAACATCAGAACGTCTATCCACTCTCCCTCCCTCCCTCCCTCCCACCCACCCTCCCTCCTTCCATTTTATCCTCCTCCTTCCTCATCCTCATCGATCGCCGCCTCCTCTCCACCTCCGATTGTTGCTTCATAAGCGGGGCCGTCGGCCAATCCGTCTACGCGTGGGTCGAGTTCGCGCTGATTCAATTACCTCTTTGAGCAATTACAGTTTTTCTCAATTGTTTACACACATTTTCTGAAAGCTTGCCTCATATTCTCAGAACTCTACACACAAATCCCCAAAACACACACACAATGGGCAAAACCCCTCAATTCTCCTGCAAAATGAAACTTTACATTCAAAACAATGTTATTTCTTCTCAAAATGGGATTTTGTTTTCAAATGACACACACAAACCATCATATGTATAGACATTTATAAGAACCATCTGCACACTGATGTGCTCAATGTAAAACACTATGATGAATGTAAAACACTTTCGTCTCCATTCATCATAATGACTTAGGCCCTTTTTTGTGTGTTACAGTGTTACAGTGTACAGTTTGTGTGTTTTCAGTGTTACACTTACTACAGACAGTACACACATAAGTGTGTTGTGAAATATTTGAGAATATTTGTTTTTATGCTCAGAACACACAAATGCACGGTAAAATTGTATTTGATTTTTCCTGCAAAAACAATGTACACAGTGTACACATCCCATTCCCAACCAACACAAAGTTGCACATACACTACATACAAAACAACAGAAGAATTTTCCTGTTCAGGATACAGAACACGTTCCTGACCACCTTGAGTTGGTAATCTTTCAGTTCTGCCAAACAAATAGTACAGTACTGTAAATACAAAGTACGTATACAACTCCTAAATACTTGAAACATACTTTACAGTATCTTTTACAGTCCTACAGAACAGTCCACTGGCAATACTGTACTACTGTACTCATTGACTACTGTATTGATATGCAGTACTGCAATTTTCTAGTGAGAGTAGATTTCTTACCTATTCTCATTTCGGAAAGTCCGGATGATGGATGCTACAGTGTACCTGCTCAAATGTGGCCGTACTCTTTGCCCAGCCTCCCTCATTGTTAGACCATGGTTGACCACATGATCAACCAAAGTGGCTCGGATCTCATCAGAGATTACGGTCCTTGGCCTTCCTCGTCCTCGTCCTCGTCCTCCCCGTCCTCCTCATCTTTACTCTCACTCCTCTGGCTCTGCCTCTGTTTCCAATGTTGGCATCCATTGCTCCAAAACAGAACAGCTCACCTATTGCCCTTTTATGCTAAAGCTCTGATTGCCAATTGTAAAACTGTGTGACGGGTGTTTGCCCTTGTGATGAGTCAGTGTACATATTTGAATGGCAGTGTGTTCATTGTGAAAACAAGATATTTTCTGCCTGAAAATTGTGCCAAAAGCAGAGAATTGTGTGTAGTGTTTTGGAAAAAGTGTGTTTTAGAACTGAAATTTGAGTGTAAAGCAGGAATTGTGCTTGTAGTTTAGCAGAATTGGTTTGGGGGGTTGGTGAATGAGTTACATGTTGTGGTCCTTTTGTCTCGAGTACCAGAAAATGTGTGTAAACAATTGAGAAAAACTGTAATCGGATCAGCTGCTTCGGAAGCAACTCTGGGCGGTTTCCGCTTGATTGACCTTCGAGTGGACGGAGCGTCATGCTCTCCGTGAAAACAGTGACTCTCTCTTTGGACAGAGCCTACCACGCGTTTTTTTTTGTTCTGCGCTGTAACAGGAGATCTATGTGTGCGTGTCACATCCTGTTGCGTGTAGGTTAGTGCCCCCGTGTCTCCATGTAGGTGGATGGGCAGCTGATGATCTATCGTCTCCAGGTGTCAAACGGGTGAATCCAGGACAAAGTACGACGTACGCGCTCGTTCCCTTCGGCTTTGTCAGGAGACAAAAGACTCCCACCGAGAGCTACCGTGCGAAGAAAGACTCTCCCTCTGTCTCTCTCCCGCTCGCTCGCTCATTCTCTTTCTCCGACGCTCTCCATCGCCTTCCTTGCCTCCGACTCTCTCTCGTTCTCCTCCGCTCTCCCTCCCCGCCTCTCTCTCTCTCTCTCTCTCTCTGTCGCTGACTCGCTCGCCCTCTCCACTTATCCTTTTCTTCTCCTCTGTTTGAATTCCACCGTGGAAACGTCTCTTTAAAGGCACGGAGCCCCTCGGGGTGTGGGGAGAACGGCCCATGCCGGTTCAAACAGTCGTCTTCACGAGCGGCGCCAGTAGAAACAGTCGAAATACCAACACAAAGAGAACCTAATGAGCACACTATGCCTCCGCACAACACGGTGACTTCGGGGGATTCTCCTCCTCCGCACTAGAATCACTTTCAACTTCAACTTCACTCTTCTGATTTGTGTGTTCCTTTTCTCTTTTTGGGGGGGTTTGCCAAACTTGGAAAAGGTGACCCCCGAACAGAGACTGAGATAGTTAACGTGCCCGGATAAAGGTTGCGGGCTTTTACTAACGCAGGCCTTCGCTGTGGCGATGTCCGCAAATGCCGACGCCAATCAACCGATGCTGTGACGCATCCTAAAAGAAAGGGGCTCTTATCCAGTTTGAGGTGTTGCTAAGGGAGCCTGCTATCACTCACAGCCTCTGAGCGCTACATGCTTTACCAACCTGCGCTATGCTAATAATGACATTAGCTGATGTGGAGGCATGAAAGCAATTAACCAGCAACACTCGGTCGTATCGCCAGAGGTGTTCAGCGCCGGCTCAGGAGGAATCAGATGGAGGATCAGTATGCATGCAGGTCTGCTGACAGGAGGACCGTTCAGATGTGTTTTCAGCAGCTCGGATAGTGGTGGTGATGATGATGATGATAATGATGATGATGATGATGATGAGGTGCAGCAGTGACTGTGATGATGAAGAGCAGCAGTGACTGTGATGAGGAGGATGAGGAGGATGATGTAGTGATTCTCACCACATATGAGTTGGTCCCTCCAGGGTTTGTCCTGGCATCATGGGGGTTGTTTTCTGTGTTCTTATGGGTGCCATGAACAACCTGAGAGGGATGGACTGGAGGGATACCAAGTATATCAGGTCGTTTTTCCACCTGATATGAATTGTATCCAATCCCCTGACATCCTAACATGCACAGGGTTCATGCTGGCATCATGGGGGTTATTTTTCGTGTTCTTTCAGTCACCCTGATGAACAGCATGATGATGAAGAAGAGCAGCTGTGATTGTAATGATGATGAAGAAGAGCAGTGGTGACTGTGATGAAGAGTAGCTGTGACTGTGATGAAGAGGAGCTGTGACTGTGATGAAGAGGAGCTGTGACTGTGATGAAGAGGAGCTGTGACTGTAATGAAGAGGAGCTGTGACTGTGATGAAGAGTAGCTGTGACGGTGATGAAGAGGAGCTGTGACTGTAATGAAGAGGAGCTGTGACTGTAATGAATAGTAGCTGTGACTATGGTGATGCAGATCAGCTGTGACTGTGAGGCTGCACTCAAGGTTGACAGCACGAGCTGGAGCGGAGCATCAGACACACGCTCCTTCTCTGCGTCTCTTCAAACCTCCCCTAGAACCCACAGCATCGCAAAGTACCTCTCTGCAACCCTCCAGACATTCATTTTCCCGGAGACCACAGACGTGCGATCAGCACTCCGAGACCAGGGAAGTGAATGACTCAGACCCCAAGTGATTAACCGCGTGCGTTTAGTGTTCTCAGCAAGGAAACATTCAGATGTCCATTCGTCTTGCACTGCCTCAGGTGAGATACCCAGAATCATTTGCAGCGGCTGTGTTGTGATTAAAGGCCTGTGGTGAGTCGGTGAGGGAGTGTCAGACACACTGAGGAATGTCTTTGGTGTTTATCTGGTCTGAGTGTCGAAGGTGATGATGTAATGCTGTCTGGTGAATGTTTTTCACAGCTGGTATGTGTGTGTGTCCTTGGTGTTGGGAATAATAGTAAATCAATACTTAACTTAATCTCATCTTAGAAGAAAACAGGCTCTGGGCTGAGTAGATTTGTCACCGGTTCGTTCTGCGTAGCAGGGCAAATATGGAGGTGTGTGTTTGTGTGTGTGTGTGAGTGTGTGTGAGTGTGTGTGTGAGGAGAATGAGTATGCCAGGCTTGTCTTCCCAGCAACACCACATACATGCTGGTAAGGCTACACTCCTCCAGCCCTGGAATAATGAATGATGTGCATGTGTGTCTGACCTGAGGTTCAGCATGAAGCTGAAAGTCTAGGAGCTGGAGGACCGAGTGACAGAACCAGGGCTCCGTATCCAGACGGTGCCAAGGTGGCCGGACTGTTTTGTCGAAAATGCCACGCATTTCAGTCTGTCCATACTCTGCCCATCACTTCATTCAGGTCAATGACACTGCATCTGGAGCGTCATGGCAACGGCGGTGTGATGAAGGACAGTACGGTACTCCCGTCTGAACGACCAGAAGGCTTTTAGCACGAGGCCGGGCGGCCTGCCTTTAATCTCAGATCCCCAGTCTCTCCTGACCACAACCCCTCAGCGTGTCTCTGCTCTCAGCCAGCTGGCTTGATTTGGCAGCCACCTTGGCACACCGGCTGGATAGCCTGGTTCTCTCACTTGGTCCTCCACCTCCCAGGCTTTCAGCTTCACGCTGAACCTCAGATCAGACACAAACACACACACGGTAACACACAGGTACGCACACGTAGACACACACACGCATTGGAGCACGCGGGCACACGTACGCACCGAAACGGATGCGTTACAATACGTCGGAAGACACACGCTCGCACACGTACACACACACAGACCTTCCATTGTCACCACTTCAAAACCCTCCAGGAAAATAAAAGGGATGGTGAAAAAGGCAGCCGTTCAGAAAGCAATATTGATCGCTCTGCTGCCAGAGACTCAGCTAGGTTAGGTTGGTTTGTTCTGTGAGCATTCAGGCCTCCTAATCCTCAGTCTAAACTGCTCCTTCAACTGGTGCACTCTGACCTGCTATTCCTCCCAGATGTGCGCGTACACTGGCGTGCGCGCTGTTTACGCAGTACCGTGTGTCTGTACGTGCGCATGCACTTGTGTACGTGGGCTCTGTACGGAGTACTTGTTTGTGTGCAAGTGGTGTGTGTGTGTGTGTGAGTGTGTGTGTGTGTTGTGTGAGACATGCAAGAGTTAGGAGAAATATAGCCGTGTTTACCACCACACAGACTCCCCCCCGCAGTACATCTCATGGACCTGGGACAGGACTGTTCCCTCATCAAATAACTCACTGTCAAAGGACATGACATCATCATCAGATCTGGATGGGCAGCTGGAGACAGAGATCGAACGGGCCTGCATCTCATCTACTGAGTCACTGCTGGAATCGCATTTAGAGGTGAAGCGTTGCCTCGGTCGCAGACGTGCCCTTCGAACCAGGCAGAGGTCAAGGTTTCCTCTATTTAGGGACGAGGGTTCCATAATCCGACCCCTCAGGCTCACAGCCGTCGTGTTTTTCCGGGGGAACGTGAACCCAGGACTCCCCTCTCTCCGTCTGGGAAGGACCCACGGAAAAATGGCGTTCTCTTAGAGATTATGAAAATATCAACCGTCGCTCGTGATATCATTTGTTGGTAATGTTGAGTAATGGATCGTAATCCCTCTTTTTTCTTTCTCTGGCATTCTCGGTTTCCTTCCCTCTCTCTTTCTCATCATAGTTGCCTTAAGGACCATGATGATGATGATGATGATGCAACATAGAGAAATTCCCAAAAGCGTTATAGAAAAAAAAGGATGAACGTTCTTACCCTGTCAGTTTACTCACAGCGTGAATTTTAAAAACCCAATATGTATGCTCATTAATAACAGTGTGCATGTTTAGAAGGCGGTGCCCGACCCGCACCGTGATCCAGGACACTAGAGTCGGGATGGAGCCGTCGTATCCGTAGTGAATATTTCACAGGGGGAACAATCTTGATTGGCTGTTAATAGGAGAGGCATTAGTTCCCTCAGGGCAATTACTGACACTAATTGATTCATTAGGGGTCTCAGAGAGGAATGATCCCAATGAGTTCACTGTTAGCAGCAGCGCTCCCGCCCTGAGTTAGCATATTAGCATCAACAAGTGAGACTGTTCCACTTTCCGTTCATCTGAACGCTCGTGAAAAACCTTTCCTTTTATCCTATTATCGAATCTCACTATTTTCAACAGTTCACCTTACTGAAAAATAAATGTCCATCTCACTCCCCTCCTCCCCCAGAAACATGAACTATTGATGAATGATTTCAGAGCCCTACCCCTTTGTAATCTCAAAGTGAATATTCATGTGCTATGGAGATAGCTGGGCAGCGTTTCCTTAATGACCGGTGTGGCGAGCGTGCCATTCAACAGCTGTGGCGCTCCAAAGAGGAAGGTGCTGCAAAATGCAACGTGTCACATTCAGCTGCAGACATGTAAAAGTCCTCCAAAGGGCTGGCGTTGGGTGCATCTCACAGAGAATCGCTCCATAATTCACTTCCCCCGGTCGCATCGTTTTTATGAAGCCAAAAGCGCCAGGATTTTAATGCGGAGGAATTTTTATGAAATAATTATAGCTCAGGGGAATCGAGGCAACGGATCAGCGGAGCAGAGTGCGAACTCCGCTCCCTCTGTGACGGCTGGGATCCATCACTTGTGAAACTACAAGAGAAATGACTTGTCAGGCATCTTTGAAGCGCAAAAGTGTTGACTTGCGGACTGCACGTCGACGTTAGAGTTCTTGTAGTATTGTATGTAGTTCTGAACGCATCTGCGGAGCAACCCGTGCACCATTCACTATGCTGAAGCACGGCCTGTTTAATTATAGATCTCATCTGTCACACGTAGTCGAGGGCTGAATGAACAGCTACAGTATATGAATGGGCAAGTGCATGATTGAGTGAACGGCTCACTTCCTGCTTCCTGTTACAATGACTTTCTTATTTGCATTTCGGCGTCTGTAGGTCATAGCAGTGAAGGATTTGTCTGATTATATCTCTCTGCCGCTGGCACAATGCTGCGTGATTTCACGCTATCGTCATACCCCTACTCTCCCTCCCTCCCTCCCTCCCTCCCTGCCTGCCTTCCCCCCCCCTCCCTCCCCCCTTCCTCGATCTTTGCTGGCTAAATCAGTGGAGAACAGGGAGAGAGGCATCTCTAATCAGAGCTGATTTCTCCTGCCGAGACAGGATATGACCCGGTGGTAGGATTTGCATGTTTCCCCCTAGTACTCACTCTGCTGTTTTCACCTCGCTTCAACCCCACATCACCTGCTCTCCTCCTGGTTTTAGACCTCTTCTCCTGCACTGGATTGCCTGCCTCTTACGTTTCTGTTTTGTGTTTATCTGCTCACGTCAAATTCCCTCTGGGGTAACAACAACTTAGTCGTTAAATGGATAATTGAGTCACTTATTGAGCAATATAGATAAATTGATTGATAAATAGACTATAGATTGACCGATTAACTTTCCCTAACAATTCTATTGACTTGTCAAAAAAGCACTGACTGCATGTGGCAGATGTCTGTCAGTCTTAAAGCGTCAGACGATGTACGATCCATGCTGAAAAAGAGCCAACTTAAATCAAGTGAAAATGGTAAAACTTGGAAATACATTCATGTTTATTGTGTTAATTTTTTCCCCACTTAGTTGCATGTGTACATAAAATGTACTCATTTGAATATTCACAACTGTGACACATCTAAGTGTGTTTCGTACACATCCTTTGCAAGGAGAAGGATCAGTTTTTTGGGGGGGCTTGGGGATTGGATCAGAATGTCACCTACATGACTTCACCATGTTGCAGAAGGAGGGATGAGACAAGAACTTTCTCCAGTCAATATTCTGGAGAGCAGAGTCACTGGAGGTGTTGCAATAAACAGCCTGGAGAAAAACCAGCCAGCAATTTTGCTGATGACTTTGAGCACAGATCACCTGGAATAAAAGGACAGGCGTTCGCAGGTACGTCTACGTGTCTCTAGTAAAGATAGGACATGTTTTACACTGCAGACAGACGCTGATGAGAATACACGCACACACACACACACCCACACACCCACACACGCACACACACACACACCCACACGCACACCGAAACACACACACAATGATGCCCCCTACTCACAAACACCCCCCCCACACACACACACACACACTCCACAGGTACCACTAGCCCTCTATCTCTTTGTGTTGCGATTGATCCTTACATTAAAGTTATTTTCATCCTGCGATCAGGTAGCAGCCTCCTTTAGAGTGTGTTAATCACACTCTTCATCTAAAACCCAACCTCAATTAATTACCATTCCAACCAACGCGGACCTCCAGAAAAAATGCCCCCCTCTGAATGGCGAAACATTTTGCGTTCACATAAGGCGGAGGTCATCTCGAACCTCATCAACTGCGTCTGCTCGCGTTCTTGTATTCAAAAATGACGTTCGGAGGTGACGACACCTGTACCACGCGTGTGGTGCGGACTGACAGAACACACGGAACCCCTGCGAGTGCGGAACCCCTGGAACGGGAACTTTTGACAGACAGACCCCCATGACACCTCAGGCAAATGTTAATGAGCATTGGACGCGGGAGAGGCCTGGGGTTGGCGAGGGCTTGTAGGCCACTCGCAGTCTGTGCGTCACTGATAACAGCCTGGGGTGACTTCATCTGCTCCTGTTCGTGCCGGTACTTTATCAGGGTGATTGTGAGGCAATTAAGCTAATGTCAAATATGAGTACCTCTGGAAGGAGATTCGCAGCTCCGGTGCTTGGACATCTGTTTCCGAGCTCTAAAGGGTCTGGTGTTGGTGAAGCATGTGGACCTGCGCTGTTCATCAGACTTCCATCACAGGAAGCTCTAGCGAGAGAGGTATTTAAAGGAGGAAACTTCTAGACTTCCGAGGGCTGTCCTGGTGGAAAACAGATGCAGCACTGCCCCCCAAAGGGAGCCTGTCTCTCTGCGCCCGGGCAAGACGAGTGTTTACAAACAAGGAAGTTCGGTTTCTGGTGTTGCATCATTATTTCTCCTCCCTCCCTCCCTCCCTCGCCTGCTGTGCTCTTATTTGTTTTTCGAACACCTGAGGATAAAACGATGAGGTGAAAGAGAGGGAGAGATAGAGAGAGATAGAGAATGATAGAGAGAGAGAGAGAGAGTAGAGGGGAAAAGCAGACGGTTGAGAGAGGAAGAGGGTGAGAGAGACAGAAATAGAGAGAGAAGAAGAGAGGGAGAGATGGGGAGAAAGAGAGAGACAGAGAGACAGATCACCCTGTTGCCGAGCAGCTTGTAGAGCAGGATAATGGTCTGCCTGCTCATTTCCCAGCTTAGTGGGGAGAGAGCATCGTAGTGTGACGAGTCTCACAGCAACACACGCATGTCTGCAGTTCCCTGCTCATCTCTCCAGGTGGGAGAGACCAACACTAGCTGAATTCAAACCCGAAGTATCTCTAATCCAGGTGACTCAAACACCAAGCTCACGCATCCTAATCAGAGATTTTTCCATTTTCCATTTAAATACTTCCCTGGTTTTAGGAGATGTCAAACATTGGGAGATTAACAATCTGTAAAAGTGTTTGCGGTTCTGGTTTCTGAGACTGCATTACCCGTGCCGGCCAGTGTGTGGCGCTGCGGTCTAGCCCATTCACATGGAAGTCGATGCAGCTCGTCCACTCTAACCCTCATCAAACAACAAGACAAAAAAAAAGCCAGGCGATGACGTCAACAGGAAAGGTGATACTAATTGACCCTTTTGAGGGCCTCTAATTTGAAAGAGGACATTCAACCACATCTCCCGATCCAGCCAAAGTCAGTTGGATCTCATTACGTATTGTTAGCAAGCAGAGGCGCTGGCAAACAGCAAAGTGAGGAACACAAGTCAAAGCCCACGGCTCTTAACCGGATTGTCCAAGGCAGTTCTGAGACAAGCGGAGGCTGTTTGGAAGTTGAGAAGAAGTGCACCTGATCACAGCAGGAGTTCATTGGACTGACTGTCCTCAGTCATACGTTTTTTTTCCGTCGATTTCCTGGTTGTTCAGAGAGGTAGTCGCCTGCGTTTAAGAGCTTCGCGATCATGTTGGTGACACTTGGTCTTTTTCGGTACTTACGATCCGTCTGGCGAGCCGAACTCGGGCCAACGGTGGGAGAAGTTTCCGCGGCCAGGTGGAGAGAGGCGGAGGAGAGGGAGGAGGGAGGATGGAGGAGGAAGCCTGGGACTCGTCCGTTCTCCGCGAGATTCCGTGAGAGAAGACATGTCTTCAGTCACGCCGAGGAGGAGTTGCCGAGAGGGGAGAGGCAGGGTGGGGGAGAAAGAGAGAGGGAAAAGTGTGAGAGAGCGAGGGAGAGAGAGACTGAGAATGGGGGGGGGGGAGTTAGAAGGAGAGGGGAATGGAAACAGGCAGTGAAAAAGGGAGAGAGGGAGAGAGAGAATGAAACCGAGAGACGAAGGGAGAGAGAAAGAGAGAGCCTCCATCTTCCTGTTTCCAAGTGGGAGACACATGTAGCCAAATCAGGGCAGGATGGGAGAAAAGACCCAAACATTGTCACTCCACGAGGCTTGGAGCTCGTCCCGAAGGCTGAGGGGATATTAATGATGTTTATGTTGGAGATTGCATTGCGGTCATATTTTGAGGACAAGCAGGATGTGTGTTGATTTTTATCAGTCTTTTCTCTCTCTCACTCTCTCCCCCCCCACCCTCCCTCCCCAGGCTTCCTGATGGTGTCAGCTCCAGCGATAGCTGTGAGGTGCACAGAGGAGTAGATGGACGCCATGGTGGAACATTGCAGTAGAACCTCCGGTCGCTCAAAGTCCTGAGTTCCATGGTTAAAAAAGTTCTAGACTTCTGGGCTGTCGGGTGGGTGGTCTCCTCTCACGGACGTACAAGCACAGACGGTTCACAGGTGGGGTTTGGACCCTATCGATCCACTCTGTATGACCTCCATGCAGTTGCTGAAAAGACCATCGATGTCTTGGAAGGGGGGGGGGGGGAGGGGGATGGCTGGGGTTCCGCCCTCTGAAGCTGCCTGCTGAATCTCACTCGGGGGCAAACCAAAACGGCCAGTGCTGAGTGTGTGTGTACAAAAACCCCCAGCTCATCGCTCATGCTGAGCCCTGCAGCCCTGCAGCCCTGAGTAGCTCTGACGCATCAGAGACCCAGTGAACCCACTCTGTTCGGCATGACAGACCAGCTCTCTGGCTCCACGTGGGGAAGCGTGTGCGTGTCTGCGTGCGTTTGCCGACCACATGTGCGTGTGTGTCTGCCTCACCCTGTCACAGTCTCTGCTCTGTCTCAGGACTACCCCCACCCCCCCACCCCCACCCCCCACCCCCCACCCCACCCCCACCCCCTC
>BROE01000007.1:3674625-3708008 GCA_036571765.1 Plecoglossus altivelis
GGGGGGGGGTCGGGGGGTCCAAAAACGACGGTCCCAGTTGGAATGCGCCTAAAGCGTTGCGACCTGTTAAGCCAATGTTGGTAAAGAATTATATACCGCGTGTTCCGCCAAACGACTAAACATTTTGTCAGCTCCAGCGTGAGGAAGGATTTGTTTGTCCGTCTTTTCACACAACGTTTATCAACCCGCCAAGGGCATTAATGTACAACATCTGTTACATGCATGACCTCCGGTAAACATTCTCCTGGCCGGCATCCATCATAGGAGGGCGCAGGGCCAAGATAGAGAGGCCTGCGTTCTGTGTTTGCCCACTGCCAAAGTACCATGGTTCCTCCACATGCTCAACGTGCACGTCTTGGAGATGAAGACATTTTTCGGTAGCTATGGTCGGTTCAAAGTAGTGTTCCCACACTGACCCCACACCCCCCCCACCCCTCCACTCCTCCTCCTCTGGGACTAACAACAAGACAATTACACTCCTGACCCACATTGGAACCCCAGCGGCTGAGAACAGGGTTGGAAATCAGTTTTCACTACTTCACTTTGACCTGCTAGATACAAGCCCCGGTAGCCATTAACCAGAAATCAATAGTTACTCTCATTGTCTGCAATTCAAGTCCTAGTAGATAAATTGAATAACTAACCAGTAACACAATGCCAGAATTAGGTATGCTAGGCGTTATAGATGTATTCTGATGATAAAGTGTCATGCTAATACGTATCTATCAACGGATTCGAAAGTTGACAAACTGCACTTCAAGGTTGGCGATGACAACAAATTTACAGTGTCTGTTGTTTGGTATGTGCCCAGTAATTCCAGCTGTAAAATATATACTCTCACTCTATAAAAGTCGAAGATCATGGGAAAGCTCTTGAAACGAAGACTTGTTTTACGACCCCAAACTACAAAGTGGGTATGGAGAGTTGGACTTCTTTGTGTCCAGGAAGACCATTGAGACCGCCCGCTTGAGTCTTAAAAGTCCAAAAGAAATCATTTCCCAGTGCTTCATTCAAACTGAGAGGGATGGGAGAGGCACTCACCTGATCTAGCGATTTAAGATTTAATAGCTGAATCTGATAACATGATTATCACCGAATAGATAAAACCCTGAATGCCATATGGAAGAAAGATGGACCATGACGCTCGTAATTTTTGATGTGTGAAAGGAAACAGGCTTTTCGGACTAAGTGTGTGTACATTGCCTGAGTGCTATTTTGTTAGAACTTTGAAAGAACTCGTGAATAAAGGTTCACTTCTGCTGAAGGGTTGAAATGGACGTTCTGACCGCTGGCCTCCATTACGTTCTCAAAGTAAACAGAACTTTCCAGAAGGGTAGAATTACAGACAGGCGGAGATACCCGCTGAAGTAGCCTTTTTCAGTTCTTGGCCAGGAAAAAGCTGGCCTGGTTTTATAATAATTGAAACGAACATTTTATGACAGAGAGAAGAAAGACCATATCGGAGATGCTATGGTCTCTCTTTCGTTCTTTCGTTTGCTTCCCCTGTCTCTTGTCCTCTATCGGACTGTCTTTCCATTCTTTTTCTTTCTATGTCTCGTTCTCTCTCTTTCTCCTTTTCTCTCTCACCTTCTCCTTCCCTCGGCTCAGTAAAGTGGTCGGCTGAGTGACCAGAGGAGGAAGGAACAGGCAGCAGAGGAAGGGAGGGAGAAGGAGTATCTAACCATCAGCACCTTTTAACAAGAATCCCACCAGCCTTGCAGCTCGTCTCCTGAGTGCTTCCAGATTACCCAGAAGCACCAGAACCCACGTGGAGCCGGCCAACCAGAAGCGACTCGGAAGCTATCCCGAGAACCGACATAATACCCAAACCCAAAACCTATCCAGTGCCATCCCAGAACCTACCGAGAACCACCCCCCCCCCTTCCCCGAGGCCTAGTCTCCATCTCCCCTGCTTCTGACCGTCGGCATTCTCCCAGACCTCCATGGGATCCTTCTCCGTAAAACCGCTTTTGCCGGCTCGCCCCTCCTGCATTGCTGTATTATTTCTGACGGTAACGCAGACGTATGGCGCCGTTCGCGGCGGGCGCGCGGTCATGCTGATGCAGTCGCGCGGAGGCCAAACCCACTTAGGTGGATGTTTCGTATATCACGGTGACAAATCATCCGTTTGCCTTCGGTCACCGTGGCGCCCTTAATAACCTTATCATCCCATCCAGTGTTCCAAAAGGATGACCTGCCAGGCTCTGCTGGGCCCCGGCAGTCGATCAATCAGTATTATCCAGTATTACCAATGCAATTAATTCAGTTTGATGCACGGCTAATGTTGCCTTCACTTCGTATAAACCAATCAGATTGACGTTTAAGGTACTGCTTGGGCTCGCCTGGACCTCCAGGGGGTTTTCATTCGTCGAGAGAATGATGAGCGATCAACGCCATGGTGTGATTGGTCCCTGTCAGGAGCACGCAGGAGACCTCCACATCCTCCGTTATTTCATTTTGTTGCCTTCAGCTTTTTGGAAGGATTTGTCCTAGTTTCTTGACAGCAGGTGGGCCAACAGCAGGCTACCCCACCCCAAGACTGCTTTATCATCGCAAGAATGAGGTACTTCCTGGATGAGTCACGGTGTCATTTTACTGCTGCGTCGGTGTGATATCGTGCCAGAGTGGACAGCCATGAAGCCAAAAAGGACCGTTCTGATGGTTTCAATGTCGATACATCGTTCTTTGGGAAACATATCTTCCTGCATCCCTAGTTTGCCAGGGCTCCTTGACTCTGACTACTGAAACATTAGACCCATACGCTCCGGTTCGTTGAACTGTACTTTCCACTTGCACTCTGTGTACATTGCTTGGGGGGGGGGGCTCCACCTAAATTATTAGAATGTCAAACGTGGATGTAAATGCAATTTCTTTCTCAGCGTCGTTCAACCCACCGCGGTGCTAGCAGGATGTAAATGTGAAACAGCCACAACTGGAACTGTGTTGTCTCCCTGCCCTGGTCTGTGTTTGGTTACGCAGACAAGTCTGTGTTTGTGGATCCATTAGACCACACAGAGTCTCCATTAGTGTCACATAGTCGAGGGGGAAGTCCTCTCGCTGGGAGAGAACCTAGTACATAAAGCTGCCTAGCATTGTATTGCCTTTGTCAGGTGGAGGGGGGGTGGGTCAACACACACTTTTCAGTTCAGGTTCTGCGTGTGTGTTTTGCATCATCCTCACAAGTGTGTGCGGGCAGTTGGTTTTTGCTGGCTTCCAGGCGTGCAGATGTGAATGCATGTCTCTACTTGTGTGTGCATGCATGGATGTGCGTATGCATTCTTCCGTGCATGTGTGTCAAGTATGTGTGTGTGTGTGTGTGCGCGTGTGCAACACCATTCCCTCCCATGGGTTCTCTTCCTGGACAACCAAGTTACTCCAGAACTGCAGCGTCTCCCAGGGCCGATCTTGATTGGTTTGGGGGAGGAGCGGGCCGATCTTGATTGGTCGGGGGAGGCGCCGAGTGGCAGCTGAGCATCCCCAGACGCTCTCAGTCTCCGACGGGTCGACAGAGAGGAAAGAAAGACGACCAGGCCCCACCCCTCTCAGCAGCCCTCTGGACAGCGCCCCAGCCAAGGACAACCAAACCAAACACACTCCACCACTGACAGCCGCGACCAGAATCACTTTTTTGCCAGGAACTACTAAGGACAACTTCTGATGGGAATCTATAGGTAGAAATACACGCTTCTGTCAGAGGATTTAGAGAGCAGCTGGAGAGGTTTAACTGAATTTATGAAGGCGCGGTCGAAGAGCTTCAGAGGGAAGATTTACCTGGTACATCCCACCTTGGAGAGTGACTCACGGAGAGAGAAGACTGCAAAAACATCAAACGTGGTAAATCCCCCTGCAAGAGTAGCTCTGGATAACTATGTCTTTGGGAGCCAGTTAGCTCGATAAGGCTCCATCCCAACTCAGCTACCCAGCGTTCAACACCTAACCGTGGAAGTACGGCATTTCGTGAGATTGCGTTGACGTCCCAATAGAAGGTACCAGACTCTGTTGCTGGCGGTCCGAGAGGTGGATAGAGTTCCTCTGCGTCGCTTCTGCGAGTGGCGCGAACAACGAGTGACGAACTCGTTGAGCGCCATGGACGCAGGGGCAGGAGGGCTCCGGGAAGTGGCATGAGCTGGCAAACCTGGCAACCCCCACCTGTATGATTGATTGCGTGTAAACAAAGTGCCATGTCATCCTCACCACCTGCCTGGCATGGAGGGAACTGGGCAGCGGGCACAACCACACTGCTATCGCCACTTATGCTGTTTCTCTGCTGTGTGCAGGTAGGACGGGATACTGCACACACATAGACACACGCACACAGACGCACACACACAGACACACACACAGAGACACACATGTGCAAAAATGACTTTAATTCTTAACAACATAGTTGAGGTGAAGTCAGTTGTCTGTATTCATTTGCTGACAAGTGTCAATATGAAAGTTCTTGTGAAGCGTACAGTAAAGAAATACAGGTTATATTAGTAGACCTTCAGTTCTCAGTTCAATGTTTCAAAACTCTTGGCAGCGAACTCAAACACGCACATTCCGGTAATTTCCTAATACTTCTGCTAAACACAAAGATAGAAATGCAGATAAAGCGTCCTGAAGTCAAATTCTGTGGATTGTTTCCGAGGTCAGATTCCACTGGAGAGCTGAAATAACGTAATGATACTTGGATTCAGACATCGCACCGACACAAAACCCTAAAGATCTGTCAGGTCTACGTGTCTGGTATTTCTATATCTCTGGTATTCCTACGTCGGTAGAAATCTGAAGTGATATCTGACTGGGCTGCCTGCTGCTGTGACCTGTGAGGTGTGTGCTGAAGGGAAACACTTTATCACTGAAAGCATTCCATCTTCTCTCAACTCCTCCTGATACTGTTCAAGTGAGGATCTGGGGAGCAGGTCAGGACCGAAAACATTTCCTTCCTGATAGGCAGGGAGAAAGAGGAGATGAAAGGGAGTTTGACTGACAGACAGACAGACTGACTGATAGGCAGGCAGGCAGGCAGGCAGGCAGGCAGAAAGACTGACAGACAGACAGGCAGAAAGGCAGACAGGCAGACAGGCAGACAGGCAGGCAGGCAGGCAGGCAGGCAGGCAGGCAGGCAGGCAGGCAGGCAGGCAGATAGACTGACAGACAGGAGTCCTTTAGTAAAAAGCTGTTATCTGAAAGCGTTGAAGAGAAAGAAGAACACCAGAAGCTCTTCATCTCATTCCTCACGTAATCTCTGGTAAATATTATGCCACATTGACTTTTTTGGTGTAAATGTTTATCTGTAAAACAAGGCTAACAGTTTTAGAATATTTGTCATGACTCCTGCGTGTCTACCACCCTCAAGTGGTCACCTGGAAGAATTACAATCCCAACTCTCCAACTCAATGACACGAGAGGATACTTATTATAATTCCTGTCACTGTCACTTACTGTCATGGTAGTTAGAAGTAGGCCTACAGTGCCAATTGCAGGTGTACGTTTTCCTGTTTCGAATCAATAAGCCTAATTTGCTCAATAGCTAAATCAGTTTATCATTCAATACAAAAGGTCTACTCTATGTCTGGCAGAGCCAACGTTCATGTTGGTAACAATGCCGGCGTTGGCCCACCTGCTTTAAGCTTACCAGCTGCAAGCCCACCGGCTGCAGGCCCACCGGCTGCAGGCCCACTGGCTGCAGGCCACTGTAGAGCTACAGAGAGAGGTGAAAGCAACCCAAATGACATTAAAATGAGCCTAGTAATATTTGCAGTCACCTCTTTAAACCTTCGAGGTTCCAAGCGTACAAATTCAGCCAAAGAAAGAGTGAAATCTGCAATTTGTCAACTCTCAGACATTCGCTCATTAGCTCCATCTGGGCCAATAGCTCCGCCTGGTCCAATAGCTCCGCCTCGTCCAATAGCTCGGCCTGGTCCAATAGCTCCGCCTGGTCCAATAGCTCCGCCTCGTTCAATAGCTCCGCCTGGTCCAATAGCTCCGCCTCGTTCAATAGCTCCGCCTCAACATCCCATACACAGTTATTTGTTGCGTCTGAAAACGTTGCACACTCGCTCGTCACGTCCTTGGATTCAGAGAGCCGCTCATCTTTCACATTCCACATGCCCAGTTTGTTAGCTAATCAATCCACAGACAGACCACAGACAGAGCGAGCATGATGATAAAGGCTCATTGATACATTCTGTACTGTCTGTCTGTCGTGTACATGACAGGTCATGGGTTCCGTACTGGAGAACGTGATAAGTAAACGGACTGAGTACCAGGAAAACTGCACCAGAACGCTGGATGCCAGCACCCCCACAAAAACAGGTAGGATCCCTGTCCGCCTCGGGTGCTGTTTCAGCTCACCAACCAGGCATGTGACCTTTCACCCCCATCTTGCCTTGCAGGAACCTTCTGTAACGGGACCTTTGACAGGTTTGTGTGCTGGCCTCACTCTTCTCCTGGGAATGTGTCGGTTCCATGTCCCTCCTACCTCCCATGGATCAAGGATGGTAAACTAACTCTTGGGTTGCTCCTGTCTCTTCATCTTGTATTAAGGCCCGTTTTCACCTACCAAACAAACAGCAAACAGTAGCTGTTGGATCGTGTTGGTTTGGAGTGATTATGCCTGTTGGCATTTGTTTTATTCTTAACAAAACTTATGTTGACGCTAAACTCTCAACGCACTCTACACTCAACACTCAACAGCCAACACCAAAAGGTTTGGTGTTGAATGTGTTGGTGTTTGTTGGGGCAATGTGAACAGGAGGGGGGGGGGTGTTCCTTATAGTTGCTTATTTACTGCAACATGGACATTGGTTGCTATGGATACAAGCCAAATGAGGTGTTGCCCCTCCTTCCTCTCGCAGACACCTCCAGGAACGTTTACCAGGAGTGTCTGGCCAATGGGAGCTGGCGGTCCAATCGCGACCAACGAGAATGTCAGGATCCGAGCTTTTTTAAAGAGGAGGTGAGGAGAGGGTGGCAAGAGACCTGTGGGGGCCCTTCTGAACGCTCCGTGTTTCCCCACGTTCTGTAGCAAAACAACACTGGAAAGGGCTCAAAACAACAGTGCATTTCACAATGTCTCAAGCGCTCTGGTCGTGCAACAACGACCATCGCTAAACAAGAAATGTTTTGTTTCTTTTGTCTTGTGTTGTAATGGTGTGTGTTTGCGTGTGTGTGCTTATGTGTGTTTGTGTATGTGTTTACGTGTGTTTGTGTGTGTGTGTATGTGTGTGTTGAACAGGAAAATGAGATGTTCCGGCAGACTGCTCTCAGGGTCATCTCCCTTGTGGGTTACTCCCTGTCCTTGTCCTCCCTCTCCCTGGCCACCCTACTGATGAGCCTGCTCAGGTCTGCGTCATCAATGAATCATCCCTGCGTCATCCCTCCGTCATCCCTGCATCATCCCTGCATCATCCCTGCATCATCCCTGCATCATCCCTATCCTGCTCTCTGTCTCGTTCACTGGAACGCACGCGATCTGCTGCCTCCATCCCCCAAACACGCACTTCATCCCTTCCTCCCACTCGACACACTCCTTCCTCAAATTTTTGCCTCATCCCTCTTCTCAAAAGATCGCTTTCATCTCTCCTTTTCTCTTAAATCCACTCAGTCTTTCTCTCTGAACACTGCCTGCCTCAAAACCAAATCCCTCCTTCAGTTTGAACGCAATGCCTCCGTCTTCATAAATCACGGCCTCCACCCTTCTGTCTGAACTCAAATTCACCCTCTCCGTAAACAAGTGAGAGTGTCGTTCTAACGCATGTCCCAAACAAAACACAATTTACGGAGTCACACACTTAACATCATTAGAAACTCTGACGACCCTCTTTCGGAATCACCCACCGCCGTTCCGGCCGTCTGTCCCGTTCGCTACTAGCGTCTGAATCGGATGCTGTGTGTCTTGACTCCGCCCCCAGGAAGCTCCACTGCACAAGGAACTACATCCACATGAACCTGTTCCTGTCTTTCATCCTGAGGGCCCTGGCCGTCATCACCAAGGAGATCATCCTCCATTTTGCCCACACCAAGCTACCTAAAGATGAGACTGGATGGAACACCTACTCCAACTCCACGGTATAAAGAATCCTCGTCGACGACCTCTTTCTCACGCATTATCGTTGTCGTTTTGGGGTCGAAAAAACCAACAACTATACACAACAAACAATAAAGCAATTCTGTGTTATGATGTCGATGCTGGGCAAGGTATCTCCACAGCTTGCGTCCATACCAGCTTCTCTCTTTATGCATGAGTAGCGATCGATCGATCGGTGACCGATCTAGAATCTGATGTGCACGGTCTGACCTGTCCTGTTTTGACTGTTCACTTTGTGGTCTGCCCAGATCCAGATTTTGTGCAAGGGCTCCAAGGTGTTCATGGAGTACTTTGTGGCCTGCAACTTCTTCTGGCTCCTGGTGGAGTCGGTCTTCCTCCACACCCTCCTCTTCACGGCCGTACTCACCAAGAGGCGCCTTCTGAAGAGATACATGATCATCGGCTGGGGTAGGATTCCGTAGGGGAATTGACCAAAGCTCATTGGCCAGGATGAGCGTTACGGGCTGAACAGGTCAAAGCTCATTGGCTCAGGGGAGAGACAGACAGATTGGGCAAGAAATCATTGGCTGGGATAGAATTGTAGGCAGAGGAGGCAGGAACTCATTGGCTACAATGGAATTGTAGGCAGAGTAGAAAGTAACTTATTTGTTATTAAGGATTCTACCTTGAATGTTCTTGTTTCACAAATAGCAACCCCATTCCTGTTTGTGGTGCCGTGGGCAGTGGTCAAGATCCTGTATGAAAACACAGGGTGAGTGTTTCTTCAAGATCTCATTTCTTCCCTCTCACTTGCTGAACATGACAAGGCCGACTACTTGTTAGACTGACAGATGGTAGTGTCAGCTGTCTGAGTGTTTCTGATACTGTCTGGGCTCATCTGAGTGTTTCTGAGCCTGACTGGGCTCACCTGTGTGTTTCTGATTCTGACTGGGCTCATCTGAGTGTTTCTGAGCCTGACTGGGCTCATCTGAGTGTTTCTGATTCTGACTGGGCTCATCTGAGTGTTTCTGGTCCTAACTGGGCTCATCTGAGTGTTTCTGGTCCTAACTGGGCTCACCTGTGTGTTTCTGATTCTGACTGGGCTCACCTGTGTGTTTCTCCCAGGTGCTGGGTCAACACCAGCAGACTTATCTGGTGGATCATTAGAGGACCAATCACATTGTCCGTATTGGTGAGTCGAACACCCACCATTTGCATTTGATGTTGATATGTTCATATCACATGATGATTTCACGAGTTAGTATCATATGTTGATATCATGCATTGATATGATCACACATGTCTAAATCACATGCAACGACACGTTGATGTCATATGTTGAATATTACATACTGATATATACGATACATTTGGCTAACTGTGAAACCCTGAGTTATATTTATTGGAATATGACAAAGACTGTTGACCCTACAGTTAGAGGGCATGAGCCATGAGCCAGACTTCTGGCCTGTTGAACTGTTGGAAGCTGGTCTCAGTCTGTTTCCAGGCTGATTTCAGGGTACATTTGACGGTGGCTCTCGTGATGCATCGTGACTCAGGGCTGTTTGAACGCAGGAGGAAAACATGATCTTTAGGAGTCACAAGCGTATTCAGCAGACGTGAAATGTCACAGTCTATTTCACGGTTCTAGTCAAGTCTAGTCAAGTCCAGTCCGATTTTCCCCACAAAAAGGCCATTCTGCATAATGAATAATGAGAAAACATACACATATTACAGCCCAACGATTAGATATGACATGTCAGTCCAAATTATTCCATTTGTCTCCTGTGATGTTGATGATTGTGTATCTACTGCAACACAGATGCAGTGTCAGTCTTGCTGAACTGGGATTGTCCATTGCAGGTCATCTTTGTCATATTTATAAATCTGCGCACTGTTGCTAGCCTTGCAGTACCCACAGACTACAAAATGTTAAATGAAAGCGTCTGATAACAAAGGTGTGAAATGGACTCCCTGACACAACGGTGTTGACTACCGCAAAGTACAGGTAAGCTGAGCTGCCCAATGCTGGGAGAATCAAGAAGACATGCTCCATGTGTATTGACTAATCAATACAAGTAGAATCCTATTTTGTTGGCCTGTTTCATGTCTTATGCGCTTCAATTCCAGTATGTGGTGTTGCTAGCCGTCCCCTCGTAACCTCTCCCACTCACCCCTTTTCTAATGATGCCTCACTTCCACCGTCCCCCTCTTATCCCTATTCACTCCCCCCCCACGTCATAAGCGCCTGCCTCAGATGAACCTCCTGCCGTACATTACATCGTTGCTTCTCACCTTACTTGGATACCCCATCAGCCACAACACATACTCACAAACAAAACCCATAAAATATTACCCCATTCTCTCACACATTCACTCCCACACTCCCATAACGAACCAATAACAACTCCCCTCCCCCCCGCCCTCCCTCCCTCCGCCCCCCGTCCCTCCCTCGCCCAACATCGTCCCTCCACTTAACACAAGACCCTCGTCTCCTCGCTGCCCTCTCTCATCGAAAGAACCTACACTCCCCTTCCCTACCCCTCCCCCATTCCCCCAAATCTAACAGCTCCCTAATCTCCCTCTCTACTACCTAACCCTCCCTAAACTCCTCCCCATCTCATAACTCTTCCCCTCAACACTCCACCACCACCCTCCACCTGCCCCAGCCGAGCGTTCGAGCCACCCTGGTTCTCATCCCTCTACTGGGAGTGCACGAGATGGTGTTCACCATGTTCATGGAAGAGTGCGTGGAAGGCGATGGCCGCTACGCACGCCACTTCTCACAACCTCACGCTGCCCAGATGCGTCTCCTCTCCTCTTCTCTCTCAGGTTGGCTGACCTCTCGCGTCGCCTCTCCTAAACCTAAACCCTAAAAGCCGTTAACGCCGTAAAGGCCCCTTGGCTTTATCCGCTGCGTTGGCTTAACGCCAGGGGAAAAATCGCACGTGACCAACAAATCCTTTCTCTGTTTTTCTCCATTTTGATGTCTGCGTTATCCCACCCAAAAATTACCCCTTCACCTTTTGTATACTCATTTTAATTTCAAGAATTAAGTATCGTTAGATGCAAACGTTTTCAACCTCAAAGTAACAAGGAATAATGTGAGTGTTCCTGAACGCGTGTGTGTTGTGTAGTAACACTCAGGTTCTCTGACAGGGATTCCTGGTGGCTGTGCTCTACTGTTTCGCCAATGGAGAGGTGAGAAGACAGACAGTGCATCAGCATGAACACAGTCTGATCACATCAGAGACACGTGATCTGTTCTTTGTCGGTTACTAGGTGTGACCAGGAGTCGGAGGTTACATCACACATCCGACAAAGAAAAATACATTTGTCAGCCTCAAAAAAATCAGCCACATCCTCCGAATAAAAACCCACTAAAAATAAAAAACACACCATCGCCTATGCTATCAATAACTGGATATTCAGCCACGTTGCTTTAAAAGCTTGTGCACATCATACAAACCAGCGTGAGTCACTTTCCCCCTCTCCTCCGTGTCTGTCCAGGTCCAAACTGAGCTGAAGAAGCGCTGGCAGCTCTTCCTGTTCACCAACCACTTCCAGGTCAGGAACTGCTTCGGGGGCGCGCCCCTCAAACACCTGTGGAAGTGTCCCAGGGGCCGCCGATCACATGGCTCCCAGCAGAGCGAATCGTACGAGGAGGGCGGAGCCCACACTCACGGCCAGCTGCTCCAGGTGGCCCCGCAGAGAGACGGAGGAGGAGGAGGAGGAAGAGGAGGAGCAGACGGCGGGGGAGGAGAGAAGGACGGCCAGCAGGGGCGGGGGAGAGGGAGGGGGAGGGACGCGACGAGCCTGGAGTTTCTGGCCAGGAAGAGTCTGTCCAGTAGCGATGGAGAGATTACCCTGGGAGAGACCATGGAGGAGATACTGGAGGAAAGCGAGTTCTGAGGCCTGTCTTGTCTCTCCGATCACTCGTCTCTCCTTTCATCCTTCTTCCGTCCGCCTCTCCCCATGACCGCCCCATCATAATATGAACAGACTATCTCAGACTGCTGTATCACCTACAGACCTGTATTGTAGCGATGGACTCTAAACACCCTTGATATAGATGGACTATTTCTATGAACAGTGATAATGTAATGTGCATTTGTGTACCTTTGCGTGAAGATCTAGAATGTTCATATTGTGTTTTTATACTACCCTTTCTGCAGACAGTATTTACTGTCAAGCGTAACGTGTACTTTGGTGTATCTGCTAGTGTTAAAACCAAGTACAAAATATTTGAAATAATGATTTGAAATGGCTGGCCTTTATACACAAAAAAAAGAAATATCAACATCATGTACAGACACGACAAACAGATGATTGTAAAATATGTCTTTGTTGTTCAGATGTAAATAACATGCTACATTATAGCCTCGTTATTGGAAAGACAATGTGTGAAAGTAGCAATCACGTGGCGAGATGGGTATATATTATGTTTGTCATTCATAGAGCATATGGTGAAAACAGGAAATGTTTCTTTTGTACATTGGACTCCAGTATCTTGGTTGACGTTACACCACATATAAGCTAAACTCCTACTGTACAGTACATGACAAAGCTGCTGTATTTTTACGCCCTATTAGGTGTGCCGTAGGCTGCTTCAAAAATAAATACACGTTCGCTGGAGTGCTGGACCCTCCTTCGCTAAAGACGCTGGATCCTAACCAGACACAGATATTCTCTGAGCAAAAAACCCCAAAACGATTTGACTGTATAAACAGTATTATGATACTAATAAAGTAATGACGTTAGTGCTTCTTCTCCTTCAGCCTGTCCTGGACCTTCTGGGGCTCATCAAACTGGATGAGTCTGAGGATATTCTTGTTGGCCATAACTCCCTGGATGAACTCCCCTTCCGTTATTTTGTCTGGAGCAGAGAAAGAAACGCACACAACCGATTCATTTCCGAGATTCAAAGAACGTCCCGGGGGGATTCTTAAGTGGCACAACGAACACAAGCACGAACATCGATTTGTTTACAGGTATGACGAGTGCCGCGAGGGATTCGTTTAGAGGAACGACAAACTCTTCGACTGATTCGTTTGGACGTATGACAAACTCGACGACTGATTCGTTTAGAGGAAGGGTAAACTCCACGGCTGATTCGTTTGAAGATTTGAACGCCACATGGGATTCATTTCCCGATATGACGAACACTGTTGGGAATTCATTGCGAGGTTCAAATAACAAAGAAAAAGAGTCATAAAGAGAAGTTCAAACAAACGCCACAACCCAAAAGATTCATTTTGAGATGAATAATAGTTGTTATATGAGTGACAACACAAATGCAAATGACATGCCGTGAGCTCCTACCGTTCTCTTTCTTTCCAAAGAAGACCCAGATCTTGTCGGTTCTCTTCTCTGGAGTGTTCTCATCCTCTGGAAGGTGCTTCTGATCCTCCTTGGAGATCATGTTGAAGATTGACTGTGGGGGATAAGGGATCAGCCTATTTGTTGCGCTGTACCCAAAAGCACTTAAGACAATTTGATATTTTCAATTATAACTCTGCTGTACTAATACTCTCTAGTACTGCTCAGCTAGAAAGTGAGAAGTTTGTTTTCATGCTTTTTTTAGCATGACGTGTTCATGAAGACCTGACTCACTCCACGACATCATTTCCAGATCACATCAAAGCCAACGTCCCAGACACCATATCACTGTCAACGTTCGTTTGCCACTGAAGTAAACAAAAACACTGACCCGCTCCCCTGGGTTGAATCAAACGACCATGCAACCTATCCGACAACGTTCACCGCGCACCCAAACAACGCCGAACGCTCGCGTAGCCTGACCTTGACGATCTCGTGGATCTCGTTCTTGGTGATGCTGCCGTTGCGGTCCACGTCGTAGAGGTTGAAGGCCCACTCCAGTTTCTGGATGGTCTTCCCTGACGAGGTGAGGTGCAGGGCCACGATGTACTCCTTGAAGTCCAGCGTTCCATCACTGTTTGACAATCAACAAAGTCTCATTCTGAAACCGCCACCACCACCCCACAACGTAGTAGGCAGACGCGGTTGACGTTACGAACGAATCGAACCGGCTCGAACGAATCGGGTTCGAATCGGCCGCTGACTGAAGCCCTACCTGTCTGAGTCGAAGCTTCTGAAGACGTGGCAGGCGTAGGCTTTGGGGTCGGCGTCGGGGAAGAAGCTGGCGTAGATGGCCTCGAACTGCTGCCTGCTGATGCGGCCGCTAGGACACTCCTTCAGGAAGGTCTGGTACCTGCAAGGGGGGGAGGAGCGGAGGAGACACTGACTCAAAGAGACAATAATATACAGTGGAGCACACGATATGTGTGTACGTGGTGCGTGTGCGCTTGCGTTGGCGCGTGTGTTAGGTGCTTGTACCATGTGCACAGCTGCTCCTCGCTGTACATGGTGTTCAACTTCAGGTCTTCTAACAAGTCCTTGGACAGAGCTCCACTCTTACTGTTGCCCATCTCTTCACTGTCTCTCTCTATCTCCCGCGCTCTCTCGTTTGCAGTCCTTCTTGGTAACTACCCTCTCTAGTCTCTCTCCTCTTTCTCTTGCCGTTTCTATCTTCTGTTCCTTCCCTCCTCGTAGCTCTCCTCTCCCACGCTCTCCAACAGTCCGTCCTTTGAACACTCGCACCATTGAGACCATCAGAGGCCTCCTCTATAAATCCTAATCTGATGGCCATGGTCAAGATAATCTGGATGTCCCATGGAGGTAACACTGACCTCAGACGCGATGGTCCAAAACACACACAGCTGGAGACCGAAGAGGCAGGATTATCGCGACCAGAACGCACAGTTCTGCTCGTTGAACGGGTATGTACGTTCTTTTAATTTGAATTCTAGAAGTGCTAGACTTTACCAGGCTTACCCGACAACAGCAGGGGAGCCTTGTGATCTCGTTGGATAGCCTGATTAAATTGGCTTTAGTTTGTTACCTAACTGTTTTACTGTTATACCCTAGGGGCCTACGTCCTGTGTGAAATGTATATCTGATGTTTGGACAGAACCTTAGTCATTTCCTTTTGTTGGAAATGCTACAAACGTTACAAGATGTGACTGGTCATTGCATGTCATCTTCTTGACGCAAACGACAAAAGTGTCTTTGATTAAGTCTATAGCATTTGATTTGATTAAATTGCACGTGAAAGATGGCCCCTCCGTTTAAGCGGCTTCAATCAAGTATGAAGACCTTCTTTCACTAAAACCAATTTTAGATCAGTAAATAATCCTTCTTTGAGACTCATGTGAATATAGACCCATGCTATGATAGCGCTAAGGCAGGAGGACGATCGGTTAGCGTGACTACTGGCTCACGCGGATTTCATTTCACGTTCAGTGATCTTAGGGACTCAATTGCGTAGCCTACTTTCTGGGAAATTATTGATTATGAATGCTGAACTTCACACACGGATGTGAACCTATGACACAGCACATTGTGCATGTCAAAGTAAATCCAACCAGGGGGCGGAGACATGATAATTCATTTCATTCGTGCAGCACTTCATAACCCAGGCTGCATGACGGCTAATAATATAGTCAGTTGTTTTAGTTGCCTATTGTATGTTTAGACTATAACCAAACTATTGGCAAAACTACATAGCAATCATGGCCAAATCATGCACTGGAAAAGATGTAGCGGAGCGTATTGGATACATCACACGAGTGCAATCTTTCAGCGCTTGCCATCGACTACACAGGTAGCATTGTGACTGTAAAATAACGGCGATAGATGCTTTTGATGAAGTGTTGAAATAATCCTACGATCGCAAAAACCGAGTTTTTAGTGGGATGCAAATGAAACAGCTTAGACGTGTTACGTCTTGCTGATATGGTTTTCGATATAATGTATTTCTGACTTCGAAGCGGATGCCGTAACATTGACATTGTATTTTAAGATGTTTTCCTAAAGGAGCTTATGCTGTAGTTCAGTCTGACAGAATTATTTTTCTCCGTTACTTTCTATTACAATCAGTTAGTAGCGTAATGGGCTGTGTCGTTGTCTAGTCATATAATCTGTTGCTTGATTCCGGAAACTGATGGGATATGTAGTCCTCTTGCGGTAATAAAACCATTTCAAGCCTGTTCCAATACTAACGAGTGGAGTACTTTCGTATTAAACTGTTGTACCATGGTAACAACACATACTTTCTTAATCTTGTTCTGTACCATGTATCCTTCGCAGTAAATCTCTAAGTGATGAGGAGAACAAGAGAATATTTGGAAAGTGCAACAATCCCAATGGACATGGACACAATTACAAAGGTCAGTCAGTGAGAAAAAGGGTTAGTTTACCATCTTTATTAAAGACATCACTATTAAACACGGAGAGTGCTTGTATTGTCTCACGCATTCATCTGTTTACAAATGTTTGTGTTTCTAGTGGAGGTGACTGTGCGAGGAAAAGTGAGTGTTTATCTTTTCAGTCAAGCAGGTACTCAGTCTCTCACATGATTAAGAGACTGGCTACTGTAAACAGATATTATTCGAACACACACTCACACACACACACACACACACACACACACACACACACACACACACACACACACACACACACACACACACAGAGTGATTTGCAGCCTCTCTCTGACCACAGATCGACCGCAACACTGGCATGGTCATGAACCTCACAGATCTAAAAAAGCACATTGAGGTGAGTTGTCATGCATGAACGCATCCTCTCACTCATAGGTTATTCACTCATTTCATCCAGTCTTGTTCCTCTCGTTATTATATGACGTAATACATGGGTCTCCCTCAGGAGGTCATCATGATTCCACTGGATCACAAGAACTTGGACAGCGATGTTCCGTACTTTGCAGATATAGTCAGGTGGGTATCTTTCTCCCTTTGTCTCTCTCACCCTCTCTCTCTCCCTCTCTCTCTCCCTCTCCCTCTATCTATCTTACTCTCTCTCTCTCACCCTCTCTCTCTCACCCTCTCTATCTCTCTTTCTCTCGCTCTCCCTCTCCGTCTATCTATCTTCCTCTCTCTCACACCCTCTCCGTCTATCTATCTTTCTCTCTCTCTCTCTCTCTCTCTCTCTCTCTCTCTCTCTCTCTCTCTCTCTCTCTCTCTCCCTCTCTCTCCCTCTGTGTCCGATCACAGTACCTCACCTCAGTTCGCCGCCCTGCAGCAAAAGAACAAGCCAAAGCGTCGGTCAGCCGACCGAGGAAGGTCAATCCTGTTTCTAAAAATGATGCACCCGATGCTAGTCGTGGCATGCAATCTGACGTGACCGTGTCCATGCAGCACAACAGAGAACCTGGCGGTGTTTATCTGGGACAGCCTGCGCACGGTCGTCCCCGACGACCTGCTCTACGAGGTGAAGATCCACGAGACCGACAAGAACATCGTGGTGTACCGGGGCGAGTGAGGCCCGACCCGTTCGCGACCTCGTAGGGATCGAAAGGTCACGCTCCGCTTGGGGGCGGGCGGTTGTCTGTTTTGAGTTTCGGAGATTAGTCTGATTTGGGACGTTACAGTAGTTGTGGAGTGGGTTAGTTGATTTGAGGATCTTGGCTGAATATCCATGTGTTGATAGCAGGGGTCGAGGTTTGCTGTTGTGGGTGTGATTGTTTCCTTTAATAACTGCTGTTCAATATCATTTAAATGACAAAAGTGGGGGACAGTTTGGCAGTATTTAGACAGTGAGTGTGACATGTCACATGTATAATGAAGCCTAAATCCCTCAGTGTATAATGCACACAATTTAAGTTGATTTCAGCAAGGCTGAATGCGTATAGGTAAGATTTTAACCAAAACCCAAAGGTCATTTTACACTTCACAGCCAGACCAGCTCACTTTGTGTGCTTGATGAAAAAGTATGTTTACCAAATGAGTCTATTTTCAGTGTTACATTTTATACATTTCAACCTCTACTCTTGGTAAGGCTGAAATATATTATTTTTTAAATTGCAAGTTATTTCAATGTGACCAACTCTAAAACGATAAAACATTAAATTAAGCTTGAATGCTGACTACGTTTTGTGTGTACTGTTATAGTTGATTCTGTAACATCACAAAGACCTGTTGCAATAAAACAGAAAAACCGACTGTTAAACCAAAGATCTTTACAGTACAACGTCACTGAGCCTGACAGATGCCTTACTTATAATGACCACTAGAGGTCAGGATAGGTGTGTTCTTCCTCCAGAGTAGTTTAACAGTGGATAACCCCATCTGCAACAATGCACATCAGAATACATGCGGTGTACTTCTGTAAATGAATATACAAAGACTCCTCTATTTTGGCTCTATTTTAGGCAGGTAAGGTTTTACTGTTCCAGAACTACGCGCTATAACCTCTGAGATGTGTGTCTAAATCTACTGTCAGAGCGCTTATTATATTCCTCATCTCATGCAAATCGATTAAGTCAACGCCATTTTTTCCCCGAAGATACGAGAGACTTTGTTTCCAAGATGGCCGCAAACAATCCCCAACACTGGCGCGACCTCCTCTGTTCTCTCTTGTCTCTCCTAACATCTGTAAAGGACTGGACTGGTCTCTAACGGGCAGCGTGAACAAACCATCAGGCCGTGCCCTCCCTCTCTCATAGCAGGCCCAGACCCTGCCCTGATTTATGGAGCTGTTCCCCTGCCGGCCAGGCGTGCAGTGGTGCCGATGGTAGCTGCGTGCTTCATTTTCTAGACATAGAATAACAAACAAGGTGATGTATTCGCCTCCTCAGACCGCAGGGCTACACCCTGTTTTAAGGCTCGTAAATCTGGAACTGTCTCTGGTTGGTGTTTCGGATGGGAGAGGATTCTAGAAGAGCGTGCGTGTGATGAGTCGGCCCTGCCGCGAGGGTGAACTGTGTGTTTTGGTTGTGGAAGAAGAAGCGCAATGAAAAAGCGTTGATCCAGCTCTTCATTGGAACGCCAGTATTGCTCAAGAGTTTGCTGGCATTCACAGGGTTTTGGCGATGAGGAGGTTTGTTTTGGGAGCTATCCTTTGATTGGCCGAAAGGTTCACAACCACCTGTTCACAGCGTCTACAAAGGGGCGGGACGTTAAAATGATTGGAAGACGCTCAACCAACCAAGAAAAAAGATCAACTCCGCACATCAACATTGCTGCGGTTGTTGTTGTGTTCAGGGCACCAACACTCCAGTAACTGGCTGTACACAGTCAACGATCAACATTGTTATATGCCTGGTTGTATTAACCTTGTAACCAACCCTGCAGTCTCTCTATACGGTATTCATTGTTATCAATGACGACTTCCTTCTGTCTCTCCTACGACATGATCACGAAAACCTCTTGTTAGCATGAAGGAATGATTCCCTTAATATCCCTGAGCTTCCAACCGCAACATGTGTAAACTGTCAGGTCACACCCTGATGGGAGCTGAAACGTAGAGAGGTAGAGGTGGGTTCCACAGGGGATACAGAGGAAGGTGGTCTCGGGCTACAGTGATCATTTCGGTGTCAAGAATCCGCCTGCTCCGCTGCGCCAACACCAAACACCGTCGGCTCCAACCTTTCATTTATCAAATTCCATAAACATGCGTCACGTCGTGCGCAGCCAGACCTGAAGCGATCGTGCCGGAGCGGAGCGGAGATGGGTGAATCTCCTTCTCCGACGCTGAGCCGAGATCAGCTGGGAGGATTTCCTCCCCAGCGGTTGGATCGGGGAGGCGTCCAGGCTCGGCTGATCTGGGATCTGACCCCGAGGGCATCTCGGATGTGGGGCAGCAGAGACAGTAGCGCATCTCTCTCGGTTAAGGCTCGGCTCCTGGCCCTATAATTACACCCAAATAGCAGGCGATGAGATTATAGCAATTACCAGGTAAAAGCTGGTGATTAAAGTGCTGCTTTGTGAAAAGTGTTTGCGATAGGGTCTTCCTATATGTATAATGGCTAAGAGGGGGAGGGCTGTGTACACTATCTCCTGCTAGAAAGAAGTCTTAATTGTTTCCACACCTGAAGCAAACGAAAAGGATCCTGGGTCTTTTGCGATCTGCCCGGACGAGTAATTCAGAGGGTTGGATTTGAAACGTGCGTAAAAAAAAGCAAACAGCGTTATCGGCAGATAACCATCTCTGATCCTGGCGTTCGTGTTTGTGTGGACACGTTGGCTTGGGCTACATCTCTGTGGTGGAGCGAAGCCACGAGCGACTTCGATGTAAGACATGTGTTCTCAAAACACCGCAACCCATCGACGCACACACACACACACACACACGTGCGTACGCATGCATGCATGCATGCATACTTGAGAGGAAACAAAGACACACACACATGAACAAATAAGCAAACACACACCTCAGTTATCATTTCTTTCTTGCACAGACAGTAGAAACGTTGATTGTTATATGGCCTACGGAAACAAAGAATAACCTGAACAGTACAAAAGACCTTTCGTTTTCTCTGCCTGCCACATCTCTGGTTATCTAACATGCCCTGCATTGTACCCTGACAGACACAAGCCCCCAGCTGAAGGGTTACAGAACCTGACCTGCAAGGCTGATGTGTTTAACCAGCGCAGGAGTGTCAAACTGGGGAATTCTGGGATTTGGTGTTTTCATGTGAACTTTCCCTTCGCTTGACGGGTGACCTTTTTTCAAGTGCCACTTGTTGCAACACACTCGAGATGTTGAGAACGGAAAAGTGTGTGTGTGTGTTTCCTTCGGTACCTGCCCACTGTTCAGCTTAACAAGCCCTGAAATTGACTGTCATCCGACTCTCTTTGACAGATGATAGGAGAGTGAAATTCCAATTTTCCGCTGTCAGGCTGATTAAAAAGCAGAATGAGCCCCGTGGGGCCCCTGAAGAGACAAACATGCGATGGGGCCTGTCGGTTCTCCTCCCTCTTAAGTAAACATATCATTTCAACGCCTGGTTTCTCCCCTCCTGCTCTCATCTCGTGCCGCAGTCTTCTGAAAGGTGCTATCCGCTAAGCCCCCAGAAGACAGACAGACGGACAGGCAGGAGAGACGTGGAGACGTTCTGACTGACGCTAGAGACGTGACATGGCAGATACCTGCGTTATAATTTACAGTCTAATGAGGAAATGTGAAAACGGAAAATAGCAACGATTGAATGCGTTTTGAATTATGGGGAGTCAGGTTAGAGGTTTTTTTTTCTGGGTTTGTGTTTGGCAGTACACAGGTACTTTTCATAGCCTGGGGCATAGATACAAAAGAAAGTCAGGTTTTAGTCTGCTCTTGTTACATTCCTCGCAGTTGCAGCAAACATAGTTTTACTACAGCGGTATGCCTGCATTGAAAAGAGATTTCCCAACACGGCACCATCATATATTGATTTATCGACGCACCGCAGGCAGCGTGAGAAGTTGAAGCGTTTGCGAAAACCAAGTATCAAGTTCGCTGACGAGCCGTTTTGAACGTCTTGTATATTGCCGAGTAACGTTGCGTGTCCCGGCTCCTGCGTTCTCCTGAATGGGGGTTCGATCGACTGTGGTTTCCTGGGGGTTGAAGGGGTTAACTGTTCTTCTAGTTTTGGCAGTGTGTCTCCCTGTGTTGTGCTGCTGTCAGTGGGTGGGAATAGGTTTAGACCAGGGGAGGAGATGTGTGTGTGTGTGTGTGTGTGGTTTGAGGGGAGAAGGCGGGGAGGGGGGGGGTCTGTTCAAGCTCGTTCTGTGTTTTCTTTTCGCTAGTCAGTTCCCTCCTCTGCCTCTCCCTCACTCCCTCCTCTCCCTCCTCATATCTGCCCTTCTCAGGGTCAGGTAGCACACACGCACACACACGTAGCAGCGCCCTGGCGCACGCCCGCTTCCCAAGCTTCCGCACGCGCACGCACGTACTCACGCACGTAGACACTGACACGCTCGCACACACGGCCCTCACTTCCTCCCCAGAGAGCAGCGGAGGCAGACAGGATGGGCCGTGGCTCCCAGAGAGAGTGGTGAGGATGGAGAAGAGAGTGTGTGTGATCCAGACTGACTTCCACCAGTACAGACCCATCATCGCCATCCACGGCAAGCCCCTGGCACACGTAAGAACTGGCTGCTCTCTCCAGCTGACTCTCTCTCTTTCTCTGTTTGTCTCGCTCATTGTCTCCAGCTCTCACTTTCTTTCTCTATCTTTCTCTCGCTCTTGCTCTCTCTCTCTCTCTCTCTCTCCCTCCCTCCCTATTTCTCTTCAGCTCTCCCTCTATTTCTCCCTCTCTCTTCATCTCACCCCCCCTCTCCTCTTTCTCTCTCTTGCATGCTCTCTAGTGCACTCTTGTCCTGTATAGGTCTTCTTGCCCCCTGTTTAGCATTCTGTTGATGTGTAAGTGACTGTATATCCTGCAGGGGGAGTAAGTGAGTGAGCGAGTGATTCGTTGACTGGCAGACAGACTGGCTGGCTGGTGGAGTGGGGTTCCATGCATTCAGAAACGTTAACGCAGTTTTGTTCTCGGTTATTGGTCCGGTCACTGTTGCTGGTCTCTGTAGTAAAGACTTTTCTTAGACTGCTTGGTGTTTGTCTGGTTACAGTTATACCAGTGTATGGCCTTTTATGACAGATCCCATGCATACACACACACAGGTCGGAGAGTATCGCTTCACCAGTAGTTGGTTGACTTTAGGAGTGCCTGGTATCTGGAGCTCTTTGATAGATGATCAGAGAGGGCAGACCATGAGGGCTCTGGTGGCGGCTTTGATCTTCCTGCTCTACTCTCTCTGTCTCTCTGCACAGCCGCTGGGTTTAATTAAAACCTGTATTCTTTCCTGCCCTTAACTCCAGCCCTAGTCCTAGTCTTAAACCTAGTCCTGGTCCTTAGTCTAGTACTAGTCATCCTCATACTAGTGCTAGTCTTAGTCTCAGCCGAGTCGTTGGTCTGGGTCTAGACCTAGTCCCAGTCCAAGTCCCAGCCCTAGCCCTGGTATTGCCCTGCCAAGCCTCACTGTTTCAGCCCTGCCTCAGCCTCCCAGCCCCAGACCTCCTCGCTGGCCTTCAGCCGAACACTGGGCCAGGGGTCAAGGGGCGCAGAGAAGCCTTGATCATCAGAGCACCTCATATCCAGGTCTGTGACAGGTCTGTGACAGGGCTGTGACAGGGCTGTTTAGGGCTGTTTATGGCTGTTTATAGCTGTGACAGGGCTGTGACAGGTCTGTGACAGGGCTGTGACAGACCTGTTTAGGGCTGTTTATAGCTGTGACAGGGCTGTTTAGGGCTGTGACAGGGCCGATTAGAGCTGTGACAGCGCTGTTTAGGGCTGTTTAGGGCAGTGACAGGGCTGTTTAAGGCTGTTTAGGGCTGTTTAGGGCTGTGACAGAGCTGTGACAGGGCTGTGACAGGGCTGTTTAGGGCTCTGATGTGGTGGCCCACGTCCTGCCCAGACCCACCTGGTCAGCCTCCTCTATAATAAGATGTGAAGACATGCAGGGGCGGGGGGGGGTGGAGGAGAGGTGCGCCTCTGTTAGTCTTCGAATACGATTCGCTCGCTTCGGACCGGAGTCGCCGCGGTTGAATGTTCCGTGGGCACGCTTCCTGGGTTTGCCGTCAGGCGGCGGGTTCGGTACTGAAGGAACATTCCGGGGGGGGGGGGGGGGGGGTGTGTGTTTGCGAAAGGGGGTTGCCTCCGCAGGCGCGAGAGGAGAGAGAGCATCCTGCTGAGGAGATGATCTGCTAAGCTGCTACCCCCCCCTGCTGCCCCCCCTGCACAGCCACACGCCAACCTGGAATGACAGGAATGACGGGGGTGGGGAGGGGGGAGGGGGACATGGGAAGTCCCTTGTCGGTCTGGAGAAAAGGGTGATGTGGGATCGAGGGAGACTGGACTAAGGGAGAGGGAGTGAGAGAGGGAGAACGATAGAACGAGAGGGTGAGAAGGAAGAGAGAGAGAGGGAGAGAGAGAGACAGAGAGAGAGAGAAAGGGAGAGAGTGAGAGAACAATAGAACTAGAATGAGAGAAGTAAGAGAGAGAGAGAGAGAGAGAAAGGGAGAGAACGAGAGAGCAAGAACGGGAGAAGGAAGAGAGAGAGAAGGATAGAACGAGAACGAGAGAAGAGAGAGAGCACGAGTGGTTTCTGAACTCTTTTTATTCCTGAGGGAAGCCATTCAAACCCAGGATTTATCCCTCTTTACACACAATGGAAAGTTCCGTTTACAAGGAGCGACGAGCGGATCGCAGTCCACCGACCGAGTCCGTCTCTCCTTTTCTCTCTCTCTTTCCGTCTGTCTCTCCCCCCCCCCTTCTCTCTCTATCGCTTTGACAGTTGGCGACGTAGATTTAGGACTTCCGCCTCGAGTCAAAACACGAGTCAGAACACGAGCACTTTGCAACCCGTCTCGTTCGTGGTCCACAGAGCCCTTGCGCAGGGACAAAGAGCCAAGCTCCCTTGCGGTTAGCAGAGACGTACCTGCCAACGACACCGCTGGCTGACAAAGTGGAACCCTGCGATTATGCCAGAGGTGAACCATTGACGTGTCACATTTAATATCTTCCCCCGACCTCCTCCCCCCCCCCCCCCCCCCCGCCCCACCCTGGAGCGATTGATGTTTGCGACGTGCAGAGTGATGTTGAGTGCCGTGATAAATCCCGCAGACAGGGAGAGCCGTGTGTGTTCATCTGACGGCTCTAAGCCCAGGGAAGTGCAGGTGTGTCTGAATGCATGTGTCGCCTCACCTTTGGTTTGAAAACGCGCGCGCCTGCCTTAAACCCTCTTCAGACAAGGAGGCCGTCGCTAGCAGGCTGGGAACGGAGCGCCAGCCCAGAGCCTCTTTCAAAACTAAAGCGCTCGGCAGCGGTGAAGTGTTGTTGTCTCAGGCACCGAGTCAAGGTTAAGTTAGAGTTAAGCTAATGACACTGAAAGCTGCTCGCAACTCAAGCTGCGACAGGTTTTTCCATCTGTGTTTGTGTGTGTGTTTGTGTGTGTGTGGCTGTGTGAGTATGCATAAGAGAGACAGAGAGTGAGAGAAAAGAGAGAGTGTGCATGTCCATGTGTGTGTGGGGGGGGTTTCATGTGAGCGTGAGAGAGAGTGCCTGTGCGCTTGTGTGTGTGTGGGAGCATGTCTGTGTTTATCTTACATACAGCTTTAGTAACACAAACACTTTATCTTTAGCGTGAGCCCCAACTGGAAAATTAGCTCACATCTGTTTTTGCAGGCAGAAAAACAGCACATTCGTACTTTAGTAGCCTTGCCAGGATCACTTGTAGAATCTTGTTAGGCAAGGAGAGAAAATAAGAGAAGATTGATAGAATCTGGTGCATAGTAAACATCTAGACCTGGTCTGCCAGACACATTAATAGACATTAGCATGTAGGTCAAGGCTGTGGGCCAAACAAATTGCCATCGAATGAAATTGTAAGTACGTTGAAAAGACTGAATGCGTGGGGGGGGGGGGGGGGGGAGTATTGCTTTAGATGTGGTGTGAATATTAGCAGCAAAGATGTGATTTTAGAGATAGGTGGACAGATGGATGGCCACAAACTATCTCATGCTTGTGGAAACCTGTCTGTGGGTCTGGTTTGTGGAACTATCTGTCTACCTGTCTGTCTGTGTGCCTTCCTCTCTCTCTCTTTCTCTCTCTCTCTCTTTTGTTGACGGCATCAAGAGGTGGATGAAGACACAGGCCATGCAGGGCCTGTCTTCACCCTGAGCAGCTTTACTGCCTTTCCTCCATCTGCCTCCTCCATCAGAGCTCCGCAGCATCTGGATTACCTGCACACTCTGACCCCCCGGCCCTCCACTGTACCTGGGACTCCCATCGCACCATCAGCTACCCCCCCCACCCCCACCCCGCCCGGATGACCCTTGACCTATGACCCCTGGCCCAGTGTGCCAGGTACTGGAGCTTGGAGCTCAGAAGGGGCAGAGGGAGGGGGAGGAGGGCCCCCAGTGTATATCTGAAGCTCTGACAGGGCTGGAACATCACGGCAGCGCCTGCGTTCCATAAGCCCTCCTGAGGTGTGGGTGTTCTGGAACACTTGGGAGGATAAACACATCTCCTCCAGCTTTGTCCAGGGCTGTCTGCTCGCACGCCCACGACCCGGTTCTCCCTCCTGTCAGCGGCTGAGGGCTGAGCCCCAGTCTAACAGCAGAGTCTGGGGAATTCTACTGTAAAGTCACCTAGACAGTAGAGTATGTGGTATTCTATTGTATAGTCCACTAGTCAGTAGAGTGTGTGGTGTTCTACTGTAGTCACCCAGACAATAGAGTCTGTAATATTCTACTGTACTGTCACCAGGACAGCAGACACTGTGGTATTCTATTGTATAGTCACCTGGGCAGTAAAGTCTGTGGTAATCTACTGTGCAGTCACCTTGAAAACAGAGTGTGTGGTATTCTACTATATTACCTAGACAACAGAGTGTGTGGTATTCTACTATATTACGTAGACAACAGAGTGTGTGGTATTCTACTATAAGCACCTAGACAACAGAGTGTGTGGTATTCTACTATAAGCACCTAGACAACAGAGTGTGTGGTATTCTACTTTACAGTCACCCAGACAGCAGAGACTACAGTCCTCTATTGTGCAGACAGTAGAGCTACACCGTAGAATTGCACAGCATTTACCGGACTGTTTTGCTTTCTCTCTCCTAAGGCAGGGGAGCTTGGGACAGAGTCAGCAGAGGAATGTAATATTATTTTAGAGAGAGGAAAGAAAGAGAAAGAGACTTAGGGAATGAAAGGGAAACGTGTTGAAAGGCAACAAATCTGGAGTGTTTGCGCGTGTGTGTTGTTAGTAGGTGGACGCCTATCCATGTGTGTGACTGTGCGTGCAGGGGCCGAGAAGGGGGGGGGGGAGCGGTGTTCCCGACCAGACTCCAGACAGATGAGCTGAAAGAGCTGGATCTGCACGTATGTGCGTGCGTGTTGCTCCAGGTTGCGTCTCTGTCGCTGCAGCAGAGCGCCCAGGCAGACGGGGCAGGGATGAGGGAGAGAGAGGAGCTGAGGAGAGCTCTGGAGCAGAGCGAGAGGCTGCTCTCCAAGGTCCGGGACCTGGAGGAGCTCAACACCCAACTCAGCAGGGAGAAGAACGAGCTGGCCAGCAAGCACCGGGCTGTGAGTCTGCTCCCAGCTTCACCCTAGGCTGCTACCTTCTACCATCTACTGTGCTGTTTGTCTCTCTCCAGCTCCAGCTGTCTGTTTCTCTCACACTCACTCTCTCTGTCTATCTGTCTTGCTCTCCCTCCCTTCCTCTCTCGATCACTCCATCTCTGTCTGTCTCTCTGTGCTCGTCAGTCTCGACGTGTCTCCCTCCTTATCTCTATCTCCCTCCCCCTCTCTCATTTGTATTCCCTCTCTCTCTCTCTCTTTCCATTTTTTTAACCCATGTGCTGCCATGCAATAGTTGAGCTCCGATAGAGATATCGCCTTCAGCATGTCGATAAAGCGTGATAGATGATGAGAGTCTTCTTTGGAGAGAGGGAGAGAGAGAGAGAGAGAGAGAGAGAGAGAGAGAGAGAGAGAGGAGGAGATGGAGAGCAGGCGATCGAGATGTGAGGCAGTCCTGACCAGCTTTTCTCAATGTGGAATTTACTGCCATGGTTACTGAATTGCCATCATGTTTGTGCCAGAAAGAAACAATGGTTTTGAAGAAACAGCAAGAGATTTTTCCTGAGTGTGTTTGTGTGTATTTGCATATGTGTGTGTGTGTGTATGTGTATGTGTGTGTGAGTGTGTGTGTGTTTTATTATGACTTTTAACAACAGGAGTGATTGACATGCAGTATACAGTTCCAAGGCCCTAGGCTGGCTGGCTGGCGATTGATTGGTTAACCACTAGGAGAGTTATGTGAGAGGACACCCCCCTTTTGTTTCTAAAACACCCTACATTTTGGAGGCTGGGGGAGGCTGGGGCAGACCTGGGGATATTTGGAGAGGCTAGAGAAGGTTGGGGAGAGACAAGTGGAGACTGACAGGCTAGGGAGAACTTGGAGAGGCTTGGTGTGTTGGGGTAGGCTTTGAGAGGCTGGGGACACGGTGGGAGGCTGGGGGAGTCTGGTAGAGGCTAGGGAGGCTGGTTAAGGCTGGGGTGGCTGGGGAAAGCTTGGGGTGGCGGGGGGGGGGGGGGGTGACAGGATAACTGCCTATCATCCCTCACTTTAGGGTTTCATCTGTCTTTGTCAGCGCAGCAATTCCATGAGATTAACGGAGGTTTTCGAAGCTGGACACAGCACACAGGCTGAGCAGAAATCAAAAGCAGGCACCAAACGGGTTGTCCTTCTGCTGCTGTAGGTCAGACAGAGGGGTTAGCGTGAGGGAGGAGCAAGGCTGGGATTTACTGTGACAGGCCAGGGGTGAGGAGGGGGGAGGGGGGGGAGAAGAGGAGATGAGTGAGGGGGGAGAAACAGGGGAGGGGCGAGGGAGGGGGGTGTGGAGGGGGGAGCGAGTAAGAGGAAATGTGAAACATAGAGGGGCAGTGCAAAAAGGAGTGGAGAGAAGAGCAGACGAGGCAAGAGAGGAGTTGAGGATAGAGGAGTTGAGGACAGAGGAGAGGAGGATAGAGGAGAGGAGGATAGAGGAGTGGAGGATAGAGGAGTGGAGGATAGAGGAGAGGAGGATAAAGGAGAGGAGGATAAAGGAGAAGAGAGAAGAGGAGGGGAGAAAGTGAAGAAGACAAGAGGAACGAGAATAGGAGAGTACACTGGAAAGGGGATTGAGTAAGGGGGTTGCCAGTGTTTTCAGAGAATGTTCCAGACCTGCCCTGGGGATTTGGTCATGGCTGGTGCTGAGTGCCTTAACAGACCTGTCCATCTGCAGCCAGGAAACTCATTAAACACCCCACTCTCTATGTTCAGCAGACTAGCAAAGGTTCTCAATGCCGACACATACGGAAGACTAATCCTAACACTAACCCAAACACTCAGCAATACCACGATTATCCAAACAATGACAGACTCTCGATGTTCAGTTTATGGGGAATTGGGCCAAGCTCAGTTGGAGCGTATTGACGGCATATGAAACCTGTCTCTGTACGTCTACTAGATGAAGAAATAATTCAGTGACATGTTGATTGTCAAATTCCTACGTTTGCATTGATTTATTAGGAGCAGTGCTTTTCACAACGTGATTCTTTTTTCTTTCTTTGTGTATTGCAAGCACCTGGCACAAGGATCAAGCTGTGGCAGGGTGGATTTTGATTGCTCTGATTGGTCAGGCATGTGACCTGTTGTCAGAGCCAGTCAGCTCTGCTGGTCTTAGGATCACTTCCAGGTTTCCAGCTTGCCCCCCTTCATCATCTTCCTCTAGTTTTCCACAGCAGGGACACGTGCACGAACACACACACACTCGTACGTACACACACACACACACATACTCACGCACAGGCACTCTTACACATCTACACACACACGTACTTACATGCACACACACAACATCTGATCTGTGACCAAGGATGGATGCATTCCTCTCTCTTAATCACCCATACCTCCCTACTCAGGCCTTCAGGCTGTGTGTGTGTGTGTGTGTCTGTGTGTGTCTGTGTGTGTGCGCGCCTGCATGAATGTCACCTTGTTCATCGTCCTCAGAATTCAATTTACAAAGTGAGGCTCTCTATTTGTACTCCATAAACCTTCCATAAACTCTTCGACACGAACACCTTGAATTACTAGAGTGGTAAAAGAATGCTGTCAACCCACAGGAGGCAGAGAAGGTTCCAGACTTCAGCTCCTCCTGGACTGGCCTAAACCAGCAAATGGAGCAGTTAGTTCACCCTTCAATTACCGCTAATGGGAAATGAATAGAGTGCTTTTCCAGAGTGGTCCAGATGCCCTTGTTAAACATGTGGAAAGATTCTCTTCGTCTGGACAGGCCTGGAGAGACTCCGGGCCCAGGGCAGCGAGCTCTCTGAGGAAAGGGGAGGGGGGCAGGGAGAGAAGGAGGGAAGGAGGGACGTGAAGGAGAGGCGGAGGGAAGGAGGGATGTGAAGGAGAGGCGGAGGAATGAAAACATGCAGCAAACTCGCTGAAGGACCAAGAGCAGGATGGTGATGGAGGAGAAGAGGAGGAGAAGGAACCGATGAGAAGATCTGTGGTGTGAAGGAGGTAGAGGAGAGGGGAGGAGGACTGGGGGAGAAAAAGAGGAAGGAGCAAATGAGGAGGAAGATATGACAGAATAGGAGTAGAGGTAGATTGTAGGTGAAACTGAGGCGGACGTGGGGGAGATGCAAGGGGAAGATTTTGCGTGAGAGGTGGGAGGGTGAGAGGGTGAGAGGTGGGCGGGTGAGAGGGTGAGAGGTGGGCAGGTGAGAGGGTTAGAGGTGGGCAGGTGAGAGGTGGGAAGGTGAGAGGGTGTGCAGCTGTAGGAAGAGAGGAGAACCACTCTGTTTGTAGTCCCACCCTGAGGTGGACCCACTTTCAGCCGAGCTCACAACATCCTCACTCTTCCCAACAACGTTCCGAACTACACCTCCACGTTCACCTTCGACCTGTTGCGACCGAGAGGAATGTCTCACTTGAGCCGTAGGTTCAAGTAAGCTCCCCTTATATGATCTCTGGGACTCACTGGAGCAGAAGTGAATCAGAGTTCTCCACATCGCACCTTTTGTATAATAAATAATCCATCTGACCCTGTGATCCTTGGCTGACTGAGATTACCTTGAGATTACGAAGACGGTGTTGGTTTTGGATTTGAAGTTGAGATGGGAGGTCCGTCCGGGCTGGTGAGAGACTGCCTGACTCTCTGTCTACTGCCCAGATAGGAATTCTGACCGCAACATCCAAAATGAAACTATGCAGGGTTCTCAGAAGACGTTTTGTTACAAGGTTTTTTTAAGGGGGCCTGAATGGCTTCCTCTCTTTCTCTCTCGACTTTCACCCCTCACCCCCCCCTCCTCCCCCATCTCTCTCTCATTCTCAACCTTCTCTCTCACTCCTTCTCTCCCCACCTCTCTCTCTCCCTCTCTCTCTCTCGGAGTAATTGGTTGCATTCTTATCCACCCTCGCTTGGCCGAGCACAGTTGTCAGCCATGTTGGCAAGACTTCTTACGCAGCCTTTCGGTAGAAAGGTCGTTCAGGTTTTACTGACACTGCAAGGGATCTTAGGGGAGAGTTTGTGTCCGTCCGGTACATTTAAAATCACGCTCTCATCTCGCAGACCTTAGCTCACGTGAAGTTCAGACCCTCAACCTCCGAAACACCCGCGACTTCGCGAGGACGTTTCTGACGGAAAAGCAAACGCGCTGCATCGTCAAATAACAACTGACTCAAATGACAGACCTGAACAATGGCCTGGTTTGACTACTCAAACATGGCTGCTCCGTCCGCTACTCGCGCTGACTTGACTCCTTGTCTTCGCTCCGACGACTCGTTCAGAAAAGCCGTCGTCTCTTGAACGTAAAGCACAACGCTGTCCTCTGTCCCCCAGGAGAAAGGAATGCCTATTGTCCCCCCCCCTGCAGTGTGGGCGCGGGCCCACAGGTCCTTTATGCTGCCCAGAGAGAAGAAGACCATCGAAGGTTAGGTTTGACCACTGGGGAACGCCGCCTTGTTACGCTGCTTCTGTTCTGTTAACGCTGGGTAGCTTCAATAAAGGCCGCGGCTTGTGTTACCGGAGGAGGAACCCCGTGTTTTGGGAGACTTTGACTGGAGCTTGATATTCTAGCCCCTCCACCGTCCCTTGGGGCTGCGATGGGACCCCTGGGCGAGGGGAGAGAAGACACCTGTTTTAGGAGGAGAGGGGGGGGGGTGAAGGAGGGTGGGGATGGAGAGAGGAGGAGAGAGCAGGCTGAGTGGGCAGGAGAGAGAGAGAGGGGGGGGGAGACAGAGAGAAAGGGAGAGGGAGGAAAGGAGGAGATGGTTGTGTTGGGAGAGCAGGCTGAGTGGGCAGGAGAAAGAGAGAGAGGGGGAGAGAGAGAGAGAGAGAGAGAGAGAGAGAGAGAGAGAAAGGGAGAGGGAGGAAAGAAGGTTGCGTTGGGAGAGCAGTCGGGAGCAGGACAGAACAGAGCGGCTCTGTGTGCCCCTGCAGAGGAGGAGAGGACGAGCCGGGAGGAGAGGAGGTCGAGGAGAGGGGGAGGAATGTTTGTGTTACAGTAGCTGCCGACGGGCATCAGAGCTGGGACAACACGGACGCGGGGAGGGAAAGAGAAAAGGTTGTCTGGGCGAAGAGCTGAGAGGAGATAAAAGAGCGGTAGACAAGGTGTGTGGCTTCGATATAGGCAGGACAAAAGAGAGAACGAGCGAAAGAGAGAGAGAGAGAGAGAGGGCAGAGAGAAAGGAGGGGGGGTGGGCACACCGGAGAGAAGTGAAGACAGGTAGAAAAAGCCCCAGAGCTTTTCCGGATTCTGCTGCCTGCTGTAATGGTGGAACAACAAGGGTTGTAAATGACTACTTTCTCTCCGGAACCCAGGAAGAAACACCTCCAGAACAGCTGTGAGCCTGGCCAGGAAGCCTTTTTAGAGAAATGAAGGATGTAATCTTTACTTGATAAAGAATGATCTAATTCGGGCAGAGCAGAGATCTTTCGCACTTCCAAGGTAGAGCACAGCTGCTGGGCTGCAGGGGCCTGGGTAGAGGCGCTGGGTGCTACGTACCCCAAAGAAGGGAGCGCAAGGGGGGAAGAGAGAGGGAAGGAGGGAGGGAGAGAGACAGGAGGATACAGGTGGAGGCAGAAGACAGGGTTGGAGGGCGTGTCCGAGGAAGGGATGTCTCTGAGACGGAGAGCGAGGCACCACTCCCTCTCCGATGACTCGGAGGAGGCCAACGGGAACCAGCTGGAACCGGAACCGCCACCGGAACCAGAGCTGGACGATTTGGACTGGGATAGTTTTAGCACCGCGCTGGAACACAGGCTGTCAGCTGTGGGTATAACATGACTGTGTGTGTGTGTGTGTGTGTGTGTGTGTATGTGTGTGCAAGGGCGTGTGATTGTGCGAATGTGCGTGTGGCAAATGTAACTTCAGCACATTTATGGCATTACAATGTGAGGGAAAACATTTTGTATGATGCATCTTGCAAATGCCCACATGCCGAACTTGGGTCCGCTTGTTCCAGATGTTTTCACCATGATGTAGGGTGAATAAGAACATGACTGAAATTAAAGGACCAGACTCCCAGTCTCTCTCTCTCTCTCTCTCTCTCTCTCCCTCCTCCCTCCCTCCCTCCCTCCCTCTCTCCCTCTCTCTCTACCTCTCTTTCCCCCTCTCTCTCCATCTCTCTCTCTCCCTCTGTCTCTCTCTTTCCTCTTATGGGGTGCTGCCAACGTCGCTGTGTTCCTGTGCGCAACTGGCTTATCAAGTCCTTGTTTTTACGGCTCTGGATGAGTCACGGCGATGCCACTGCAGCGGGTATTAAAGAGGGTGTTTCAAGTACAAACTCTCTGGTGGAGGATGACCGTGAGAGTCTGTTTTCCGATTCAGGGCAGATTTCAGTTTGTCTTTCTGTCTGTACCTTTCCCACCTCCTCAATTCTTCAACATGGTCTAAATCCCTCGCTCTTTCTCCCTCCCATCTCTCCCTCTCTTCATCCATCCTACCCCCCCCC
>BROE01000007.1:3708018-3740736 GCA_036571765.1 Plecoglossus altivelis
GTGTGTGTGTGTGTGTGTGTGTATGTGTGTGCAAGGGCGTGTGATTGTGCGAATGTGCGTGTGGCAAATGTAACTTCAGCACATTTATGGCATTACAATGTGAGGGAAAACATTTTGTATGATGCATCTTGCAAATGCCCACATGCCGAACTTGGGTCCGCTTGTTCCAGATGTTTTCACCATGATGTAGGGTGAATAAGAACATGACTGAAATTAAAGGACCAGACTCCCAGTCTCTCTCTCTCTCTCTCTCTCTCTCTCCCTCCTCCCTCCCTCCCTCCCTCCCTCTCTCCCTCTCTCTCTACCTCTCTTTCCCCCTCTCTCTCCATCTCTCTCTCTCCCTCTGTCTCTCTCTTTCCTCTTATGGGGTGCTGCCAACGTCGCTGTGTTCCTGTGCGCAACTGGCTTATCAAGTCCTTGTTTTTACGGCTCTGGATGAGTCACGGCGATGCCACTGCAGCGGGTATTAAAGAGGGTGTTTCAAGTACAAACTCTCTGGTGGAGGATGACCGTGAGAGTCTGTTTTCCGATTCAGGGCAGATTTCAGTTTGTCTTTCTGTCTGTACCTTTCCCACCTCCTCCAATTCATTCAACATGTCTAAATCCCTCCTTCTCTCCTCCCATCCTCCCTCTCTTCATCCATCCTCTACCCACCCCCCCCCCCCCCCCCCCACCCCCCCCCCCGAACACACTCCCTCCCCACAGTCCTGTCTAACCCTCCTTCCCTCCCTCCCTCCATCTGCCCTCCAGGAGCAGGAGAGCACCCAGGAGTCAGAACAGCGCTGTGCCCAGCTGGACAAGGCCCGGCGGGGGCTGGAGCTGCAGGTGTCTGGCCTGGCCGAGCGGCTGGAGGAGGAGGAGGCGTGCTCGGCCCAGCTGGCCCTGCACCGAGACAGGCTGGAGGCTGAGTGCCACAGCCTCCGAAGAGACCTGGACGACCTAGAGAACGCTCTCACCGCCACCGAGAGAGACAAGCAGGTAGGAGGGGGGAAGGGGGGGGAGACACTGAGAGCAGGTAGGAGGGGGGAAGGGGGGGATACACTGAGAGAGACGAGCAGGTAGGGGGGAGCAAGGGAGAGAGGAGAAGAGAGATGGAGGAAGGGAAGGAGATACAGATGGAAGGAGGGAAGGCAAGAGAAGGAGGGCAGGGAGAGGGAGGATATGGATAGATAAAGAAAGAGCGAGAGAAAGAGAGAGAAAGAGAGAGGGAACATGGCAGAGGGGAAGAGAAAGAGAAGAGGACAAGGCGGGCGATGTCTCCACGCTCCCACAGTCACGATTTAGACAGCAGTACGTTTAACGCAGTCTGCACACTGTGCTTCAGGTGCAGTCTGCACACCCTGCTTCAGGTGCAGTCAGTACACTGTGCTTCAGGTGCAGTCAGTACACACTGGCTTGTCCCTGCTTGAGCTACTATGCTGTTGCCCTAGAGTAACGTTTCTGACGTGCAACACCTCCCAAACACCGAACACTTGTGTCACACATGGCGTGCGTGTCTACGGCGAACCTGCTTCTGGACACTTCGGTTCAAACAGACGCTGAGCTGCCATCTTCTGTTACCGAAGCTGTATCTGTTTGATTGAGGCGGCATTAAAGGATTTAGATGCTATCTTTGGGATGGAATTCAAGAAGAATGCGATCTGTTTTCACAGCACCGTGGTCTGAAGTCTCTTAAAGCCGGGTAGTGTCGCTTTCATTCAGCGGGCCGGTAAAAGGCGATTAACCTGGGTTCGGTCGTGTCTAATGCTGAATATGCAGGGAGAAATATCGCCCAGCGGCTCAGCGAACGGCTTTTGTTGGGTCAAAAGGATTCCTTTTATGTGGCAGAATGAGTTGAAACTGGTAGAGTTAGTTGCTACAAGACAAGACGGGTCTCTGGAAACACTGGCCTTTTTCACGGGAGCTTAGTATGAATGTCATGTTTGCGAGACTTGTTGTCATAACAGCGGCATTGTGGAATATTTGAAATACTGTGTATGTGTGTTTGTTTGATGTGCAAAAAGGCCACTGAGTGTGGGTGACATCATGTTTTGTGATGGATCTCCCTTTCCTCCTCTCCGCTCCTCTCCTCCCTGCTCCTCCCGCTCCTCTCCTCTCCTTCCCCGCTCTGTTATAACGCTTCACTTTGATGTCGACGCGAAAGAGTTGGAGCGCAGTCAAGTGTCATAAAAGAGTGGATAGCTTTACGCTGTGACCGTGTGAAGAGATGAAGAGATGAGTTCAACACCTCGTGCTGAGTTCAGAAGCCGCTGTCTAACACGTCTAAGGCCCGTCGCTGCCAGACATGCAGCGGCTCTGCGTGGGGAAGATTTCCTCCACCTGTTTCTCTGTCTTTAAATTGTTTTTTTGTTTCTTCCTTCCTTCCTCTCTTCTCTCTCCACTTCTCTTCTCCCGCTCCCTCGCTCTCTATCGCTCTTTCTCTCCCTGTTTTCTTTGGCCTCTCTCTCCCTCTACATCTCTGTTCTTCTCCTTCTCTGTCTCTCTCCCTCCATATCCCTGACCCCTGGCTCTCTGTATGCCTCTCTCCACCCATCTCTCTCTCTATCTCTTTCTCCCTCTCCCTCCATCTCTCTCTCTATCTCTTTCTCGCTCTCCATCTCTCTCTCTATCTCCGCATGCCTCTCTGTGTCTCCCTCTCCATCACCCCCTTCCTCCCAGTCCTCAGACAGTGCCGTGAGGAGGCTGGCGGAGGAGTTGGCACAGAGGAACGAGGCTGTGCAGAAACTCCAGACAGAGAAAGAGCACCTGGCCGAGCTCAGCCAGGTGAGAGAGCGCCCGCACCACGACCCCTGACCTCTCAGGGGGGTCCAGGGTCGAATGTGCCTCCTTCTGGATTGGGAATGAAGAGGAGTTCGGCTCTCCCCTAAATGTGTTTGTTGTGAGAAAGTCGCGCGGGTAAACCATGTCCTTCTGGTGAATGCGTGTCTCTTTGTGCAGTTTCCAAACAAAACAAAGCAACCCCCCGCTGCTCTCCTCAGATCCAATATGGCTGCCAGATGCAGGGGAGTGAGTAAGCGGGGGGATGATTTAGGAGGCATCTGCAGCCCAGGCTCAGCCATCTTGTTTCATCTCTGCAGCAGGCCATAGAGGACCTCCAGAGCGAGGAGGAGAAGGTGAACCTTCTGACGAAGGAGAGGGCCAAGCTGCAGGTGCAGGCGGAAGACGTGAGTGTGTTTGTGTACCTGTGTGGTTGTGTGTGTGTGTGTGTGTGTTAGAACATGGGGAGGTGTTTGTGTGTGTGTTTGTTAGAGCATGGGGATGGGTGCGTGTATGCATGCCTGCATACCCGCTCGAACAACATGTTGCATTCCAACGAGTCCAACGCCCGTCTCTCTGCCTCCATCGCCCGTCTCTCGGCCAATCAGCTGGAGCTGCAGCTGGAGCAGGAGAGGCGGCAGCGCGGGGAGCTGGAGAAGAGCAGGAGGCGGCTGGAGGGAGACAGCAGGGCCACCCTGGAGAGCCTGGGAGAGATGGAGCGCACGAGGGGCAACCTGGAGGACGTCCTCCGCAAGTGGGTGGACCTGAGAGGGGGGCGTTTATCCAGGCTGATTTCCAGGGGTGGTGGGGTGGGGGGGGGTTGTAATCCGTGTTGCCGGAAACCCGGTCCTGGGACTGCGGGTGTTTTAGGACCAGGGTGAAAATAGGGTCAGGATTTCCTGTTATCTACATCTTTGTAGCACAACAGCAAATGAAGGACAGATTTGCTGTGTACCTGGAGACCAGAACCAGCTGTGGCACACGTACACACACACACTTCGGACAACGTATTTAAGACTTCTGGCACACACGAAATAACATTTTTCATTAGTAGAGAAACAGTTGACGTCATCCAGCCTTCGGGTTGAACGGTAACGTCATGAGCGAGTCGCCTCAGATATTGCTGAGGAGTCCGTGGTTGACAGGCTTTGGGATCAAATACCAAAACCATCCCCACTCACCCCGTGCCCGCCTCCCCTGCCCCCCCCCCCCCCTGCCCGTCCCCCCTCCCTCCGCCCTGCAGGAGAGATGAGGAGATAAGCACCACCAGCACCCAAAGTGGAGAATAAAAGGAAAGCCCTTCAACATCGGGCCTGCAACGGAAAAAAGAACAAGAAATGCAAGGTTTTTGTCCCTGAGAGCACGGAAAGTGGTGTGTGTTTTTGTGTTGTTGTTTTGTTGGTGCAGCCCGTTAAGCAAGCGTTTGGTGTGCGCCTTTGCAAGGGTTGTGGTTGTGTGTGTGGGGGCGGGGGGGGTTGGGGGGCCCAGGAAGCAGGCTGTGTGGAGGAGAGGAGGGTGGAGAAGAGAGGAGAGAGAGGGGGGGTGGAGAGCAAGAGAGAGAGATGTAGATGGTGAGAAATAATAGCGAGAGAAATGGCAGGAGGGGGGAGGATAGGATTGGAGGGGCTTTAAGAGGTGGGAGGTGGCGTGTGTCAAGGAGAGGGGGGGTTGGGGGGGCGGGGGGGCCTGGAGGGGCGGGGGGGCCTGGGGGGGCGGGGGAGTAAACTGTCAGGACCGTCGGACTGATGCATTCCTGCCTTTCACCGCCGCTGCTGTGCTCTGCTCTCCCATTGGTCAACCGCTGTCCCGGTTTACGGACTCCGCGGAGATGGCTAAAACACACCTCCCCTTGGCGAGGGAGCTGATAACCATCTCTGCTGCCTCTCTGGGGCTTGTGTGTGTGAGTGTGTGTGTGTGTGTGTGCAGGTCGGGAAGGGGGTGGTGATGGTCTCCAAGATTAACCCTTTGTATCTGAGACACCTACTAACAAGTGAGACTAAGGCGAATAAAGTGGTCTTAAAGTGGACCTGCTCTCCAAGAGATTATGGATACGTTGGACTCAGTTTGGTCTCAGTTTACATAAGCGAGTATTACAAGTGTGTGTTTGTGCGTGCGTGAGTGTGTCTGCCCCCCCAAAAAGATTTGGTTGTGACTTCCAGGAGATATGACGTCATACAGGCCATTTCCAGCTACCTGGGGAGATGCTATCTCTGTCGCTAGGGCATAGAGACAGCTAGGGTGTTTAGTCTGGCTCATATCCTGGGTGGGAAGACTAAGACAAAGAAAGAGAGTAGGAGAGAGAGAAAGAGAGAGAGGGAGAGAGAGAGAGAGAGAGAGAGAGAGAGAGAGAGAGAGAGAGAGAGAGAGGGAGAGTTAGGGGAAGAGACACAGACAGACATAGACAGATAGACAGATCCAGCAAGTAAGCGAAAGAAAACTTAAAGATAAAGACAGAGAGAATGAGAGAGAGAGAGGAAGATAGAGAGAGGAAGAGATTTACAGAGAAAGAGAGATAAAAAAGAGAGATCAGAGAGAGAGAGTGATGGAAAGAGAGAGAGAGTCTAGAGTTGGGGTCTTCAGCTCAGGCTGGTGGGTGACTGCAGCAGGGACTGCAGAGGTTTGCTTCTAGGTTATAAAACATCTCTTTGTCTGGGTCTGCTGTGTGTGATGGAGGGAGTGTAAGGAGATCTGTGGGCCTGTGAGACTGGACATGTTTTCGCATTTACTGTAGCGGTCTTCCTGGCCCACAATGAGGCCTTTATACAGTATGTGTGTTTATGTGCGTGCTTTTGTGTGTGTGTGTGTGTGTGTGTCTTGGACCAGTGACACTTTCCTCCCACAGATAAACGCAGGTGGACGAGAAGGCGATGAACAAAAGGCATTCCCAGACGGTTGGTGGGCTCTCTGCCCCCTGCCCACACGCGTGTGTTTTCGATGGAAAGGTCACGTGACGGCAGCCCGCGCCCGTGCGAGCGCTGCGGCCTGCAGGAATCAGAGAGGCCGAGGGGGGAGGCTTTTACGAGAGCGCAGCCTCCCCTCGGCGCGGTTCAAAGCAGCGCCGGCGTTCGCAGTGCGTGCGTGTAGGAGTCGTGCTGGGGGGGCCAGGGGCGAGAGAGGGGGCAGAGGTGGAAGGAAGGGGAGGAGAGGTTCAGGGGGTGACAGGGGGGGGGGTGCAGGGGAGAGGCACGCATCGCCGGACACCGGGAGCAGGCAGGCTCCCACAGGGTTTGTTACACGGTCGTTAAGCGGTTATAAAGCGTTTACGTTCACCCCGCAGAAAGAGGGTGTCGTTCGGGGTCGAGCGGAGGAGATAACCTCTGGTGTCTGGACCCCGGTCTGGGCGCCAGCTGTTTCTGTGGCCCAGATGTGCTGGTGATGATGAAGGGAGGTGTGTGTGTGTGTGGGGGGGGGGGGTCACTTGGATTCGCACGACACGTCCATCATGCCGCAAAGCACATGTTGTTGACAGTCTGGTCCCCTTGATGTGGTAGCCAATTGCTGACAGTGTCTCAGGCCTGGGCCACGCCCCACGCGGGCTGCGAGGTCGTTTTGTCACCCTCCACTAACCCCTCTCCAACCTCCTGTCCTCCTACAAGCGCAGTGACAGGGAGGTTAGTAGCGAGGCATGTGGAGGGGAGTGCTTGTGGACAAGATGGGGGGGGGGGGGGGCGCAATCTATTACCTCTGGATGGTTTGATATACAAATGTATATGTACCTTGTATCCAGCCAGTCACACAAGTCCAGCCCAGCCCAGCCCAGCCTAGCCTAGCCCAGCCCAGCATAGCCCAGCCTAGCCTAGCCTAGCCTAGCCCAGCCCAGCATAGCCCAGCCTAGCCCAGCCTAGCCTAGCCCAGCCCAGCATAGCCCAGCCCAGCCCAGCCTAGCCTAGCCTAGCCCAGCCCAGCTCTGTCCTGTCTATTCCAACACAGCCTTGTCTGGTTTAGCGCTACTCACACATGATAGTAATTGACAGGATTACTCTGGTGCCAGAGTGGAAAGAAAAGGACATGTCGAAACCTTAAGTGCAGTTTCAGACATCAACCTTTCCAAACATCTTCCGCAAGAATTAGTTACATTTCGGTGAATTTTTTTTCCTGCTCCCAGCCTTGGCGCTCATGGTTAGAGGTTAGCTGGGCACTGCATATTATAATTATTGAGTTTTGTCTACTTGTTGAAAAGAGAGAGAGAAAATAAATTCTCTTGTTCAGAGAGGGAAAAAAACACTCAGTTGTTTTTCTATCTACAGTAAATGGGAGATTGACGTCTTGTTCCCTTGTTGGGGACGTTATGTTGTCTTATTTGCGCAGGGCTTTTAGTAGGTATTTTACAATGCAATGATGGACATTACAACCCATATGTTTACTTTATAGCTTTAAGGCCAGTTTGGGTCGTTTCAGATTTAATAAGAACCATATCTGCTTGATGTGACTCTGAGCGTGAAGCGTGTGTGTGTGTGTGTGCGTGTGTGTGTGTATGTGTGTGTGTGTATGTGTGTGTGTGTGTGTGTGTGTGTATGTGTGTGTGTGTGTGTGTGAGATATATTGTGAATGGGTGCATGTGGATCTGTGAGTGTATGGTATGTGTGAGAGAAATATTGTGTGTGTGTGTGTGTGTACAAGGGGGTGTGGAGAGTTAAATGCCGGAGGGGATCGGTTGACTGAAGCGCTTCAGAATGTGTGTGTGTGTGTGCGTGTTTGAGTGCGTGCGTGTTCGAGTGTGTGTGTGTGTTTGGGAGGACAGACAGTCAGTCAGTTGGGCTGGTGCTGCCTCACCATGGCTGTTCTCTCTGCAGAGGTCCTCCGCTGGCATGTGAGTTTCTTTCTCCTCCGTTCCTCTCTCTCTCTCTCCCTCTCTCTCTCTCTCTTCTTCGTCTCCCTCCATCCTTTTCACACTCACTTTCTCACGCTCTGCTTTTCCGCATGCTTTGCACGTGGGCTGGTACTGTTGTAGAGGCTTGTGTACAGATAAGCAGACTTGAGACTGTGTCTTATCTCGTAGCCGTTGTCTGGAGTGGCGAATATCACGCGCACCTTCACTTTGAAGGTGTTGAACCACGACTTGCAGGGCGTTGTTGAACCTTCTGGTCTGGTGGGAGATGAAATGACTAGACGTAGATGATGACTTTGTGGTGAGAGCGGAGTTGTTCGTTAAAAGTGTCTGCGTTTGTTGAGATTGCTTTTTGCCAATCCAGTCTCGCGTCATGCGGTCTGCGATACTATTGTCACTCCGTCCGGTGGGCTGTCATGGTTACGCATTCTCGTCATTTTGGGATGTCCCCGGGCTCTGGCGCTAACGCACGCTCTCTGAAACGGAGACGAGAGAGAGATAGAGAGCCGGAGGTGAACATGACACCGCGCAACGTTGGCAAACTGCAGCCATAAACTCGTGTCGGAAGGACAAAAGCCGCTCAGAGCGCAAATCAACCGTCTAGGAAATGACTTAGGATGCAGACAAGCTATAATCTAGTCTCCTTCTTTGTAAACACAGGTTGTACCTGTCTTGGGGTGCGACGAACAAGAGATGCATCTTTGTCAAGTTTGAAATCTGTTGCTACTGTCGTGGTTGTTAAAGTGGAACAGCCTCTTATATTTCAATATGGTATATTCTTCAGTAGTATAAGTATATCATCATTTGGGGAGGTGTAGCTTACTGTATATGTGTGTGAACATATGCTATACTGATGTCACATATGTTAACTGGTATTGTCAGGTGAGAACACACAGTCACAATGAGCTGTCTTGCACAACACCCTCAAGATTTTACAGGTCCGTAGAACAAACAAAAGGGAATACAAGTGGATGCAAAATCCAGATTTTTAGGCGTCGAGTCGTCCGACCCTGCCGAACCGGCCCCTGCCGAACCGGGCCCTGCCAAACCCAGCCCAGGCTCCTCCCACAGATAATGAGGGTGGCCACAAATTTTCCTGCTCTAAATTGCTACCTGAGCAAAATGCAAAGAGAGAAAAGCAGAGAGAGTCACATGCTTTGCCACACAGCCTGGGAGAAATGCTTCCTTAACCCTTCTGCTCTCTTCGGGGGCCAGAATGACCCAAAAATATGTTGAGTGCACACACCCCACACACCCTCAATGAGACATTTAAATTGTACGTGCTTTGATTGAAATCAGACCAAAACGAAATCTTTCTGATACATGTGCAGCATGGCTCAAATTTCAGTGCCAAAAAGGGTACAGTGTAAAATTTGAATTAACATGCTTCATTTCAGGGTTGAACGTGGGCTCTTGCCCTTGGACCAGGGGATGCGAAGTGTGAGAGTGCAGCAACGTTTTATGGGGGCTGAGGTGTGTGTGTGTGTGTGTTGTGTGTGTGGGGGGGGGGTACAATGTTTGCAGCCGTACTTTGAAATTGGTGTGAAAAAACATATTTTTATATGGCTTTTTTTTTGTTTACAAAGTTTGAAAAGCTGAACTTGACCACGTGCATTGTTGGAAGTGTTGAGAATTCTTTGGTTCTGAGAGACTGTGGGTGTTTTTTTATGAGTGGATTTTTGCCCGTCATCTCTGTCTTTCTCTCTGCTCCCTCTCTGCTCCTCTGCTCTCTCTGCTCTCTCTGCTCCCTCTCTGCTCTCTCTCTCTCTCTCTCTCTCTCTCTCTCTCTCTCTCTCTCTCCAGCTATGTATTTATATGTACATCTCGTTTTGACCTCCCGATAATGATGAAGTTAAACCCTCACTCTCGTTCTCCAGGCACGCATTGAGGAGCTGGAGGAGGAGCTGGAGGCGGAAAGAGGCATCAGAACCAAGGTACGCTACCACGCACCCTCCCATCATACACTGGGGTCTGGGGTCCGGGGTCCAGAGTCTGGGGTTTGGAGTCTGGGGTCCACGGTCTGAGGCATGGGGGTCTTGATTCTGGGGTTCTGGAGCCTGAGTTCTGGGGCTTGGAGACCGGGTCTGGCCCAAAGTAGAATCCGATGTGGAGTATGTAGCTGGGCCAACACAGAGGAAGAGTGTCGATGGGTGTTGGTTCTCTGCTAATCCCAAACGACTGGCACCTGTGATAACACAGAGACCTGGTGGTTCTAATTAAAGTGTATGGCAATCCCAGAGGCAGAGGGAACCCCCGTTTACACACACACACACATTCAAACACACACACACACACACACATTCAAACACACCCACACACACACATTCAAAGACACAGGCACACACTGATACACACATGCATTTACTCGTTTGCTTTTCCTAATCCTCTCCGGGAGTAAAAGAGATGCAGGTCAGCGCTCGCTTCCCTTTCAGCTTAGCGGAGGTGCTGAAAGGCATCTCCAGGTTTCTATGTAGCTGCAAAAAAGCCTGTTTAAAGGCTCAGATTAGGCTCCCTGACAAGCCGGTCCTCACCCCGAAGGACTTGCCGCGCGTGTTGTTTCGAAAGCCGCCTCTTGACGTCGCCGTGTATTCAGGGAAGAGCCTGACGTTACGAGATGGAAAGGAACATATTTCAGACGAGTGCCGGGTGTTGACTGGAGTGACAGAGCCCTGAGGCTGTGTTTGCACACGTCCCTGCCTCGCTGGGTGGTATTCCTAATGGTAGGTGCCTCCACCTGGCTCCTGCCCTGACTCTTCTGCCTCTGTATCTCTCTCCTGCCTCCATCGCCCTGTCTCCTGCCTCTGTACCCCTGCCTCTGTACCCCTGCCTCTGTACCCCTGTCTCCTGCCTCTGTACCCCTGCCTCTGTACCCCTATCTCTGTACCCCTGTGTCCTGCCTCCATCCTTTTACCCCAACCCTCCTGCTTCCATGTTCCTGCCTCCATCCTCCTGGATCCTGTCTCCAACATCCTGTCTCTATCTTACCTCTCTCACCCCTCTCACTCTCCAGTCTCCAGTCTCTTACCTTTCACCCCCTACCTCCCTACCTCTCTCTCCGGTCTTTCAAGCCACAGTGAATTGTCAGAGGCAGGTACAGACATGTCACACGTTTATCTAGATCTGGGACTGCCTGGGTCCACACACACACACAGACAATATACACATGCACGCACACACATGAACACACATGCACGCGTGCACACGTACAAACACACACACTCGCGTAAGCCCACATGCCTCCGCTGCAGACAGACAGCCCATTGTTTTTCTCTGTTCAAGTATACAGGAGATCAGGAGATAACGACACTAGGATTTTTTCCTTGGACCTTCTCCCAAGAGGAATGCTAGTTACACTCTCTCTCTCTCTCTCTCTCTCTCTCTCTCTCTCTCTCTCTCTCTCACACACACACACACACACAAAGACATTTGCATTCATACCAGCACTAGTGCACGTCATTTTATGTACCTCCCAAAATTCGGGGTGGGGGAGTGGGGTGGGGGTGTGGGAGTGGTGTGGGGGGGAGTGGGGCGGGGGTGGGGGTGGTGGGGTTGGTTCTTAGCTGGGAGCTTTGCTGGAGGGTTAGGGAGGGCTGGGGAGGTGAAGAGGGCTGTTGGAGGAGTAGGGAGAGGGAGGTAAGGGAGGTGGGGTGGAGAGGGTTAGAAGCTCTCTCTCTCTGGTCTGTTTTCACTTTGAGAAACCTTCCTGGAGGTAATGGGACCAATACCATGGTGCACACAGACACACGCACAAACACAAACACACACACACAAACACACACACATATGTGCATACTCTTTCGAGCATACATACAGGTCATAGATTCACACTTGTGCACACACAAGTACATGCATACATGTATACACACACACGCACACACACACTTACATCCTCTTCCATGCAACAAAGAACTGAAAGTGCATTTTTATTTTGTTTTTTTACCCGTCATTTTAAAATAGCCTTAAAAATACAGCCACAAAAACAACAGTTGGCGATTTGTAGTTCGACATCAGCAGTTCAGTTGGAGACCCTCCTATATCTGGACTGTTGCAAATCTTACAAAACGTTCTTTTTCACAACATTTTTCATTTTATAAAATTATACATGAATTCTGCATTCCAGCGCTGATGGCCCTATCATGTTACAAAGGAGTGTTCTTTATGGGCATGGTCAGTGCTAATATGGCTTTTAGTTGCTAACATCTGTAAAACAACCTAATATATATCAACTGACTTGTGCTATTCCATCTTAAAATTATTTACCAGGTCGTTTATTTATCAATAACGTGAGTATCCGATGTTGCCTCTATAAAGGGAATTGAATTGATTTCAGTGGAGAAGCAATAACCCATGTCTAGTCTGGTCCTGACAGCACCCCCCCCCCCCCCCTCTCCCCGCCGCCGTGCTCTGATTTGACACGTGCTAGGCTTCTGACCTCTGACCTCTGTGGAGGTCACGTCCTGTCAGTGTCTGTCGATCACAGCAGATCTCTGACAGCTTCCCCAGAGGGTCAGATAGGATCTGTGCAGAGTTTAGCTCCGCCCCTCCAAAAATAAAACATCTTTTAACGGTTTCGTTTTTTGTTGTTGTTTGACACAGACTTGTTATGCTGACTCTGCCACCCTTCTCACTGCATGTTTGGCTCCAGGTTTGTTGGAGACTGCGGCTGTTGTCTGTGGTTGATTAGGGCTGTTATGATTGCTATTGCCATGGCGACATGCGTGATTGACAGGTGGAGAAACAGAGAGCTGACCTGACCAGAGAGCTGGATGACCTCACTGATCGACTGGAGGAGGCCGGGGGAGTCTCCGCCTCTCAGGTACGCACACGTGCAAATACACACACACACACACACATATCACACCACCACATTCAACAATGCATAGGCACGATGAACCAAACCTTGCATCAACAACACATACACCACATGGTCACACGCATACCTATACACACTACACTCACAGACACACACACATACAGCCACATGCATAAGCATAAATACCACACAGACCATCAGCAAACCCCCACCTCAGTCGACAGTTGGAGAAATTAAACAAAGCGAGGGCGAAGCTCCAGCGCTCTGAGCGGGACCTGGACAGTCGTACCGCGTCAATCGGTAGAGCTTGGCGCGACCCTGCGGAAAGGTCAGCCGCGGACGCCGCTGACGGAGTGCGAGAGCAGTGTTCGGGGAGCTTCACGAGGGACCAGGGCCAGCTGCTAGACGAAGAGAAGAACACCCTGAGGGAGTGCGAGGGACACTGCGTTCCCGCCCCTCCTGGACCCCAGCCTGCAGGGAAAGCCAAGGTCTGAGAGGGGGTTTGGGAAGGTTAGGCGGGGAGAGGAGGTTGTGAGGAGGTGTAGGCGAGGGGGCGTGTGGGCAGTGAGCTGCACCTGCTGGGAGGCCCGGGGGGTTTCTGCTGGCGAAGCGCGAACACGGGCCGGATGGGTAGGGCGAGAGAGGGCCTGTGTGGGACCCCCTAACCGTCTCCACCAGGGCAGGTGGTGCGGAGGGGGGTCAGGGGGAGGGCGGGTGATTGGGGGCCGTGTCGGACAGGCAGTGTAGAGGGGTCAGGGAGGGGGTGTGGCTGCAGCGACGGTCTTGGAGGGGGTTCGGGAGGGGTTTCGCGAGGGCGCTGGAGCGGGGACTTATGACGGGGTCAGGGAGGAGGGTCAGGGCCCCCATGGGGGAACACGCATATCTAGCAGATAACAAGAAGCTATCCTTGTTAGTTCTTAATCCTTGATCTGAACCTACATGAAATGTGGTTTTGGTCACACAAATGGAGCAAAGCTCCTGTTGTTCTACAGTACATTTAACTGTTTGTCGCGCTTGGCTGTGTCCTCTTAGTGTTGCCCCTGTGCACCTGATCTGTGTGTGCGTGTGTGTGTGTGCCTGTGTGTGTGTGCGTGTGTGCGTGTGTGTGCAGGTGTCCACAGACAGCCAGCTGAGGAAGTTGGAGGAGCAGCTATCTGAAGCACACAGCAGAGGAGACGACCTGCAAAGGGCACTCACAGAGGTCAACGTGGCCCGGAACAGGCTCACAGGTACACACACACACAACACACCAACACACACAACACACAACACACACCAACACACACACACACGGGCCAACTTGCACACAAACCAGCGCACACGTCCTCACGCACGTGCAAAACGTGGACGTACAAGAGAGCGCAATTTTAACAGGGCTGCAGTGTAACACATAAAATCTTGCGATGAGTCCCTGAGTCGGGCCCAGTTGACCAGGTGCCAGACTGGCTCTTTCCCTCCAGTACTTTAGTGCTGAGCGGTGGGAAACACACAGATATGATTATCGCTCACGATGAAATGTAACATGTAGCCTTTCTTCGCTGGAAACCGTTCAAAGTTCCCAGAGCGTTGCCCTCAGATGTCCTTGGAAGGCACAGACAGACATATTGGATTTCATGTGAAGAACAGGCTCAAGCCTTCTGTGAACTCAGCTAGCCTGTCTCGTCTCACTGGTTTAAATATCGCTCATGAACATGGAAACGGCCGTAAAAAGCCGCAACATTTCTCAACCTCCGGTTCCATTAGATATCGCTCTCTGTCTCTCTCTGTTTCTCTCTCTGTCTCTCTTTACTTCTCTGCCTGTCTGTCTCTCTCTGTCTCTTTGCTTGGCTTCATGTCTCTCTCTTCCTCTCTCTCTCTTCCTCTCTCTCTCTTCCTCTCTCTCTCCCTCTCTCTCTGTCTCACTCTCTCCGAGTCATTGAAACGCCACTAAGGAAGGCAATTGCCTTGAGCTCACTGAACGTTGGATAACATCCCCATCACACCATTACTGTGTCTGTCCCGGCAGCGGAGAACGCAGAGCTCAGTAGACACCTGGAGGAGGCTGAGAGCAGAGCCACGCAGCTGGGTCGCTCCAAGAGCCAGCTCCTCTCCCAGCACGAGGACCTGAAGAAACAGCTGGAGGAGGAGCTCAAGGTGTGTGTGTGTGTGTGTGTGTGTGTGTGTGAGAGAGAGAGAGAGAGAGGAGGAGATGGAGAGCAGGCGATCGAGATGTGAGGCAGTCCTGACCAGCTTTTCGAGAGAGAGAGAGAAAGAGAGAGAGAGAGCAGTCTAGTTTGACAGTAAACAGCCCTAGTAAACAAACGAACAGTTGACCTTCTGGGACTTCCTTGGGTCCCAGAGAATCAGATCCTGCTTGAAGGAGGATTTCAGTAAGTTATAGTTGCATTAAGGGGTTAGGGTTAAGGGTTAGGGGTTAGGGGTTAGAGGTTAGGGGTTAAGGGTTATCAGAGAGAGCAGCAGAGGCAGATAGAGAGACATCAATAATATCCAACAGAGAGGAAACGAACATCCAGTGGTATTCACTGAAGCCTCTTTCATTCAAATAATAAATGCAAATTGTAAACTGTTGCATGGTTGTCACTTTACACAAGGCTACATAGCTAGCTAGCAAGTAACTGTATTCAATGAATGTTCACACCAGGATGCTATCTAGCCAAGGTGCTTTCTAACACTGATGTTGACTACTCCTTCCCGCACGCTTCACCCCCGCCCTTCCATCTGCCCCCTCTTCCCCTCCCCTCCCCCAGGCCAAGCAGGCCCTGGGCGGCGTCCTGGCGTCGGCACGGCAGGAGGCGGAGGTGCTGAAGGAGCAGTTGGAGGAGGAGCAGGAGAGCAGGCAGGAGCTGCAGAGGCTGGTGTCGCGCCTCAACAGCGACGTCACCCACTGGAGGAGCAAGCAGGAGGCGGACGCCATCCAGCACTCGGACGAGCTGGAGGAGGCGAGGTGGGCCGGCGGCGGGAGGAGGCGGGCGCGCGGGTTCACTTCTAGAACACACCTAGACACGTGCAACACGTGCACATGCAATCACACGTCCACGCATGCATGCACACAAACAGGAACACACGTCCACATGTCCAAGATGCCGTGTAGGTGAGCGGTTAGGTCTGAGTTTGTGTGTGTGTGTCTGTCCATGTGTGCTTGTGTGTGTGCTTGCCTGTGTGTGTGCTTGTGTGTATGCCTGCGTGTGTGTGTGTGTGTGCCGCAGGAAGAAGCTGGCCTCCAGGTTGCAGGAGGCTGAGGAGGCCGTAGAGGCCACCCAGGCCAAGTGCTCGTCCATGGAGAAGACCAAGCAGAGGCTGCAGGGAGAGGTGGAGGAGCTCTGCATCGACCTGGAGAAGGTAGGGGGGGCGGGGAGGGGCGCACGCACGCACACCTCGCTCCCTCCCTTTCTCCTGGATCCGATCTCCGTTCTCATCTCATCTCTATTCTCTCTCGCCACCTCCCCCCCCCCCCCCTCACCCTCCTAGGCGAGTAGCTGTGGCCAGGCGCTGGACAAGAAGCAGCGCGCGCTGGAGAAGCAGCTGGGTGACTGGCGTCAGCGCTGCGAGGAGCTGCTGGCCGAGGTGGAGGCCTGTCAGAAGGAGAGCCGGCTGCACGCCGCGGAGCTTTTCAAGCTGAAGACGGTCCACGAGGAGGCGCTGGAGCAGGGCGAGGCGCTGCGAAGGGAGAACAAGGCCCTCCAGGGTGAGGCCATCACGGGGGGGGGGAGCGTGGGCCGGCCCCTGGGGGAGGGACGGAGGGTCGTGGGTTTGAAGCAGGTCCAGGAATGGCTAGTTTAGCCCCGAGGATGACAGAGGTTCAGATTACATGCAGGTCTTAGAGCAGGACAGTAGGTCAGATCATATACAGGCCCAACAATGGAACGCTGAGCTTCAAAATGAGAGATTCTTTAGCTCAGTGGTCAGACATTTCATTACAAATGGCAAGCAGACAGGGTCAAATATGTGCCCAGACCTTTCATCTCACCTTGAAAAAAAACGGTAGAGTGAAAAAAAGTGTCAAACTCAATCACCTCTCGTGTGTCTTCAGAGGAGATCGCTGACCTCACAGACCAGCTCTCCGACGGAGGCAAGAGCGTCCACGAGCTCCAGAAAGCCAAGAAGAAGATCGAGATGGAGAAGGAGGAGCTGCAGGCCTCGCTGGAGGAGTCCGAGGCTGCGCTCGAGGTGAGCGAGGCTGCGTTGGAACAGGACCGTCACCTGCCCCTCCGGTGACCTCTGACCTTGTCGTCAACCTGTACGGTCCTGTCTGATCCAGACCGTCACCACGACCCCGAGCATTCTTCACAGCACACGCATTGCCAAGGCAGGGTGGTGTGGTGTAGTGTAGAAGTGAAAAATTGTGGCAGTTCAGACAAGTGTGTGTGTGTGTGTTTGGGGTGGTTGCGGGGTGGGAAGGTGGGTCATGGGGGCCCGCCTGGAGTGACAGGCTAGATTAGCCAGGACTAAGCAGGCACAGAGATCCCACCCGGAGATAACAGCTGGATAGCAGCCATCTGCTGCCATGGAAACGGGAGGTTAAACCCACACACAAGACCCTGAGGCTCTGGTTCATCCGAGTGGATAGAACCTCTCACATCTCATCCCCTCCTCCCTTCTCTCACTATCTTTCTATCTCTGCCCCCCTTTCTCTCTCCCTCCCCCCTCTTTATCTCTTCTCTTCTTTCAATCTCCCCTCCCTCTCTCACCCTCTTTCTCTCTCCCACTCCTTTTTCTCTCTTCTATCTCGGCCCCTTCTTTTTCTCTCCCCCCTCTCTCTCTCTCCCCCTCTCTCTCCCCCTCCAGGTGGAGGAGACCAAGGTGTTGCGTCTGCAGCTGGAGCTCTCTCAGGCTAAAGCTGATCTGGAGCGCCGCCTGCAGGAGAAGGAGGAGGAGTTTGAGGCAGCCAGGTAGCTAGTTCTCCCCCGAACCACTTCCATCCCACCGTAAGCTCGTCCCTGGCGACATACATCCTCCACCCCCAGCTCTCATACGTCACACTGGTAGCTAGTTCTCCCCCAAACCACTTCCTTCGGCAAGCTCGTCCCTGGTTCTATACATCTTCCACCCCCAGCTCTCATACATCACACTGGTGGAGGACCAAGGTTGTCCTCTTTCCACTGAACTCACATCTTCCTCTCTCTGTTCCTCATGCTAACTAACACGGACCCCTCCTGGTAAGTTTTTAACCGACTTTAAACAACCGTGTCCCTTTAGAAAGTCCCATATCAACTTGGCAACCAACCAAAGGAAACCGATGTTTGAGTTGAACGACATTTTCACGCAGCCCCCACCGCAGCGGGCTTCACACACGCCCATAGAACTGCACCTAAACCCTCATCTCTCAAACCCTAAACCCTGTCTCGTCCTCCTCGTCGCCCTCAATTGCTTTCGTTTTTTTCCCTCTCCACTACCAGGAAGAGCCACGCGAGGGCGCTGGAGTCCCTGCAGGCCAGTCTGGACGTGGAGGTGAAGGGCCGCACCGAGGGCCTGAGGCTGAAGAAGAAGCAGGAGGCGGAGCTAGCCGAGCTGGAGCTGCAGGTGGACCTGCTGACCAAGAGCAACGCCGAGTTCGGCAAGAACGCCAAGAAGATGCAGCAGCAGATCAAGGTGAGGGCGAGAGAGGCCTCCTGTCTCCTCCTCTTCCGTCACCCTGATCTTTGCCTCGCTCTCTCCTTATCTTGCCCTTCCTATCTCTCCCTCTCTTCGTGTCCCTCTTCCGGCCTCTCCTTCTCTCCCTCCCTTTCCGTCTCTCCTCCGTCTCTCCACGCCTCTCTTTGTCCCCTCACTGTGCTGCCCCCCTCGTCCTTCGTCATCATAGTAAAACAATAAAGCAATTACAGAACCATACTTATCCTCCTACCCCCCCCCCTCCCCCCCACCAGGACCTGCAGGTTCAGTTGGAGGAGGAGGCGCACGGCCAGGAGGCGCAGAGGGAGGAGCTGTCGGCGGTGGAGCGGCGCTGCCTCCTGCTGGCCAGCGAGGGGGAGGAGAGGCGTGGGGCCCTGGAGAACGCAGAGCGAGCCCGCAAGGCTCTGGAGACAGAGCTGCAGGAGAGCAACGACAAGTACAATGACCTCAACACCCAGGTGACCTGGAACACCCCGAAGTTGGAATGAAAACACAACTCAATGCTTTGTTTTCTTCTCCGGTTGTATTTGCGTGTGCTTGCATTTTTGTTGCTGTGGATATTTAACCCTTGCATTCTTTTAGGGGGGTCGGAATGACCCGCCACTATATTCAACGCACACACACAATGAGACATTTAGATTTAATATGCTTGATTGAACTCAGACAAAACTAAATCTTTCTGAATCATGTGTAGCAGAGCTATGGATGTGCAGCATGGCTGCACATTTCAGTGATCAACAGGGTACAGGGAAAAAATGGTATTAACTGCTTCATGTCAGGGTTGCCTTTTGAGCCTTAGGACAGGGGGGAGTGGCAGAATGTGAAGAGCACAAGAGCTACCTATACACAGACACTCTAATCATCAGCACCTTGTTGAAACATTTTCAGAGGTGACAAAATATTTGCTCTGTAACCTTTGCAACAAAATGTTCTCTCCTCCTCTCCACCCCCCTCCTACAGTTCCAGTTTGCGCTGAGCGGCCGCCGGAAGCTGGAGGTGGACCTGCAGAGTGCCCAGCAGGAGCACGAGGAGATCCTCATTGAGCTGAGAGCCGCTAACGACCGAGTCAAGAAGGCGGCCTGCGAGGTAGCCCCCGTCGGCTTGTTCAGACGCGTAGCGGCGTGCTCATCCATCCTGTGCAGTCGCACAGTAGACACTTTCTGCCTGGGCAGCGCACAGAGGAAGGAGTTTGGAACCTACGACCTCTAAATCTGGCATGTTCTCCTCCCTGTCTCCTGTCTGTCCTACTCCCTATCTACCTCGACCCTTCCCCACCCCGTCCCCAGAGTGCACGGGTGTGCGAGGAGCTCCGCCTGGAGCAGGACCACGCTCTGCTCCTGGAGAGGGTGAAGAAGGGGCTGGAGGCCCAGGTGAAGGAGCTGGGCACCAGACTGGACGAGGCCGAGCAGGTGGGCCTCAAAGGAGGCAAGAAGATCATCCAGAAGCTGGAGGGGAAGGTAAGCGTGCGCGCACGCACATACACATACACATACACACACGCACACACACACACACACACACACACACACACACACACACACGGACATACACACACACGGACATACACACACGCACTCACACACACACAGAGGAAAGGCTGACACACCCTTACCTACACTCCATTTCCAACTCTGGAACGTGCATGCCAACATCCACACGTACATCCACACATCCATCCTCAACTCAACAAACAAATTCAGTTCTGTGTGTATCTGTTCCTCTGTGTGCGGGTGCAGGTGAAAGAGCTGGAGCTGGAGCTGGACTCGGAGCAGAAGCGCCACGCGGAGACGGTCAAAGGGCTGCGGAAGAACGAGCGGCGTCTGAAGGAGCTGCTGTTCCAGTCGGAGGAGGACCAGAAGAACCAGCAGCGGATGCAGGACCTGGTGGAGCGGCTTCAGAACAAGATGAAGGCTTACAAGAGACAGGTCGAGGAGGCGGTACGTCTCCGTCCGCGTCTCTCCCTCAGTCTCTCTCGCCTCTCCTCCCAGTGGTGGTGGTGGGGGGGGGGGTAGGTCTCCTTTGACTTTCTTTATGGAGACTGGATAACAGTCTAAGGCAGTCTTTGATTCCGTTCCTTGAACTAGTCTCTGTGTGGTCTCCTTTCTCGAGAGACCTGATCTACGAGACCGGTCTCTCTGCCGCTCCCCTCTCAGTAGCCCTGTGTCTCTTTCCCCATCTCCCGCTCTCTCGCAGTTAAATAGTATCACAGTATGGGAGGGGTGTGACAATCAACGCACGTACTTTGACAACCGCAGGAGACCCCTCAGCCATGGTGTTAGATAGCTTTTCTTCAGTCTTTAGATTAGGCTCCTAGAAACAGTCTTGGCGTTCCAACTATTGTCCTTGTTCACAGGCATTTCCTCTGTGCTACTTACAAAGGACTACAGTAACTTATGGCTATGCACGCATAAGCAAGCATTAGCAAACTGCAGAATGTTCATCAATGACACAAGCAACAGAGATCATTGGCATATTTCTCTTCTGGACATGGCCGAGGGTCATGTTCTCGTGAGCTAATATAGCATGGTTTTAATCAGAACAGCAATAAAAGGAATTATGTTATAATCAGTCGTAAGTTTTCATTATTGCTAATAGATCAGTGGTTCAAGAGAGACCTTTTCATCTGTCTCTCTCCCTCACTCTCCCTCTCTCCTTGTCTCTCCCAATAGGGTGGTGGTAGGTCTTTCCTTCAGCCGTCCATCCCTGATCTCTCGCTCGCTTCCTCTCGTGTCTCTTGGGATTAAATCGTGTTCTAAAGAAACACATGGTTCTCCTTTCCGTTCTCTTGCAGGAGGAGCAGGCCAACATGAACCTGGCCAAGTACCGGAAAACCGTCCACGAGCTGGACGATGCGGAGGAGCGCGCGGACATCGCCGAGTCGGCTCTCACCAAGATCAGGACCAAGAACAGAGGCAGCTTCAGCAAGGGCTGCTCCTCGGTGAGTCAAACCCATCTAATCGAATCCCACCGAATCAATCGAATCCCCATCGAATCAAATCTAAACTCGACTTGTACGAGCGTCCGCCGCTAACGAAACGGACGGATACGACGAATCCATCCAAGAAGCGCGTCGCTCGTTCGCAGGCCGCGATGTTGATGTGTGTGCTGCCGTTTCCAGGGTTACAGCACGCCCTTCCCCGGGGTGGTGAGGTCACCCAGCTCTGCGGGGTCGGAGGGCAGAGGTGAGAAGATCCTCAACGACGACAGTGACTCAGTCAGCTCCCTCATCCCAGCCTATCTAAACTCCCTCAAGAAGCTCATGATAGAGTAGGATGCTGAACCAGAGAACTACACACACACACACACACACACACACACACACACATTATAAACACAAATATAAGTGTAAACACACACACACACACACACTGTATTCAACATGCAAACATACATACAAGTAAGTACAAACAAACACAAATCAACCTCAACAAATTAAACACGCACATCACGACGTGATGACCAAGACTGAACACTGTTCCAGCTGCTTGGTTTATTATGCTGTGTTTCAGAGACCCTGGCAGTTATATCTGGTTCCACAGCAGTAGTTTGTATTTCCAGTTTGATACTTTTCTATAGCTGAAATGAGAAGGATAGATTTATACCTACAGAAAACCACTCATTTGGGTCATTAAAGGTCCAAATTGCAATTAAAATGTTCACGTAGTGTGTGTAAAAAAGTGTTGTTTTTTTAAACAAAGTTATTCCACTAAAATGTTTAATTTGCACCCATATTACTTCATCGATATTTTGTGCTAACTAGTCACCCTTCTCATGATTGGCCAATTCGATTTTTATCGCCTAACTAAATGTTGAAATGTTGATTGTGAGACGAACATATCCAGAGCGTTTTTTTATTGTTGAATGTGGAAATATGTTTTTGAGAAATAAACCTTTTCATCCTTTACAGTTCAAGGTGCAGTCTTTTGTCAAGGAAAAAAAAAAACTAAACACACCAAATCATTTGACCCAAAAAGAAAAAAAAAAAATCATCCAGTTATTTTATGAAAAAGTAAAACCACGGTAAAATCATAGACAGTCGGAGCATTAAATGCGTACATTTATCATAAAAATGCCAAACATTAATGTCAAATATTTAGCAGTTAATATCCATCCTCTTGTTGCGGTCCTTCATGACTTGAGAGGACGATGTACCTGCTGTGTTTACATCGCCTCGCTCGACAGCAACTTCTGCATATCCATTTCAAAAATGAGATATCACAGGTGAACAAATCACCGGTGATCACATTTGATTTGCACAGATGCTTACCCACGCGTAGTTCATGTTATGTTTTATTTGGTATAAAAATAAGCATACCGCTAAATTAGTTGAATATATTATCTGTACCTCCATTTCTGTGACCTATATTTATATTTCCTGGCCTTAGAGCACATCGCCCTTTCACGCCTTCATTCTAATAATACCGTGACTCTGTCGCCTAGCATAGACATCTGCCTAGTATTTACATAGAACACCTTCACTTGTAACACACAGACCTCAAATACACCCCTATAACCCAATGAAAAAAATCTAAATAAAATAGTCATTTATCATTCCTATCGTGTGTTGTTTCAGAGACCCCTTTCCATAGCAACAAGGGCAGAATAGAGAAAAAAAAACAAGCTCACGTCAAACCTCATTGGCCAGAAAGTGCAACAGTCTGATTTGTAACTATAACAACGCGACAGAGCAACAGTATAACAGGATGGTGCTGGTCACTAGCATGGTGTGTAATAGCTTCACATCAAAACCTCCCTTCACCACTCTTGTCAACAGTGTTCCGGTGCCATTTCCAACTGAGCTTTCAGACAACGCAGCCTTGAAACATCTTCCAGAGACACTCCAATCCAAGCTTGTCTCCGGAATACAATCAAGGGGATTTGTTTACTAGTAGCAGCTGTTAAAAGCAATCGTCAAGAGCTGGTTTCAGCTCGACAAGAATCGGCCGTGGTTTACACACACACGCACACACGCACACACGCACGTTAAAGTGAGATGGAGTTACTCGCAAAAGCAAACACACGCCGGCTCCGACACGTGGCCTGCAGCGAGTACAGTCTGCTATGTACAAGAACGATCTCTCCGCTGTTCGTTCAAAACAGCCCCTCGCACCTGATAGAAGCCCTGAAAGAACACCAGGGTATGGTGAATACTGCCTGGCGCTGCCGCACTCTCCCCAAACATCCATGGTCGACCTCGCTCCCCTCTCGACCATCCAGCCAGGCGCCAGACCCGCAACACTAGAGGCCGGAATCTCTCTCTTCTGCCGGCCGTTCTAGGCGTTCTCATTCCATGGAGAGCGCGGCTATGCCTGAACTGGCCACTGGGGGGGTGGGGGGTGATGGGGAGTTGTTGGGGGGAGTGTGGGGGGGGGGGGGGGGGGGCTGGTTCATGTGGTCTGCTGACTGCCTGTTGTAAGGAGAAGAACCTTGGGTTTTCAGACTGCTAGCAGGTGCCAGGAGAGGCGTGACGAGTCCGTTCTCCGTCCCTCCCATCTGATGTCAGTCGAATGCAAACGGTAGGAATCGCGATTCCTGAAGTTTCCCAAATCCTCAGGAGCAACTGCTGTTCCTTGGATCAAGGTGTGTGTGTGTGTGTTTCAGTGCAGGCGTAGGAGTGTGTGTGTGTGCTTGTATGTGTATGTGTGTGGGCAAACGTGTATGTGCTCATTTGCCTCCGTGTGTGAGTGTGACAGAGGGAAAGTGTGTGTGTGTGTTAGATCTCGATGTTAACTGGCCGAACGTCCCCAGTCTTATGCTCCTTCACCCAGAGCTCCCTGTCTTTGGCTGGGTCCACACACTGCAGTAGCTGGTCCACCGGCTCCATGGTCTGGAGACACAAGAGCATCACTCAGCCACGTGTGTGTGTGTGTGTGTGTGTGTGAGAGAGAGAGAGACAGAGAGAGTGAGTGTGTGTATGGGTGGGAGAGTGTGGTTGCATGGGTGTGAGGGTATGTGTGAGAGACAGCGAGAGAGGGGGGGGGGAGGGAGAGAGAGAGAGAGACAGAGACAGAGAGAGAGGGGGGGGAGAGAGAGAGAGAGAAAGAGAGAGAGAGACACAGAGAGAGAGAGAGAGAGAGAGGGAGAGAGAGAGAGAGTGTTTGCGTGGGTTTGAGAGTATGCACGTGTGTGTCAGCCTGCTTGTGACGGCTACTCACACTTTGGTTAAACATGTCAGTCTCGTGCCGCAGCGTTGTGTACTGACACAGGTTGTGTCGGATCATCTCCACGCGCTCCACCTCCAGCCTCTCCAGCTCCTGGGTGGAGGGGGGAGGGGGGGGAGGGAGGAGGAGAGAGGTAGTGTTGGAAGAAGGCCCCCAAATGGTCAAAGTTTCAGGGGTAACCTGACAGGACAGGGAGGAACTGGCGATAGGTCAGCGGGGGTCACATGCATCCGTGTCCATCTGAAGAGGGACGTTCACCTGGACAAAGGAAGTGAACTGCAGCAACCCTGTGTGGAGGAGAGGTACATACCAGGCTAGTGGTCACCATCTCCTCAAACCACTTGGACTGGGACTGGTTGTAGAGGTCGACACAGCGCATCAGGTCGTCGCCTGTCACACACACGTTACACAGCTTAGACGGGTAGAGCGGTGAAAGCATGTGTCTGCAGATCCAGAGGTTGGAGAGTCAGAATCATCTCTCTGTATGTTTGCAGCTGCCAAATCTGCACTGACAAATATTGTCAGCGCAAGCATACAGAGAGGGGATTCTGACTCTACAACCTTATCAATATACACCCATGCTGTTAGTTTCCTGTGGCAAACTAACAGCTGGATATCAGTCTGTTAGTTTCCTGTGACAAACTAACAGCATGGGCGTATTTTGATAAGGTGTCTAATCTCAACATACCTGATTGTTATTTAAACATAGACGACCAAAAGATAGATTTAGGATGGTAAAAAAATAGATACAATTTGATTTATATTGGAATTAGGTTAAAATACAGTATACTAAAAGCTTGATCCTTCACATGAGCTTTAGTCCACACATTCATTTCTGGCAATGGGATTATGTTACCAGCAGGGGGCGTTAGAGACCCTATAAACCATGGCAACATAGTTGCGACAACTAAACAGTGGTAAACATTGACTGTTACTGCCAAGACGTATGAGACAGTGAGTGAGTGAAAGAGAGAGAGAGAGAGAGAGAGAGAGAGAGAGAGAGAGAGAGAGAGAGAGCTAGAGAGAGACGAGAAAGATGCCTGGCTGCATCCAAGCAGATACAATATTTTGTCATTCTGATCTCTGACTCTGACTCCCGCTCTGTAGTCATCAGAGCAAGCACAAATACACACATTTGCTCATACAGACACATGCGCGCGCGCGCACACACACACACACACACACACACACACACACACACACACACACACGATCACCTACAACTGCTTCTGTTTTTCCTCCCCCATTGCTTTTACACTTCGGCGGAGGTGTGACTGCCTGGCAGTATGGCAGTCCGTGCGAGTGTGTGACTGTGTGTGTGTGTGTTCTATGTCCTAGGGCGTCTGGATATCAGTCTGGTCCAGCCATGACATCACTCTCTGGAGGAGGTCTTCATCTGTTTCTCTTCTACAGTCATGTCCCCCCCCAGGTCACAAGCTTCACCATGCATCGAGAAGACTTCTGGTCTACATCCTCTCCTCTTCCTCCTCCTCCTCCTCCTCATTTCCCCTCACTGTCCCCTCATGTGTGCGCTCCAAAACCTTCCGCGTTGTCAGTGCTCAAACCCAGGAAAACAATCCCTCCGTCAGCCCCTCCTCTCCTCCTCACTCTCTCCTTCCCCTCCTCCCTTTCCTCCAACTCTACACCCACGCCTGAATGCTGCTAGTCTAGTGCGAACTTACAGACTCACTCGCACACACACATGCACACACACATACACACCACACCCTAACATACCCTCTGTCTCAGTCTCTCTCTCTCTCTTTCTCTCTCTCTCGCACACACACACACACACACACACACACACACACACACACACTGCTAGTGTTTATGTTGTTCTTCTTCGACCTCTGACCTCATGTGTCTGGGTGAAAAGTGCTGATAAAGCTTCAGCCAGTCAACAGCATCTATATAGATTAATGTGATTCAGTATTGCTGTTCAGACACAAAAAGTACAGATAAGGGATGATTTTCCCAGTCCCACAGTGCTCTGTCTGGAGCACGAATGCCTGAATTCAGCACTAATTCATCTGAAAGCTTGTCTTGAGTTTGCTGTCTTTTCTTTTTGCACTACAATGTGTATGAAAAGTTGTAAAAAAAAACTATCCCCCTATGAAAATAACCATGTATCGATGAACTCAAAATCTCGACAGTATCTGGTTGGTTCAGCCGTGTGGTGAACTTGACCACGCTGGCCAACGGCCTTGAAATTATAAAGCCGCTCGGCTTGCGTGACCTCTCGGAAGACCGGGAGCGTGACCTTTTGACCCCGGCGGAGCTCCAACCTGCTTGTGTGGATTTCCGGCGGGCCTTCTTGATGTCCTCCTCGTGCTTGTTGCTCAGCTTGATCTCCAGCTGCTGGGTCTTCAACTCCAGGTCTTTCTGTCTGTCCGCCAGCGCCCTGCGTGCCTGGACACACGGGACACACAGGACGTGAGGGGAGCGGTCAAGGTTCGCTAGGATGAATAGGAGCTTGCACTGTCTGGCGTCTGTCAACCGGGTGTATTCATGTGTGTGCGTTCAGTGTGTGTATTTACATGTGTGTACTTGCGTGTGTGTATTTGCGCGTGCCCATATGCATGTGTGTGTTACATGCACGTTTGAGACTTTGTTACATACGTATGGGTTACATATATGCATGTGAGCGTTGTTATGTAACGTGCGTGTTACGTAGGCGTGTACGTGTGTGGCAGCAGCTTGACTGCGTGGCCATGTCTACCTTCTCCACAGCTGCGTAGCGTCCCACCAGCTGCTTGCGCAGGTCAGCGATGTGATGGTCGAAGCGCTTCATGTCCTTCTTGAAGTTGTCCCGGAAGGTCAGGAGAGGCTTCTCCACCTCGCTCTGCAGCTGGGCACGCACACCATATACACACACCATACACACACACACACACCATACACACACCATACACACGCACACCATATACACACACACACCATACACACACCATACACACACACACCATACACACACCATATACACACACACACCATACACACACCATACACACACACACCATACACACACATACCATACACATACACACACACACACACACCATACACACACACACCATACACACACATACCATACACATACACACACACACACACCATACACATACACACACAAACACACCATACACATACACACACACCATACACATACACACACACACACACCATACACATACACACACACACCATACACACACAACACAAACACACAAGCCAGACACATACACACACACACTCCAGTTACACCCAACAGGCATCATGGACTTTGTGTGACACTTCACTGCAGCTCAGCTATAATATTCTTAATGATATATTCATTTATAAGACGCTTTTATCCAAAGAGATGTACTGTGGGGGCTGTGCAACTAGGACCTGTTTATCTGCAGCCAAATGCTGCACCACTGAGCTATCCCCCAAGCGGAAAACGCTTTCATTTGTATTTACATATTCGCTACTATTAGGGTATTATAGGGCAGGGTTTTTTTTGCCTTGCATTGGTTTTATCTGACTGAGCTGTCAGGGGACTCCAGGCAATTTCTCTCCACCAAGCCGAACCAAAAACTAGGTCAGTGTTGACTTTGAAACAAGCTGAACAATGACAGTTGAAGACCAGGAGTTTGATTCCGAGTTTGGGATCAAAGAAAATTCAGTTTTTAAAAAGCCAGACAGATAGCGCGAATTGTTTTCGTTTCGCGGTGATGTTCCCTATCGTTCCTTTGGATCTTTTGTCGTCGAGAGCGTGTAAGAACACGAGGAGATCCGCTTTCAGAGTTCTGCCTGAATAAGCCAGCAGTGCGAGGGATAGAGAGAGAGCGGGGGGGAGAGAGAGGGATCTGTGATTGGGCTATTCTCATATATCAATCGTCCCAGGAGCTGAAATTGACACTCGCTTCATTCCCTCCCTTTCACAACCTTCTTCTCCTCCTCTCGTTCCCCCTGTCCTCCTCTCGTCTGCGCCTCCATCCTTGCCTCTTGCAGAACATCTGTGCCTTTTCTCTCCCTCCGGAGTAGAAAAACACAGACGTTTTCTCCTCCTCTCAGCCCAGCTGTGATCCTGTCCTCTCTCTACCTCCCTCTCTTTCACCACCTCTCTCTCTCTTCACTACTCTCCTTTACCTCTCTCTTTCTTTCTCCCTCCCCACCTCTCTCTCCTATACCCGTTTCCTTTTCTCTGTACCTTTCAATCTCCCTTTCCTTTTTCTCCCTAAACACATTTATCTGTCTTTTTCTACATCTCTACCTCTCTTTTCATCTCCCCCCACCGTTCCATCACCTTCCTTACCTTGTCCTCTACCTCTCTCTGCCGCCCCTCTCCCATCTCCCTGCCTATGTCTCTTTACCTCCTCTCTTTCTCTTCCCTTTTCCCTGCCAGGATAAACTCATCCAATGTGTCTTCCACAGCAGGGGGCCTGAGCTAGCAAGGCAGGAGGCTGTGTTGGAACCACCGAGCCAGGGACTTGAACAGACTCCAGGGTTGGGAACAGATGGTGCTATCAAGGCATCTGTAGGTTCGTACGCTAGCTGCTGCAGCAGCGGCGGCGGCAGCAGGAAGCAGGCTGGCTCGGACATGAATCTGAGCAGAGCCGAGCTGAGCTGGACTCCTGTGCACAGCTTAGCATGGGCAGTGGAGCGAGGGAGGGACTGTCCCTCAGGTACACATCCATGACAAAAGGACGGAGAGCGGGCTGACGCTCCCAGTGCGAGCGTGTGTGGTGGCATGTGCGAGTATGTGTGCATGTTACCTTGGAGGAGAACTTGAGGTGAACCTCCGCTTCGTCATTCAGACTCTTCTTCAGCTGAGCCCAGGCCTCTCCCAGAGTCCTGCAGAGCGGGGAGAGAGGAGGAGAAGGAGGAGGAGGAGGGGAGAGATTAGGTATGACAGTACCCAGATAATTGAAAAGTTAAGTATTTCAACCCTTGAAGAAATACCACCCAGGCAGTGGTGAGATACAGACTCCCAGCTGGAGGGGAGAGAGAGAGGGAGAGAGGGAGAGAGAGAGAGTGAGAGAGTGAGAGAGTGAGAGAGAGAGAGAGAGAGAGAGAGAGAGAGTGAGAGTTAGAGAGAGAGAGACAGAGAGAGAGAGAGAAAGAGAGAGAGAGAGGAAAGACAGAGACGAGTAGGGGGTGTCTGGGAGGGTCCTGTCACACGCTGAGAGAGATGGGGTTCACCACAAGGTCCAGAGCACAAGTTCACATATGTAACCATTCCCCTTGCAAGTCCTCCAGCAGCAGAGGTCTGTCTGCAGCCAGGCCGGCCTGTCAAGACGGTCCAGACGCAGCCTGCCTGAGGCTGTCTGGACCCAGACTCCCAGCTCTACATGGGCACCCTGTGTGGGTACCACAGGGTGGGAGAGTATTATGTACACTTTTCCTCCCTCTGTTTTGTTTCCAATTAGTTTAACTTCCTGGATTCTTCCACTTCTGATTTGTTCCGTTACATGTTTACTGTTTGGGTCCCAGTCAGGCTCTCCGGCCGGGCTATTCAACCAAGCTGTTCAACAAAGTCATCCAACCAGGTCATCCAACCAGGTCATCCATCCAGCTCATCCCATCAGGAGGCAGAGGGCTGTCCTGGAGGATCTAACCGGGCTGCTTCAAAAGAACCTTCTGAATGGAAGACATGTGTGGAATTCTCTTCCTCTGACACTGAGCACATTCCTGAGCTAAACCCAGGGCCAGTCTGGCACCTGCACGCCACTCTCTCGCTCACTCCCAATCTCTCTCTATCACACAGACACACGCACGCACGCACACTCTCTCTCTCACTCACTCACTCTTGCATAATGTCTTACTCTCACTCTCTCTCACTCTTGCATAATATCTCTCACGCAATCTCACTCTCTCTCGCTCCCTCACTCCCTCTCTCACTCTCACTCCCCGGGGGGGAAAAAATACAGGGAGGAGAAAACAGACTCCAAGAAGGTTTAAGCATTTTTACTTCAAACTCTGTCGTCTGGTGCGACACCGTATCGTGAGGTGTAAACGCTCGGTTGCCACGGAGACACCTCACCGGGTCAATAATAGATGTTGTCACCTGACTAGGACGGCACTTTAATAAGTTAGATATTTCTCACTGTGCCACAGAGACCAATAACATGGATGAATACTGTGAAGCATCTTACATCCCCTACAGAATATCTAACATTGCACTATTATTATTATTATTATTATTATTATTATTTATCATCCTCCTATGTTTAATCTGATGAAAGCTTAACTTGTGTCATGCTCTGGTCGTCTCAGGTGTTGTGAAGGCAATACTAGAGTTATAGTCTCTTTAGGAATGAGGACTTTGTCAAGAGGTACATACAGAGTACATACACTACCAGTCAAAGGTTTGGACACATTGACGCATTCATTTGAATGGAAGGGTGTGTCCAAAACTTTGACTGGTAGTGCACACTGAGAACAATTCCGTTATGTGGACTTTGCTGTCTATGTCTTGTCAAAATCACATCACTATTCCTAAAACAATTTCATATGCTAAGGAGACACTTGGGAACACTCATACTCATTCACATGTCCACATGCTGCATATCCGCTCTGGGAAGTATTTATGTGCTATTAAAAAAAAATCGAATTTGCCCATTTATCTGCCTTTCTGCTGTCCAGTCACTGCAGCTCATGATCAGCATTGTAAATGTGGTCACATGCCTGTGGGCCAAACAAACGGAATATTCAGGAATGAACCAGGACGGGCACTGGGCGACAAGCGAACCAACCGGTCAACAAAACAGGGATTGTCCAACCGAACAGCAGAGCAAGGCTGAGAGAGAGATAGAGAGAGAGAAGGGAGAGAGAGAGGGAGAGAGAGGGAGAGAGAGAGGGAGACACAGAAAGAGAGAGTGAGAGAGAGACAGAGAGGGAATGAGAGACAGAAAGAAAGACACAAAAAGCTGCAGCGAGAGAGAGAAAGAGAGAGAGAGAGAGAGATAGAGAGAGAGAAAGAGAGAGAGAGAGAGAGAAAGAGAGAGAGAGAGAGAGAGATAGAGAGAGAGAGAGGACAGGGGGGGTAGTGAGAGGATGATAATAGCAGCTTTGTGTGACAGGGTGGGTAGAACTGGCTGGTAGGATCCAGACTGTATCGGACCCTGGTCCTGGTCCAACCTGCTGCTACACCCTGATGTGGACTGGTGGAGTGTTGATCCAAGGTACTACTCATCATCCAACCTCACTGGGCCCCCCCCATATGTGCATCTCTACGGGAGTATCGCTATGGGAGTCTGGCAGTATAAAATCACAGAATGCGAGAGCACGAGAAAGAAGAGAGTTAGAGACCAAAGGAAAAGAATCAAGTCGTATATATTGTCGTGGTGTCCGTGCACTGATTTCAAGCTGTAAATCCACTTTGCTTTTCAGACACTTCTGATGCGTCCCTCCAACACGGAGCTGTAGGAATCTCTGGATCTAATCACGCTGACGATAAATCTTCTACCGACTCGCTCCCCATACGGCAGCATCAGAGGCTTGCACAGCCTGCCTCCCCTGTCTTCATGCCCATCTCCCAGACAGTCTCCCTGACTGTCTCCCAGCCAGTCTCCCTGCCTGTCTCCTTGCCTGTCTCCTTGCCTGTCTCCCTGCCTGTCTCCCTGCCTGTCTCCTTGCCTGTCTCCCTGCCTCCCAGTCTGCCTCCATGCGTCTCTCCCTCCCACACAGCCTCCCTCCCTCAAACTCAGACTGCCTCGCTAAATACACATGGGAACCCCTAGAAACTCAACCAAACTCCCACTTGATTTCCTCTCCCTGTGTATTTCTCTGTGTCTCTTTTCCCCTCTCGTTCTCTCTCTCTCTCTCTCTCTCTTGTATTGTTGGTGCTTGCTGTGGGGCCTTGGATCAAAGAAAGCATGTTGATTTACAGGAAAACCAGACTTCCTCTTTCACATCTCCACTGAAAGGCCTCCACTCCCACCTTGGGCTGGCAGGAATGGTCTGGAGTTAGGAGTCTAGTCTGAAGTTAGGAGTCTGGTCTGGTCTGGAGTTAGGAGTCTGGTCTGGAGTTAGGAGTCTGGAGTGCTCTGGTTTGACCAAAAATCAAAACTCCAGCTAGTTAACCACATCTTTGACTTCAGAAATGTCTCCGTAATGTCTTACGCAATGTAGGACACAAGTTCCTTATTACAGGGGTTTCCTACAGGAAGTGATGTCACTCACCCTTCCTCCTGTCCTGCAAGGGGGATCTGGGACAGCTTGGCGAGATTCTTGGCATACTCTTCCTCTATCTTAATTCTGGAAGATACGGAGGAGGAAGAAGAAAGTCATTGCAACACAACATTTGCAAACACCTCTTCCTGTTTGGTCAACACGCGCTTGGTAAAGAAACGTGTTGAGGAGCGAGAGAGAAATACACGTTGTGGTAGCACTGTAACCCCCCCCTCCCCCCCTGCCGTTTTCATGGCAACGGAAACAAGAAGTAAACAGTCTCTAGGGAAACACCGCTCGCTAGCAACAACATCTCCCGACGTCATCCGACTGCTTTCACCCCCCACCCGACTGCTTTCACCCCCCCGACTGCTTTCACCCCCCCCCCGACT
>BROE01000007.1:3748415-3817521 GCA_036571765.1 Plecoglossus altivelis
ACACACACACACACACACTACTGACACACTCTCTACACAATTACGTTTTACTGTAACCGAGGTTGAATAGAATCATAATATCAGCCTAGACTGTGAGAGAGGGAGAGGGAGATAGAGATAGAGAGATAGAGAGAGGAGTTGGAAGAAGAGGCAGATGGAGAGAAAATACAAACAGAGAAGAAGGAGAAGAAGAAGAAGAGAGACGAGAGAGAAGAGAGAGAGAGAGAGAGAGAGAGAGAGAGAGAGAGAGAGAGAGAGAGAGAGAAAGCGCATCACTATTGATACACATGAGCCGATGGAGCCAGCGAGCCAGATCCTTCATCTCAGATGACACGGGCAACACAGGAAATCTGGCAGGCGACTTGGGGACAGGGAGGCAGTCGGCTCCACACGTGATGCATAACACGCCAAACTCCCTCGCTAACAAGCCGCAAATGACGCTAGACAGCCCTGTTTGCTTGTCACGACGACATCGATACCGTATCGGAGGAATTAGATATTCTAATATTAACGCTGACAAATATAGCATAATCTATTTATCTCGTGGGTATTGTGTGTCTCCGGCCATTGCTTCCCGGAGGCATAATCGCATCAAAATGACAACAAGGGGACACACGAAGCCCCATTCAGTTAGATCATTTATTAGAGATGATATTCGGTCTAAAATCGACGCAAACGAGTGGAGAAGCTTGGTCCAGTGCTTCAGACAGTTAAAGAGTCCTGTTGAATCAGACTGAACTGTTGCTCCAAAATAAGACTTTTAAGTGCACTTAAAACAACGTGTACAACGATGAGAGTGCAGAACTGTCTGACCAGCAGCGGAATGCACCAAAGCGAGCGAATAACGGCCTATAAAATGCACTTACGGTTTTGACTTAAGCATTGAATCTACAACTGAAACAACCAACTTCGAAAAAAACCCCCAGAGCAGACGGTAACTTAGCAACCGACACCTGCATAGAAGATGCGTTGGACTCTGTTTACATTAACCTGGAGGTGGCTGACTGGCGCCACGCTACACGGGCGGCAGAAATCAAAGGTTAAGTATATCTCTCCCTCTTTAACGAGCTGGTAAAGCACACCAAGCGACCAGCGCGACGACAGAGAACGGGCTGGAGTTTGAAGAGAACTCGTGCGAGGACCGAATGTTTGTAACCGCACAGCGTGAAGTAACGGTTTCGCGTTAATGGTGACAACGTAGACAGGGTGATGACATGACCACAATGGATGGACAAGCGATACTGTGAGATGCGAGTTTTGGAATGAGATAATAGGGACTAATATGCAAACAGGGACTCGGGGTGAGCGCGATGCACGAGTAAATCGGCGGGAGGGTGGGACTAGCATCGAAGACTGAAGGAACATTGCTTCGATCTTGGTCAATCAGAGCGCGGACGTAAAAACATCTCCACCTGTCTCCCTGCTCTTCCGAAATCAGCTACTGAGATGGAAGGAAACGTTTAGTGTGCGATATTCCCAGACCACCCCCCTGTCCCCCCGATCCCCCCTGTCAGCTCCCCGACCGCCCTCCGCACCAGCCCCGTCTGGCTAGCCTGCATCCAGGAGGGATATCTGCCCAGAAGGCCCGAGAAAGCCGGAGACTATGAATGGTGGAGTGGCGAATAATGGCCTCGTCACTTAAGACCCTGACAATCGACCATTTCTTGTTATTTAAGAACCATATGACGCGATGCTCCCACCCTCCTCCCCCCTCCCCATCAAAAGGCAGCATTTGTGTTCCACGAGATTTCAATGCAGTTAAAAGCACAGGTCCATTTTCAATGCCCAAGTTCACCAGTAACCTAGACGATCTTCGTCGATAGCAATGAGGGCCCCACAGCAGCAGTTGGTCGAAGTGCACAGCAGCTCCCCAGAAACCAGTCTCCCCTGCTCAGGGAGACAAACTGCGCCACGGTCCTCACTTATCTAGGCTCTTGGACTTAAAACACATTGTGTCTTCCGGGCTTTGTAATAAAAACGTCTGCAAAATCTGTGCAATGTGAATGCGGTTGTCCTCGCGGCAAATATCCACAAGACCACTGTCCCCCAGCGAGGCTGTTCTTGATGGAATTCCTAGCAGAGAAATATGCTCTCAGACATTGTCTAAACTTAACTTTAGTCTGGTTTATATTGAACAGGCATCTACAAAAAAAGTAGCGGAAACCATGGTGATTGTGAGTGTGGTCAGTGAGATGTGTGGTGGGAGACTGGGGGGGATGGGGTCAGCACGGCCAGGGATGTTCCTGTAGCGAGGAAGAAAAAAAACAAACAAGCAAACGCCACAACCTGGCAACGCTCCGCAGCCCAGCAACGCAGTGGAGGATAACCTCAGAGGAAGGAGTCAGAACCTAGGTACTACCATGCCCACGCATTAGGGCCCGTTTCCGTGACAACACCCAAACACAACACTCTCTCCCCCGCCACACACACACACACTAGCTCTTTCACATTCACTCACTCTCGCTCGCTGACACACACACACACACACACATTAGCTCTTTCACATTCACTCACTCTCGCTCGCTGACACACACACACACACACACACATGCGCGTTTAAATGTACGTGCAAAGGCACACAGTGACACACAAACATAGTGTTATCTAATCTTGCTGAACTTCACATTGTAAATGGAGGTCCGGCTGAAATAGCACAGATGCTATAAATAAGGATTGTTTTAGTAAAATGTTATCAGATGGTATGGGAGTGTTTGGAGTAACTCCAAGTGTGTGTGTGTGTGTGTATGTGTGTGTGTGTGTGTGTTGCAGTTGCGGTGGTGAACTTGGTAGAGAGGATGTGCATGTGGGCTGATGAGTGAGTGCGTATAACATTTCTGGTTGTGAATTTAGAGCCGTAGAGAGAGTGTGTGTGTGTGTGTGTGTGTGCGTGGGCCTGTACGTGTGTGTGTTTATTTATGTGCGTGTTTGCGAGGATCCAGCATTCATTGCGCCACTTTTCCAATGACTTGAAAGCACAGGCCCAAACATAAAGGCCTTGCGATTTTCCGTGCCCTCCGAGAGCAAATTCAAATTCCTCAGCAACTATACGTTCTTGTTTTTTGTACCGACGTGGGTTTCGTGGTCGTTAGTTTTTCTGCGGAAGCGCTGAAAAATTAAGCATTTTCCACACAGGAAATACTGACAGCATCATAAAGCGCACTCAGACACACCCCCCAAGGGACCCATCACTCCATCCCACTCCAGCTCATCTCTGTATCTCTCTGCAAAGACGCAGCTTACCACGTGTGCACCTACTGTCAAACGCGCGTCTAGATTCTCCGCAAAAATGACGTGGGCCTGGGGGAGAAAAAAAAAATCGAATAATAATCAAATATAAAACCGTAATCGAGTTTGCATTTGTGAAACATGTGGTCCCATTTCGCTTTGACAAACTTCGGTTTCGAAACTTTCCAAACCCGGCGAAAGGCTGTCTTAAAGAGAATAAGTTTTTTTATCCATCTCTTTCAAATTGTTTGTTTTGTGTAATACCAGTCACATCTTTTAATCTTAAGAGGGGGGAGAGACTGAGATGGGACCGAGAAAGAGGAAAGAGAAGATGTTGAGGGGAGAAAAGATCGAAAAAGAGAGAGCGCAATGAGAAAGGAGAGGGCAGAGAGGGGAGGTGAGATGGAGGAGAGGGATGGAGATGGAGGAGAGAGAGAGAGAGAGAGAGAGCAGATAGAGAGTGATGGGAAGTCAGAAGACAGATAAAGGGAGACAGAGAGAGTGTGAGTGAGAGAGAAAGAGAGAGAGAGAAACAGAGAGAGAGGGAGTGAGAGAGAGAGAAAGATAGATAGAGAGAGAGAGAGTGAGAAACAGAGAGAGAGAGAGAGAGAGAGAGAGAGAGGAGTTTCAGAGAGTGCTGCAGTTCCAGTCTCATGTCTGGGGTGGAGTCGTGCTCTTATTATAGCTCTCCTCCCTCAGTCTGGCTTCATCCTAGCTACACTCCCTCCCTGGAGCTCATACACACACACTCACATACACTCACACACACACACAGATGCATGCCACATCCCTCACACGAAGGCTTGCACACACACACAACACATTCCTAACACCCCCCCCCCCTCCACACATACACAATAGCATCTCACACCAAAACATACATCTCACATGCTGAAATACACACATGCGCTGAAAGAACCCAGTGTGAAGCGAACGTTTCCTGGCCAACAGAAGTCGTCTTATGACAGCGCCAGAGCCGTTGCAGCTCATTGGACCAGGAGCGAGGTGAGGAGGGCGGCCATCAACAAATTGTTTACGCCGCCCCGCCGTCACTATGATTGGACACGAGCGTCTGCCGAATGACCACCTCTGCTTCGTGTCTCTTCTCCGCTGAATGCCACTTATCGGCGTTGCCATAGTGCCGGGACCCCAAAACAAGAAACCAATAAGCAGCATGGTTTCCAGCTGCTGTAAGAGACTTCAGGGGAGTTAAGGATGCTGTCATAATGGACTGATGGCTGGGAAATATAGGACAAACAGCATGGCTATCCTGAAGTGTCTGTGTGTGTATGAGAGCACTTACTGTATGTATATATATATATGTATATATATATATATATATATATATATACATATACGTATATGTATACTATATGTATATGTATATGTGTGTGTGTGTATGTTTGTTATGTATGCACATGTTGGTGTGTATTTACTGTTTTTATGTATTTGTCCGTATGTACGTATTTGCATGTACAGTATGTATGTCCATGTCTCTGTGTGTTGGCCTTCTTCTGTGTGGGCTGTGATGTGCTGGTGTCTCTGGGGAGACACAGAAGCTTGATTGTGTAGACAGACACTGTGAGGAGCGGATGACATATCTGTTGAAGGATTCACATGTCCTCATCTCTTTCAGCAGCCTAGCGGACAGAGACCAGAGCTCCCTCCGCTCCCTCAGTCCACTCACTGCACTCCCTGACAACATTTCCTTGCCATCAGATTCACTTCCAGTCAGATTAATGTCTGGACAGATGTGCTTCCTGTCATATCAGCTTCCGGTCTGAACTACTTCCTGTCACGTTCACATCCGGTCAGGTTTACCTCATGTCAGGTTTACTTCCTGTCCAGTCTACCTCCTGTCATGTTTACTTCCTGTCAGGTCTACTTCCTGTCAGCTTTACTTCCTGCCAGGTCTACTTCCTGACAGATTTACTTCCTATGAGGTATATTTCCTGTCAGGGTGCAACCTACTTCCACTCGAACTCCAGACAGTTCTTAGACATGGTTTGTAAACCTATTTACACTCAGCACTACAGACATCCTGCACATGAATAACTCATCACTCAGGGGTAAAGAGAACACAGTGCTTTCAGACATCCTCTTTCCTTAACATTAGCAGCAAAATTACTTCTTCCCTGAGAGAGAATATAATCAACGTATTTTGACAGTGTGAACAATCACCGATAACCCTGACATTGAACCGAAGGGAAATGACTCCAAACCACACCTGGAACTATTAAAGCAGAATAGAGAGTTAAAAGAGTTCAAATAGAGGGTTTAAAAAGTTGAGACTGAATGAATCTACCAGCGATTCGCCACGCGGTCTTACCGTTGCTGGCGGTGTTGACATAGTATCGCCGCCCTTGTGGCGACATGTAGCACTTCCAGTGTGCGGGGAGGGGGTCTCTGTGGTCCTCCACTGGCAGCTGGCTCAGAGAGGCCGTCTTCTGCAGACACACACAACCACAGAGGATCAATACACACGTACAGGGTCATCGTCATGCACAAGCACATATCAGTCACTCAATTCTCGATACAGATTTCTGTACATCACTTTGGCTGCCTTGATGGTTGAACAAGTATGATTCTGATATGCACACCTCTGTCCGATCCGAGTGATCGACTCCACGCAACAGTCTACGGGGTTAAAGAGCGATTCAAGCCAGAGTAGACCTGAGACTGAGAACGGTCACAACACTTCCACTTTCCACAAGTCCAAGTTCACAAACAGTTTCACAACCAGCCACTGGAATGACATCACCAATGAGGAAAGGGCTGAACTGCATGGCAAAGAACAATAAACTGCTTAGTGGGAGAGAAGGGGGGGGGGAGTGAGAGAGGAGAGGGGAGGGGAGACAGGGCGACGGAGCGAGAGTGATGGCGAGAGAGGAAGAGGGAGAAAGGGGAAGTGTGGGAGAAAGGTTCTGCTCACATGCAGGCCTTGAGGAGGAGGGGAAACGGAGAGAAGGAGAGAGGAGGCGAGAGAAAGAAGAGGACAGAGAAAGGAGAGATCAGGGGAGAGAGAGAAAGCCCTTGCTTAAGCTGACAATCCCAGGCAAGTGTGTTCTCCCCCTTCCACCAGCTGCTGTTGGTTAACAACATGAGAAAAACACGGTCCAACGGTCAGACAGGGCCGGCCACTGCAACACATTATGTGATGCTATTGTGCCGGCTTGGGGAAACCAGAGGAAAATTCCAGAATAATTACAGTTTGTTATTGGAGCCCGTGCCAATCCACTCAAGCATTTACAAAAGATTACTTTTAGTGGGTGTAAGAGGACTGAATCCAGTGGCTGTTGATATTCACCAGCGTTCTGCATTCACCGGTTTAGGACATGAGCCTTAACCCACGTCAGGGACAGACTGAGAAACGGGGGGGGGGGAGGGGGGGGGTTGTTAGGCAGAAAGGAGCTGCGCGCAATCTTAAAGAACCCCTGCTGCTTCTGTTGTCTCTGGTACTCGCTGTGTCATCACACACTCAGAGGTAAACATGCGCTTGAGTAATAACACTGAACACAGACAGAATGCCCCCCCCCCGCCCCCTGGGGAGACCCCCTGGAGAGCCCATTCTTACTGTGCCCATCTGAATGAAGTTACTAGAGAGGACAGGGGAGGAGGAGAGATGAGGAGAGAACTGAACTGAATAGAGAACAGCAGCCTAGAACAGAACCTGGGGGAACCGAACACGGCAGCAGCTAGCGAGGGGGCCAGAGAGACTCTGAAACGACGTCATCCTTGGGGTGACTTATGACGAGAGGTAATAGCACAGAGGCTAACAACATCACACACCACCGACATCCCTTTCATGGTCGCAGTGGTCACTGGTATATTTGTTCACATCCGACTTCAAGAAACAGACTTACTAAAATAGTTTGATGGTCGCAGATGCTTATTAAGAAACTGGTGGAACGTAGAGTTTCAAAACGACAATGGAGACAGAAAGTATCTTCGAATGTGGAGGGTGGGAGAGAGAATGTTACAGGGCCACTGGAGGCGACGGCGAGCATTATGTCATTGGACAAAATCCAAACCCACATAGCATTGACAAAGGCAACCAATCAGGTCTTCATCTCCGCTGGCAAGAGTAATGTGATAGATGCAAAACAAAGTTATGTGTGAATCTCAAGTTCCATCTGAATGTAAACCACTGTATGTGTTTCCACTTTAAAAGATGTCTTGTAATGCAGAAGTTACTTTACTTCACTTACACAGATCGACTAGGGTGGAGAGTAGAGCAGAACTTTAGAATACACATTTTGTTCGTTTAGGCTCTTATCCACAGCGACTTACAAAACAGGATTTGAACCTGCAACCTCTAGGACAGCAGTCATAGGCTCTACTGCTGAGCGACACCCATCGCTGTTAACAAACCACGGCTTGGTAATTTTGTCCTCTACATATGTATAAATAGAGGACTTTGGTGAGGATGGGAGTACGGCCACTGACCCCCACCCCCACCTACATCCCCAACCCCACCCCCACCCCCACTCCCACCCCCACCCCCACTCCCACTCCCACCCCCCTGGAAACCAGAGACACCTGGGAGGTTTATCTGCCCTTCACGTTAAACACCCGCTTCCTGTCGGCTCCCTCGCGTCACGGCAACAAACCCTGAAACCTCATAGCTGCTGGGAGCGTTCGCTCCTGCCTTAGTCACCGGTAAAGTGATAGCAAGCCGATCGTTTTTCCTTTCGGCTGCGCGGATCCGCCGCTGACGAGCAAACAAGCAGATGGGAGTGGGCTGAGGTTGGTCAGAGACACGGCCGGTAGCGTTCTTCTGGGAGACGAGGACGTATTTGTCTCACCTTGTCCTCGTGGTTTATGTCCATAACTGCTTACAATCCAGTTCACGGCTGCTCTACCGTCTTGGACCCCAGACAGTAAATCTGTCACCAAGAAATTGCAGGAATGTTAATATATGAGCGCTGGAGAAAAAAAAGATGAATGTTGTGAGGAGGGCCAGAGAAGTTGGCCAAAAAATGGCTGATTATAAGAAGGGTTGCGCTTTGAGTTTTCGTGAACTCAGAGAGAAACATGGTACATGGGTGTCTTGTATACTTTACTGGAGTAGAGGGAAACAGTGATATTGCTCTGGGCCAGCCTGTCTCAGCATATGCAACATTAAATAATGCATCCCTCCAGATGGTTAACCCCGTAAACCCCAGACTGCCAGGAGATTTGCATTCAGACCAAGCCAGCATAGCCCTCGGCAGACTTCTGTCTTCGGCAGAGAAGAAAGTCTGAAGAAAATCACAATCGTGGTTGCCTGCTAATCTACCACCTTGACTGCATGCTAATCTACCACCTTGACTGCATGCTAATCTACCACCTTGACTGCATGCTAATCTACCACCATGACTGCATGCTAATCTACCACCATGACTGCATGCTAATGTTCCACCTTAACTGCATGTTAATCTACCACCATGACTACATGCTAATCTTCCACCTTGACTGCATGCTAATCTACCACCATCACTGCATGCTAATCTACCACCATCACTGCATGCTAATCTACCATGATGACAACATGCTAATCTACCACCAAGACTGCATGCTAATCTACCACCATGACTGCAGGCTAATCTACCAAGATGACTGCATGCTAACGTCATCATGGCTGCCTGGGTACCGCTGTGCTGTTCAGTTAGCAGGGCACTCAACGTGGCTTTGAAAGACTGAGAGGCCTGGTATCATGTAAAGAGCTTTCAGTTCTACGGCATCAAATTCAACGTGAGAAAACAGTCAAGAGCCAGGAAAGTCAGGAGAGATGCCTGGTTTGTGCTTTTGTTGCCTTTTGTTTGAAACGCACAAGGTCCCTCAAGGGACCCATAGGTCAGAGGTCACGAAGAGGAAAAATCCCATCACTCCAATACAGGAATTGGACATAATATAATGTGCCCACAACCACAGATAGACACACTTATAGGCACACACACACACGCTGACATAGACAGACACACCTGCGCAAACAGACTACCAACAGCCAGTACAAGCAAACATGTTTACCAGAGTGCAGCATGACAGAGATCGCAGCGACTCCTGCCCTCCTATACCACCAGCATGGTCCTCTGGTTCCCACACCCATAAACACCGGCAGTATCTCTTATGAAGGAAAAACTAAATACCTCCCCAACCTCGTTTCACTACCACTGGCTTCCTGCCTGGAAAACTAGGAATAATCTGTTGAATTCCCCTAAGAAAAAAAGGTCTTTAAATACCCTGGGTGGTGAAGAGGTCAGTCTGACAGAGAAGGCAGAGAGAGATGGTCGTTAGGTTTTAACCTGAGCTGAGATACCCTCCGTCTCACAAGGGTTCAGCGTTCGGAGAGCGTACCCGTGAGCGGATGGTGGCGGTCTCTCGGGGTGAACTGATCTGATGGGGAAACTCGGAAAAACTCGTATTTCTTTCAATGCCATCAGACTTGGGCTTCTTTTAGATGTGATTTTACAGATGCATTTGGGACGTTGCTTTGGATAAACATCTCGATGTTTAGTCAAAACCTTTAATGAGAGAGTAGAGACTGGCTCAATACTGAATATTTTAGAAACGGGTCGTTTCATAGTGTCAATTTGGAAATTGAATGCTAGAATGCCACTGTGCTGCAGTTATATATTTTACCCCGAAAATCTGAGGGAGGACGGCTTCCTAAAATTAGACCACCCAAAACAAAAGATAATTTATAGGCATGATTTTCATAATGTAAAATTAATATCCCCTGAAACAATAAAGTTAATTAGAAGTTTTCCATCCATAGTTCTTGGCATCATGAATGTACCAGATTCTGGCATGGGTCATGCATAAGCAATTATGTGGTACTTTTTGGGTATCTATTATCTGCAAACTAGAGCAAGCAATCTTATTTTCTTTTTTTTCTTTTCGTTGTTCAAATATGACTTCTATAAGTCCCAGTCTGTCATTGGCGTATTCATGTTTGACGATGTGAATAGGTGATTTACTAAACAGATGTTCGACCAGTTAAGGTCAGATGGATTGTGTAAGACTGGTCACCCAGTCCATGACTAACGAGGAGAAAAGTGCCATGTAAGTGATCCAGAGTTTCAACAGAGGACCATTACTGGACAGGCCAATCTGTCCTCACACAAACACTTGGTGACTAACTGTCTCCTGACCTGAGTCTATAGATAGCCTGTTTATGCGTGAGCGGGTGTAGGTATGTGGGCACAAGTGTGTATGTGTGTGTGTTGGTGTGTGCGCGCAAGTGCATTAGCACTGCCTGTCCTCTAGTGACCTTTCGAAACATCTGGGCGTGGGAAGCGTGTGTCTGTGGGGGTCAAGGTCTGAGAGACCAGCTGTGCTCTTCCAGTTGGAGAGAGGGGAAGAGAGAGAGAGAGAGAGAGAGAGAGAGAGAGAGAGAGAGAGAGAGAGAGAGAATGCGAGGAAATGAGAGACAAAAGGAGAGAACAAGGACGAGTCAGGGAGGAGAGACAGAGAGAAAGAGAGGGAGGGAGATGAGAGAGAGGGTCTGATATAGACCATGACCCCGAGACGGCCACCATCACACAGACAGACGGCCTGTGAGCTGCAGTTGGGATAACCTTAAGCAGGCTCCATTGCTTGCTTGGTAGTTATTCGCTCACATTAATGTGGGCTCAAGTCGAAAAGCAAAGTTGTAAGTTATGTAGGTACTTTCATTTAAAAGTGCGGATCATTTTCCTTCACACATTAAGGTGCAGAGTAACACTGAACAGATGTTGCTGTACTGCGAAACCAAAATGCATATCCAAGAGTGCAGCTGCATAACTTGATGTTATTGCGCTCGCGCGCGCGCACACACGCACGCACACGCATGCACACACACACACTCTTTTTATGATGAAACCCACAGAGAGCAGAGTGTCTTGCAGAGTCGAGAGGGATATCTAAAATAGCACCAAGGTACACACCATCTCTGTTTACTCTGCTCTCTCTATCTCCTGCCTCGATCCCTGCTCCCTCTCCTCCTCTTCATCCTCCCATCTTCTGACAGGCAGGCAGGCAGGCAGGCAGGCAGGCAGGCAGGCAGGCAGGCAGGCAGGCAGGCAGGCAGGCAGGCAGGCAGGCAACAGAGGGCGATAGGAAGTGTCTGTTTCCTATTATTCTGTCATAAATACCTTAACCTCACCTCGACTAACATCAACACCACACATTCACACCGTTCATCTCTCTTCATCCCCTCCTTATCTGCATCTCCACCTTCAGCTGACTCATTCTGGGGTCCCCTCCTCCCCCTTTCCCTCCCCCTCCTCCCTCCCTCCTTCCACCCCCAGCCACCCCCAGCCACGGCAGACGTGCCGTTTCTGGACGGTTGCTGGCAAGCGCTAACAGGCGAGCGCAGCTCCTTGTCCAGAGGGAGAGGGCAGCCAGGCCAACATGTGGAGTTGGCCGGCTGTGTGAGAAGAGAGCTCGCATGCACATGAGAACTTCTCGACTTATCATCACCTCCCTAACAATAGATCCCAGTGGAGGACACCAGAGCCAGCCAGCGAGAGGATCTGCACCAGTGCTTTGACTGGGGGGTGGGGGGATGGAAGAGGGGTCGGAGGGGAGTGAGGGGGGAGAGAGAGCAGCTATGAAGCAAGCGAAAATGGAGGGAGTAAAGCGGGAGGGAGGGAGGAAGGGGAGGAGAAACCAGGCTGAGTGCGCCAGACAGCAGGTCTCAGGGTGTGAGAAGCACAGCAAGGGAGAAACTTCTCACACACATTCGGGAACTCATTACTACAGCCAGGCTGACTGAGGAAACATCCCCCTGTGAGACTGACCTGAACACAGGGGAGGGGAGTAAACACCAGCTAGTATGGGACCAAGAGAGAGAGAAGGAGGAATACAGTACGAGGTCGAGTACTAAAGAATAGAAAAGGAGAGTAAGAAAAAGTGAGAGAGAGTAGGAAGGTAACAGAAAAAGAGAGAGAGAGAGAGAGAGAAAGAGAAAGAGAGAGTCAGAGAGAGAGAGAGAGAGTCAGAGAGAGAGAGAGAGAGGTTTCCTTCAGAGTTATTGAGGGTCTGCTGCGGACATCTTTATTTGAAGGACATTGTTTTGGTTTCAGCAGATGTGGAGCTCTCGAGCCACATTCCCCCATGAACGAGACATGGACATCACACACGCGCGCACACACACGCACACGTATTCACAGAAATAAAGACATGGTAAGACACACACACACACACACACACACACACACACACACACACTGAAGCAGGCCAGCAGGCATGTAGAAAACAATAGCAGACAGTGTGTGAGTACCCAGTGCCAGTAACAAACCCTGTTCTGTACCTCCCCCCTACTCCCCCCTGCTCTCCCCTCCTCTCCCGGTTTTTTTTTCTTCTGGATTGCACAAGTCTTCGTCTCCTTCATCCTCCCTGTCCTCCACGCCAAGCCCTTCCTCGGCCCTGACAGCACAACTGTAGCTGATAACATGGCAGCGCTGACGTAACCACGGCAAGGCCAGTGTGCACAGGATCCCGAGTCACTGTGTGCTCAAGATCCAATCTGTACACTTTCGGTCGGCAGGTCAGCTCAGCCAAGCCATGCTTTCAGCGGTGCCATTACGCCAATGAACTGAAAGCAAGGTACTGCCACGTTGGATAGGTTTAAATCCTTCCCATCTTGGAAGATGACTGCCACATTACAACATTCCTCGTAGGTTACGACCATCGCCCTATCATCTGCCGTTGCCAGAAATGCAACTTTGGCAAGTTGAACATAAACTGATGACAGTATTCAGTAGTAAGCGTGACTAAAAGTTGGGTAAGTGGAAAAGCCCTGTCGAGGAAAGCGATGTGCTCACAGCATATGGCTGTGCAGCGTTCGTGGTGAGGGAGGGGGAGGGGGGGGGTATTCCAGGTTTGACTCATGAAAGGAAACAGCTGTATGCTAGTTCGTGTTTGTTTACCTGCATGCACGTGTGTGTGTGTGTGTGTGTGTGTCTGTGTACGACGTCTGCATGCCTGCGTGCACAAGCTCAGACTCCGTGTGTGTGCGTGTGTGTGTCTTCAGCATGGCTCATCTCTCCAGTGGTCTGACCCTAACATTCCTCTCAGGGCTTATTGCTCTGTGGGTTAGCAGCTCTGCTCGCTCTCTCCCCAGCCCCGCCGTCTCACAACCCAGCTGGAGGAACCACGGAGGCCCGCGCTTATAACGCTCGCCCCTGGACGCCTCCGAGCCCTTCTCAACGGGGCCACGGTCGTCAGGGGAGGAACCCTCAGGAAAGGTCTCATCTTCGACTCACAGATGAGATGAAGCCAGGACGTAGCGGTAGCGTCGCGTAGCTAACCAGGCCGCAGCATCCTCAAACGTCCCGGTGTCTTTGAAGTGAAAGAGTTTGGTCTGACTCATTGGAACTGCGTGCAGTGTCATAAACGTTCATGTGACCATCTTTCCCATTGCCTCTTCTCTCTCGCGCTCTCTCTCTCTCTCTACTTCTCTCCATCTCTGTCGCTCTCTCACCCTCTCCCTCCCTCCATCTCTATGTTTCTCTCGCTCGAAAGGCCCAGCCGCGGTCCCCATGTTACACATGAACTGGCTGAGTTAATAATTCAACACAGAAGACAGGGGGTATCGTGATTTTTGCGACGGGCAGAACATGCATCACCTCCAACACTCGTACAGTTTGAGCTCTGGCAGCCTGTCAAACGCTTGAGACCGTGTGTGCTGCATCAAGTACAACGTGGTAGTTTAACAGATCTTGTCTCCACCCAGCCAATGGCAAGATGCCTGCCTGAAACCAAGTAGATTTGTAATTGCTCAGGATTGCCGACGCAGTAACCTAATATTAGCTTTGGGCTAGCACCACGTTAGCCTCCGTTCACCAACACAGTTCGGAACTTGACGGGTCGACCTCGAAGGCGGAGCCACCCTCCAAAAGCGACTTGCAAAGAATCGAAGGTGCATAGCGCCAACGTAACGTCGGTGGTAAGAGTCATGTACGACATAGTCTTGCCCGACTAACTGGAACTAAAGGCTAGAACACAGATCAGAGTGTGCTGACAGAAAGCGGTTAGCTATATGGAAAAAAAAGAGAAACCGTTTAGTTTCATGTAATGACATCATGCCAAGTTGCGTCAAGATCACTGTAATCCGTTTCAAGCCAGGCCAATCAACACTGGTGACTGTTCCTCAGAAACTCGGCTACCATTAGACAAACTATTGTTTACACAGGGCTCTCAACTCCGTTTTTCCCCCCTGCAGTTATTTGCAGTTTTGTTTTCAGAGCTTCGTGCCCAAATCCTGCCTTTTCTAAAAGTCCAGCGAGGATGCCACCGATGAGTCACATCCAGCACATCTGAACTCCATTTATCTCCAGCTTCTCCCTCTTCTCTCCTCCCCGCCCGTAATATGTTTTTTTTTGTGAGTGTGTGTGTCCCCTCTCTTCATCAGCTGCATCGTCTGCTGTCGGTGCTAATCAGTCTGGTCTCGACATGACTCAGCGCTCTGACTCACGACACTCTGTTGAAGTTCTGGAAGTTCTCTGTAGTTACCAAGGTCGCTAGTCTGTCCCCGAAGTCTATTCTGGTGTAGGCAGAGAAGGTGCTGGAAGCTTATGGCAGTCGGCAGGTGGTTGGAATGTTTGCTGACTCTTCATGATGAATAGTCAGTTTACGATTTGTCCTGGGATTTTGTTCATGGGAGTTAACACCATCGGTACAAGGAGAACGTGGACAATATGTCTGTCTTGAAAGCATTGCATGAACACTCATACCAAATAGTCTAATGAGGATCTTTGTGGTGGGCAACACTGTCCTAGAAATCCCTCAACATTGATTCGCCACAAGTTTAATATTTCCTGTGTCACAGTCATCTGTAAGAGACATCTAAAGAGGAAGGTTGAAATGGGAAGTTCCTCAATGGTTGGTAGCTTTGCTGCTTCAGCGAGAGACGATATTGTATAAAACCATTAAAGATCTTTGGAAATCGTCTGACAAAACCTCCGAAATTCTTTCTAGACTTATAGGTGCAGTAAATAAAACGTACAAACTTCTCCCCTGATGAACTGCTTGGCTTTGACCGGGAGTTTATTCTAGAAACAAAGCAAAAACAAGATCTAAGCGACAGCGTTTCTGGGGGGAATGCAGGGATATGTTTCCGCGCCGACGAACGCTGACAGGTTTTCTGATGAATGATTCATCGAGTGTTGAAGAATCTCCTGTTTGGAGAACAAAGCCTCGTTGCTGCCGATGACAATAGAGGTTGTCTCGTAGCCAGATCAAAGGCACGCATTGTGAACCGCGCTCGCTATGACAGCGCGCTCCCCAGACGGACGCTCGTCACCGCGCCTCCGTCTGCATGTGTGATCGGCAGGGCTTCTCGACCGTGCAGGTGTTGAATCATGCATCAGGACTACACTTGAGGAATAAGAAGAGCTATCCTTAACGCGTCGGAGTGGTTTAACGGAAAGAGGAAGTTGTTGTTTGGGGTTACGCCATCCTACGTGGATGTCACAATGCCATCGACGGGCCTTCCTGGAAACGAGAGGAAACCTGGAAACGAACGCTTCACTGACCCGTTTGACGTCCATCTCCTAAAAAATATATTCGATTTCTCAAGATGGGAGGCAGAAAATCACTTTCTGAAGGTGCCATTCAAAAACACATCAGCCCTTACTGCTGTTGGGGTTACTGTCCTTTCCAGTTGGCATTGCAGCTTGGCCAATCGGCCAATAACCTCATCAATCGACATTAAAACACTTTTTCTTCTTTATTTGACCTCAAACAACGTCAATTGTGGCTCTACACTACGTTAGATAAAAAGATCACATGCTAAATATAAACTTTGCAACACACACACACTCCTGGCATTATTATAGATATGCGAGACTGTTTCCTTACCAAGTCTCCAGAATGGCCAATGGGACAGGTAGAGTGTAGCGTAGCAGCACAGATCACAAAACTCTTCATAACACAAACCCCTTCAAAGTTAACCCTAACCCTTGAAGCTTACAAAACTAATGACTTCAAACTTACAACACGGATTCAATCAAACTAAGTCCCTTAACACGAAACCTTTAAAACGCCCATCTTTTAGCACGAAGTCAAGGGTACCTTAAAAACTCAACTCAGATCCATTCAAGGTCTAACAAAAGCACAACCTATCTTTTTCAGCATCTAAATGCAACTGGTAACTGATCCACACCCAGTTTCAGTTCACCTCATGCTTTAGGTAGAACCAGGCCTTGATCTGCAGATCAGCTCTAAGATAATACAAACCAATGAGACTGGGCAATGTCTGACTGTTGAATATGAGTAAGGGAACTCACTTCTTCAGTCTATTGTGAAACCTATGGAAAGATCTGATGAATTGATATACCTTTACACTAAGCTGTTGGCCAAGTTGGTCATCAGCCATGGGAACTCTGTATTCACCTCTGCCTATGTGTGTGTGTGTGTGTGTGTGTGTGTGTGTGTGTGTGTGTGTGTGTGTGTGTGTGTGTGTGTGTGTGTGTGTGTCCCTGCTGTGAGAGTGCAGTCTGTCCTCTGTGCTCTGCCCCTGTGCACTCATGCAGACAGAAAAGACCTGAGCATTCCAAAGGAATGTTTGTGGAATGAGGAAGTATGGAACCCTTCATCCAGCCAGTCAGTCATCATTCAGTCAGCGTAGCCAGTGCAGCCAACCAGCCAGCCAATCAACCAACTAGACTCTCAGCTAGTCAGTCTGTCAGCCTGAAAGTCTGTTAGTCAACCACGGAGTGAGAGTGGAGGTTAGATAGAAATACGCACGACACCAGAAAACAATTAAAAACTCAAATGTCCTCTGTGAACTATTCCGAAATCCGTTGTTTAAGATTTCAAAACAACATGATAATCTGAGTGCGTTGGGTGGGAGTGGCTCAAGCGCTTTGTGTTTATGTACAACATTGTGGGAATCTTAAATAAAAGATATTAGAACAATAAATAAACATCAGCGTATAGCCTACGTTCAATTAATCATCAACCAAAATGATTCACTTGTTTTCGAATCTAATACTTTCCTGGTATTGTTTGTTTCATCATATCATCCCTGCTAAGACTTCTTTTTTTAAACAAGTTGGGTACGCTACTTCATGTTGCTTACTATCTGGCACATTGGAAATAACAACCTGCATCATTAAGGTGTAACTATAGAAACTGAAGCATCTTACAAGCCTACCTCCAGGACTTGAACGTAACTTGAAGGGAACCATCCTCTGACAGCGTCCTTCTCTCCTTCCCACCAGCCGCCGGGTAACGCCTGAATAATCTTGATGATTTCTCCCGCTTCGAAAGTCAAACCCTGTTGATGCTGATCCCCGCTGAAGGAATACAGACTTTTGCAGTACGATCCAGACATCTCAACTCCTGCCGTCGGGTCCGCTTTACTTGGGTAGCGCTTGTCCACACTTCTAATCCCCTACTCGAAAAATGAAATTTCTCCCGAAGTAGAGTTTCTCGTCAAACGTGTAATGTTGATTAGCTCATGAAGGAAACCAGCATGTTGATCAGGTTTAAACCTGTTTTTAAAAAGTGTGTGGAAGTAAAATCCCAGTAGCCTGTCTGCTTGATGCACGCGTGCTTTCTCCGTTAATGTGTTTGTGTGAGCTTCGTCTGTGCGAAGTCCACAGTCAAGTCCTCCACCCTCTCTACTCCTACTCTGCAGCCTGTTCAATGACAAAACTCGGTCCTCGAGTCCGCGTTCTGCGAATGAGTCACCGTGGGACGCAGTCATCAATTAGGCTACCGAAAATGACATGTAGGGGAAATTGTTTAAGAGTGACGTTTCACTGCAAGACAAATTCAAATCTTAAAATGAAGAGCTCATTTGATAAGGTATTTTATTTTTTTATTGAAAGGGAATAGCTACATTGACTGCTGTTTCTTTTACACTAAAGACAGAAAAAAGTGAATCGCAAAGTATTTACTTCACCTGCCGTAGACAATAGTCTAGATTACGTCGGTGATTTTTTAAACTTCATTAAATGTAGGTTGTTTGCCAAGATTAGTGACAATAGCCAATGTATGGTAATGTGAGATTATCTTGGAGTTTGGCCTCGCAGCAATGAGATTAGAGAAACATGTAATCACCCAACCACTAGAGGGCGATGACACTAGAAGGGCCAATTTGGTTTCCCATATAAAAAAATATTCAAATAAACAAATCGTGTCATAGCTACAGGAACTATCAATTTGTATGCCATGAATGCAGCCTATCATTGTCATGTATGAGAAAGAACAGATTCAAAGGTCATATTTAACATTCTTCTTCTCATGTAACATAGACGCACATCTTCTCTTGCTTTCACTCCTCTTTGCTCTGGTGGCGAGAGAAAAAAAAACACAAACAACAATTGCAATCATTCCACCAACAGTCAAACACAACAGCTCTCTCTCCTTTTCTGTGTCAGCATGGTTGTGCTTCTCCACTAACCTTTGACCCCAAGTCCCTGCTCTTGGCCCTCAGCTTGTTGACCTGGGACTCGGCGATATCCGCCCGCTCCTCCGCCTCTTCCAGCTCGTGCTGCACCTTCCTCAGCTTGGCCAGGTGGGCGTTGGCCTGCTCTTCCTGTTCGCACCATGACAACCACAGGAGGATTTGAAAACACTCTGCTTTCTCCAGTGGGGGGTTTGGAGTGAGGAAGCAAGGCAGGAAATGTGTTAGCTTACAGCTTCCTCCGCCTGGCGTTTGTAGGCTTTCACTTTTATCTGCAGCTTGTCCACCAGGTCCTGCAGTCGAAGCACATTCTTCTTGTCCTCCTCAGCCTATAGACACATGCAGGCAGGTGGTCGGTTTGCAAATGATGTCACTTCCTTCTCCTCACCTTCCTTCCTTTCCACCTAGTAGTGTACCTGGTAGGTGAGCTCCTTGACTCTCCTCTCGTACTTCCTCAACCCTTTAACGGTTTCAGCTCCTCTCCTCTGTTCACCCTCCAGCTCTCCCTCCAGCTCACGCACCTGCCAACCAGGAACGCCAGAGGCTGATATTGTCATGAGATCTCAAGCTAGATCGGATAAAAGTGGTCCATGCCTGGTACAAGCAACAGTAACATCTGATACGAATGGCATAACCTACTCGGGTCTCCAGTTTCTGGAGCTGCTTCTTGCCTCCCTTCAGGGCCAGGTTCTCAGCCTCATCCAGACGGTTCTGCAGGTCCTTGACGGAGGCCTCCAGGTTCTTCTTCATCCTCTCAAGGTGACTGCTGGTGTCCTGCTCCTTCTTCAGCTCCTCGGCCATCATGGCCGCCTTGGGTGAAACATAAAAACCAATGCCTGACAAAGAAACCTCGGTGACTGCAGCGTCTGAGATTTTATTTTAAAAAGAAAACAAACTACAGCATATTTACAATCTCTTACACAAGTAAAATCAAGTATAAACAGTCAGTTGAATTGGATAAACATCCTAAAATTGTGTTTCATTCATCCGTCATCCAGGTGAATGTATCAATGTTGTGTGAATGTCTTGATTTAGAAAAAAACATATTTCTGATTTATAATGGTTTTTAAATGAAATGATCCTGATATAGTAATGACACGTAACCCAAAAAAAATTTCTTCAATTTAACGATGAACAAACAATACATGCATTTATTTGTTTGGGGATCCACATCTGCCGTACACCTGAAAGATCTGGAGAGTCTTGTTTCGACTCACATCTGTGATGGCCTTCTTGGCCTTCTCCTCAGCGTTCCTGGCCTCCTGGACAGCATCCTCCACCTCAGCCTGCAGGTGGCTCACATCCACCTCCAGCTTCTTTTTGGCGTTCATCAGGTTCGTATTCTGACAGGGAGGTGTGACACATCAATGGAGCTAACTTGTGATAATCGTGTACGATGATAACTGTGAATGATAGATACTGAAATTGGGTTTGTTTAGCTATTCTACCTGGTAGCACAGCAGTCCATTATTATATTAACGAGTCATAAAGAAACAAGGGCAAACATTCACGATAACTTCAATAAAACCACAAAAACAAAGACACATGACCATATCATTAACTAGCATGACTGGAGTTTTTCTATTAAATTAATGATGTTATCGAAATTATAAATCTCTTACCTGAGAGTGCAGCAGTCCCACCCTCTCGCAGGCGTCCAGCAGCTCCTGTTCGGCCATCTTGCGGCTCCTCTCCGTCTGCTCCAGAGCCGCTCTCAACTCCTCCACCTCCGCCTGCATCAGGGCGCTCCTGCGCTCCGCCATGGCCGTCTGGTCCTTCAGCTCCTCCTGACTGCGCAGCGCGTCGTCCAGGTGAATGGTCACATCCTGGGGCCACGTATCAATCGGTGGAAGGGGAGCGTAAATGATTGTTTGGTTTGGGGGGTAAACCTCTTTCACGTGACTGCGTTCCTCCTCTTCATTCAAGTAGTTACATCAAGTCATTAAAGTCATTCAATCAAGTCGTTAAATTGACTCTTTGAATCAAGTCATTAAATTAAGTTGTTAAATCAAGTCAAACGTATTTATCTAGCCCTTTTTACAAGCCATAAATCCAGTTCTAAATCCAGTCGTGAGTGGTGGGGGGCTCCTCACCTTCAGCTGCACCTGGACGTTCCTCAGCTGCTTCTGGGCCTCAGCGGCCTGCCGGTTGGCGTGGCTAAGCTGCACCTCCATCTCGTTGAGGTCTGCCTCCATCTTCCGCTTGACCCTAAGGGCGTCATTCCTGCCCCTGACCTCGGCGTCCAGGGTGCCCTGCAAGGTCTCCACCAGCCTCAGGCTGCTGCGCTTCAGCTGCTCCATCTCCTCGTCCTTCTCCGCCAGCTTCCTGTCCACTTCCCCTTTGGCTTGGGCCAGTTCCAGCTGCACACGCAGGATCTTGGACTCCTCGTGTTCCAGGGAAGCCTGCACAGAGGGCAAAGGTCATTCCCGAAACGGGCACCTTCCGTTGCGGTTAATCGATTTAAATGGAGGAGAGACATGATTCCCTTTTTGCTGCTGTGTATTTGGTTACCTCAGCCTCCTCAAGAGCGCTCTGGATCTCGGCTTTCTCTGTTTGCACTATCTTCTTGGCCTTCTCCACTTCGTGCATGCTCTTTCCAGTCTCACCGATCTGTTCACTTAAGTCCAGGATCTCCTCTGGATGACACACACATTTTATCACAAATCAACAATTGGATTTGTGTCTGAGTAGAGACGTGCCAAAGGTCAACATTGAACATACGTTGCAGGATCTTGTTCTCTCGTTTCAGGGTCTCTAGTTGGTCCAGGGCTTCCTCGTAGGAGTTCTTGATTTTAAAGAGCTCGGTGCCGAGGGAGCGACAATCCTTCTGAGAACCTTCCAGTTCAGCTTGACTCTCCTCGTATTTCTGCCGCCATTCGGCCAGAACCTAGAACAGATTTAAAAGGTGAGCGTGGACCCTTAGAGGTGTCATCGAACAAAGATGGCGTCCACTGAAAAGTCTGACAGCCTGAATTTCCGGCATTTCTGCTATAATTGGATAGAACATGAAGTATGACAGGATATATGGGGGGGAGACATGGGATGACATGCAGGAAATGGTCCGAGTTGGATTACAACCCAGGTAAGTGTTTGAATCTGGTTAGCCCCTCAGCATGTCGTATGAACACCTGACCGGTGAGTCCCGATAGGCAGCCGTTTACTCCTGCGTGTTTGTTGTTGTCGTGGATACCTTGTCGAAGTTTCTCTGCCTCTTGTCCAGGTTAGCGGCCCACGCGTTGGATTTGTCCAGATCCATCGCCAGGTCCTCCACCTCCCCCTGCAGCCTCTGCTTGCTCTTCTCCAGCGAGGCACACTTAGCGTTCGCTCCCTCCATCAGCTCCTCCACGTCCTGCAGTCGCTGGGCCAGCTTCTTCCTGGTAGGAAAAGGAGGAACGAGAACACCGCCTTTTAAAAATAGTTTTCCATCCATTTGTCATCCATTTGTCAATCCATATTCCATTAATTGCCCATCAATCCTCCATTATCATCCCTATGAGTCATAACAGCATTTTAGATTACTTGGCCTCCTCCAGTTCGTCTGTCCTCTGGATGGCGTCCGTCTCGTACTTGGTCCTCCACTGGGCCACCTCTCCGTTGGCCTTAGACATGCTTCTCTGCAGCTCTGCCTTGGCCTCCTGCTCCTCTTCAAACTGCTCCCTCAGCAGCTCACAGTCATGACGAGACGACTGCAGAGCGTGGGCCAAGGCACTCTTAGCCTGTCAGACAAAGGCGATCATATTTCCTATTACATTATATTTAAGATAATATATATACTGTACATTACCAATCAAAGTGTCCAAACTGGTAGGGGTATTATGTCAGTTTGTGTATCTGTATATATATTGAGTATATTTAGTAAATACACAACCTAAGTAATAAATACTACTACTAATAAATACTATTTATTGTATGTAAATACAGTATTATGTGTTTGACTATGTACTGTACTGTACCTTGATCTCCTCTTCAACAAGCCGCTTTAGTTCCTCAATCTGCTGAGTAGAAGCCTGTTTGTTTCTAGTCAGTTGAGACACGAGAGATTCTCTCTCCTCCAGCTGCCTAGACAGCTCACCTGGGCAAAAGTGAACAAAATTAACACTCGCACAGGAATGACTGAATACCAAAACACGTCATTTCACTTCAGTTATTAGTTGTCTAATCCTGAAAGAAACGCAAGGTGATTCTGCGTGCAGTTAGATAATTCTTTAAAACGGAGGTAATACACAATAGCTCATACACGATACCCAATACAGGATAGCAGTAGCAATGCCAGAACTGCGATTCTGACAGCATTTAGTACCGTTCTCAGTTTGCAGTCGTGCTTTCTGGACAGTAACGTCGTTGACATGGCGAAGACTGTCGTCACTTTTCGCCTTCACCTCGCTGAGCTGATCCTCAAGACTCCGACACATCTTCTCCAGATTACCCTGGAAATTGAAAAGCAATCGATTTTATAAAGAAAAGCTCAAAAATACGCAGTACGTGTCGCATATTCTGCCAGGTCAGAAAATACATCCTACAGGGTGTGTTCAACATCCTTCCATTCATCATCACCTGACCTTTGATTTGGCCATTGTCTCCATGTTGCTGGCTAGGTCGTCCACCTCCATCTTGTATTCACTCTTCTCTTTCTCCAGCTTCTGTTTGACTCGTTGAAGGTTGTCGATGTGCTCTCCCAGCTCCGCCATGCTGTCAGCGTGTTTCTTCCGCAGGGCGGCGGCGGTGGCCTCGTGGTGGAGGGTGGACTCCTCCAGGTCTCGTCTCAGTTTCTGAAACTCGGCCTCGCGCTTCTTGTTCATCTCGATCTGGACCGTGGTGGCTCCTCCGGCCTCCTCCAGCCTCTCGCTGATCTCCTCCAGTTCCCTGGAGAGATCGGATCTTTGCTTCTCCACCTTGGCCCTGGCTGCACGCTCAGACTCCATCTCCTCCTCCAGCTCTTCTATTCGGGCCTGTGGGAAACAACGAGGATGACTCAACAACTCAATAGGACAACTGGGCCTCCATTTGATTCAATACATATAATCTTTGAAATTGCCGCATCACGCTACGTACTTGATACTCTTTGAGCTTCTTTTGCACTTGAGCACCGAGAGCTTGTTCGTCTTCGATCCTCCCGAGAAGGTGGCAGATTTCAAAGTCCTTCCTTGTTTTGCAAACCAGACGAGAAATGACTTGAGCGACATTATACACACACCTGTGAAAGTGTACCGTGAACGTGGTTCACCCTCTCACTTCTTCATCTTCTCGTCCACCTGCAGCTTGTCGTTCTCCAGATCCATGATGGATTCCTGGGCCAGTTTCAGATCTCCCTCTAACTTCTTCCTGGCTCTCTCCAAGTCCATGCTGCGCTTCTTCTCTTGCTCAAGGGAGCCCTCTAGCTGCGAAACGGTCGCATGGACAGTCTCGAGTCACAGAGGCACAGAAGGAGCCCTAACTCACCCACCGATCCCACTTCACAGCAGACGCATGCCCTGTGTGGTGATTCACACTTACGTCATCCACCTGCTGTTCCAGCTTGGTCTTCGCTTTGGTCAGAACGTTGACTTTGTCTTCTTCTGCCTGCAGATCGTCCAGCGTTTGCTGGTGCGCCTCTTGGAGGGCTTTCTTCTCCTTGCTGAGTTTGACGATGCTTTCATCCAGGGTTGACATCTCCTCCGTCAGGTTCTTCACCTAGATAGCCATGAAAACACGTTAAGATACTCAGGAGTTCTCAATTGAACAACGTTACCGATGACCTCGCTGGTCCTGTGTCCTTGGTGTGTCACCTTGTTTTCCGTGGCGTGCTTCTCCTTCTCCACCTTGGCCAGGGTTAGCTCCAGGTCATCGATGTCCCTCTTCAGCTCGGAGCACTCGTCTTCCAGCTTCCTCTTCTTGGCGGTCAGCTCAGCGTTCACCTCCTCCTCATCCTCCAGCCTCTCGCTCAGCTCTTTAGCCTTGGCCTCCAGCTGGATCTTGCTCTTTATCAGGCCCTCGCATCGCTCCTCCGCGTCGGCCAAGCTTTCGCTTTCCTATAGAAGATTGAAACAATAGCATGTTTTACAGTATTTATTTCATGCTATAATTCTGTCTTAAGTGTAATTAATTGTGTATCAAACATATGACAACAATGACAAAATACTTGACACAACAATTGTAAAACATTTTTATCGTCATCATTACGTAGTGTTGATGAAATACCTACAGCTGCCACTTGTAGTTGAAGGTCGTTCTTCTCCTGTAACAGAGACACCATTTTTTCCTCCAGCTCCTTCTTCTTGGATTCAGCTTTGGCTAAACTCTCCTTGCACTTGGAGAACTCTTCCTTCATGGTGGCCATTTCCTTCTCTGTCTCGGCGCTCCTCAGGAGCGGCTTGATTTTGAAGTACAGCTTCATCCATGGCCAGTGTTTCACGTTCATGAATGAACGGATGTTGTACTGGACTACGTAGATGGACTCTCTATTAAATAAGAGTGCAAGACATACAAATCATTTTGGATATGATAATAATGATTTAATGCTATGTAATATAACATTTGTTATTGCTGCCACCGCACATGTTATTGTCCCCTCAGGGGCCCCGTTGTACCTCCTCTCCATCATCTTCTTGAACTCCTTCCTCATGACAAAACCACGGCAGACGGCTTGAGTCATTGTGACCAAAGTTGCCAGCTTTTCATCTCTCATCTCCTCCAGGGCACCAAGCAGTCCTGCCTTGAAGAACACCTGGTTGGAAGGCAAAATTGATTTTTTTTTCTCTCAATTTTCCATTGAAGGGAAATGAGAATATCTTGTTTATATTCATTCATCTGACCTTGGTGTGGCCAAACTTGTACTGGGTGTGGTCCACATCAATAGACCCCAGGAGCTTCTCGGCAGCTTTCTTGTTGTCGATGAACTGGCCCTCAGGGATGACACTGGCATTCAGTACTTTGTACCTGCGACAGGAAGGAGAAGCAGATTACACTAACTGTTCTGTATGTGTATCTGATTATCTTAAGGTTTCCTAAAGTACCTCTGTTTGAAGTCTCCATAAAGTATTCTACTGGGGAAGCCCTTCCTGCAGATCCTGATACCTTCCAGCACTCCGTTACACCTCAACTGGTGGATAACCAGCGGGTTCTCCATCAAACCTGAGGGACAGCATCTATAAATGTTCGTATGTAAAAACCGGATGACTGCCTGTCATAGAATCTATGTAAGCTGTTTCATTGGGTGTCACGGAGCACACATGAAATTCCCTGGTTCCCTGGATCAAAGAAATGTTGCTTTGGACGAAAGCTTTTGCTGAAGTGAATGTGATTCTTATTCATGATTGATGATGATATTTGGTACCTGGAGTCTTAGACTCGTTGGGAATCAGGCAGCGAACGAAGTGAGGATGGGTGCTCCTCAGGTTGGTCATCAGCTTGCCCAGATTCTCCTGAGGTATCCAACCATTACCGCAACAGAGTAGAATCACTCTCAATATAATACTGTCTCTATATTTACATTTAGATCATGTGCACTTTCTATTCATCGATAACGTTTGTCTCTATTCATTTGAGGTAGTTCATGTTTCTATGAGTGTCTGGTTCGTTTCCATGGTGGGCGTTACCTACCCTGAACAATGCTGAGACGGTTTGAAATGAGCCTCCTTTCTTTTTGGCTCCTTTCTTACTGGTGTCTGCGAACAGCACAAAGTCTCTTGAGAGAAATTCTCAAGGACGCTTTTTACAAAACAGACTACATTTCCAAAAGAGGCCACCGCCACAGAACATCACCGCTCGACACGTGGTCCTACCATCGGTGGTGGAGAAGCTTGCATACAGGAGAGAGAGCAGTCTCACAGCAGACTTCTGGTACAGCTGAACCACTGACTCGTTCAGAGGATCCTTGTTCTTGTCCAGCCAGCCACAGATGTTGTAGTCCACTGTTCCAGCGTAGTGCACCAGGGAGAAGTGGGCCTCAGCCTTGCCTTTGACAAGTTTGGGCTTCTGGAAGCAATCCGTTTTGCCCAGGTGCTGATCGTATAGCTTGTTCTTGAAGGTGGTGTCGGACGCCTTCGGGAACATGCACTCCTCTTCAAGGATGGAGAAGATGCCCATTGGCTGTTGAAGACCAAGGGGGATGAAATACTAGTATTAGAACTCATGACGAATTCCTATCTTCCTGCGTAAATATCTCCCCAATTCATTTACCTTCTCAATAAGCTCAATACAGGCTGCCAAGTCCATCCCAAAGTCGATGAACTCCCACTCAATCCCCTCCTTCTTGTACTCCTCTTGCTCCAGGACAAACATGTGGTGGTTGAAGAACTGTTGCAGTTTCTCATTGGTGAAGTTGATGCACAGCTGCTCCAGACTGTTATACTGCAATGAGAGTTTTCAAGTATTTGAGTTATTTTGGTAAACACCAGAGAGAGACAAAAGCATGATACTTACGTCGAAGATCTCAAAACCAGCGATATCTAACACTCCGATGAAGAACTGTCTTGGCTGCTTGGTGTCCAACATCTGGTTGATACGGACCACCATCCAGAGAAACATCTTCTCGTAGACGGACTTCGCCAGGGCCATAACTGAATTGTGGACCTACATTTAAAACGCAGTAACAGTAGTAAACAGTAACATATGAATAACAAAAGAAACCTGGATTGTTATCAGATTCAAATTGAATTAAGATTAGATGCAGATTACGGGCACATCCGACCTGTTGGACAGTCTGTCCCTTGGTGACGTACTCGTTTCCCACCTTCACCCGGGGATAGCAGAGGGCTTTGAGCAGGTCTGCGGAGTTGAGGCCCAGCAGGTAGGCCACCTTGTCAGCCACTGAATTTACACCATCATTCGCAATGGAGGCCAGCAAAGAGACATGGGTGATTGGCTTCATCATTGAGGACAACGTTATAATGCATCCACTTTATTTTCCTCAGAGAGGACAGTGACAAGACACACACTCACGGTCCACACACTCTCTCACTGAGAACAGTGCCTTGACTCAATACACAGACATGCCCTACTCGTGTCTCTGTAATAGCTGAGTCGTGAGGACCAGGCAGCAGGGCTGCACATGACACAGCGGTGTGTCACACATCCCTGCCTGTTTACCGTTCTATTGTTTGTTTGTTTGTTTGTTTACCCTCTGTGCCATCAGGCTCTGCCTGCTCCTCTCGCTGTTTCTGCTTGAACTTCATGTTCCCATGATGCATCACTGCACCTGTCAGCTTGTAGATGCCCAGTTTCTCATCCAGAGAGAAGCCCAGGATATCAATAGCAGTCTAGGAATAGAGTATCCAAACACAAACAGGATGTATAAAATGACACGGTGATTCTTTTCTCAGTATGTTATTGACGAATTTCCATCCAAACAAATGTAATTGAAGTAAAAAAATAGGATAATGTCTTCAATTAGCTGACAAATGTATCTGAGGAGACATACTGGGGTTTTGAATATTTGGAACTATGTGTGCCATATAATTTTTATAGCTCATACATCTGTTGCCATCAATTCATCTTTGTCATCAATGCTGGCAACGGTAATCTGCCCCTGGCTGATCATGGGGAAGTCGTAAGGGTTGGTGGTGATGAGCAACATCCCTGGAATAAACATGGTATTAGAATGTCAATTCATACATAAACTGATTAGATTTACTGAATTGGAATAATCAGCATAATCTTCTCTCTGATCCCTGTTGTACCTATCAGCTCTGGTTTGTGGTTGGTCATCACTTGGTAGAAGATGTGATAACTTCTCTCATCAGCAAGCTGGAAAGTTACCCTGGACTTTTCCAGCAGGTCTATTGGAGAATATATCGTGAAATATATTTCAAAAAATGAACAACAACAAAATTATTTACACTGCTGATGATCAAGGCATTAAAATGCGTTTGAGATCGATGTGCTCACACGTCTCAATATCAGCCGACGCCAGTTTTCCTGTGGTCCCAAAGTGAATCCGGATGAATTTTCCCTAATTGGAAACGATTCCATTTAGATGACAGTTGAATAATCCTTTCAAACTGTCTAAAAGACTTGCGTGAAACCCTGCGTGATTATGTTTACTTACAAACCGTGAGGAGTTGTCATTTCTCACAGTTTTGGCATTACCATATGCTTCTAGCAAAGGGTTCGCTGCTATGATTTGATCTTCCAACGAGCCCTGTTGAAGACACGTCCACGTGTATTTTATTTAACAAGTGATTACTAAGACAAGACATATACCATTTTTATCCTTGTTTTCAATGTGTGTGTTTTTACCTGCATTTTACCGCTCGCGGCCGCTTCTTTTTTCTTGTCGCTACCAGCCACTGCGATTGTCGCAAAGTACTGAATGACTCGCTTCGTGTTGACAGTCTTTCCTGCACCAGATTCTCCACTGAGTCCACAGACAGAAAGAATGAAAAAGTCGCACAGACATAGGTAAGTAGAAAATCAAAACACTTGTGGCATATGAGTGTGGAATTATAAGACCAATACATAATGCGTCTTACGTGATGAGGACTGACTGGTTCTCTCTGTCTGTGTAAACAGAATATCAAAACAAATTTAACTACACATAAGTGTACTGAACATAACTCAAATGTGTTTCAAATGCTCCACACATTGACTTCAGTCTTTAGACATATCACATTTATAATAACATGATTACATTTGTAGGTAGACAAAGGGCCTGACACCTCCAATTCACAGTTTGTTTTTACCAGTGAGCATGAACTGATAGGCGTTGTCAGAGATGGAGAAGATGTGGGGCGGAGCCTCCATGCGTTTCTTCCCCCTATAGGCCACCACAACTTTCTGGCTGTACACCGGAAGCCACTTGTAGGGATTTACGGTCACACAGAACAGCCCAGAATATGTCTGGAACACAGCAACAGTTCGACACAGTGACTACAAAGTCACGTCTCTTCATAGTTCAAGAATCACGACAAACCAAATCTACTTACGGGCACAAAAAAAAGCAACCTGAATCTAAGAATCTAGGAACCAGTAACTGTATTTCAATGACAAACACACACACACACACACACACAGGAAATAATAGTCAAAGAGAAGACATTTACATAGATCATCCAGGCTGCGTAGCGCTCTTTGAGGTTGTACAGCACAGACGCCTCGTTGAGGTGGGTCATCATGGCCATGTCCTCAATCTTGTCAAACTTTGGAGGGTTCATGGGGAAGACATCGTCCTCCGTCACCGTCACAACCTTGGACAGACAGGAAGATAACGTCTCCAACCGGTCAATCAATCTCCTCGGTCCTTATAAATCACAAATGCGGTCTTAATGATCCGAGTGTTAACTGTAAAGTGATTTTTTTATGGTCTAGAACACATACACTCACAGACACATACACACAATATATATATATATAACTAATGATGATTATATTGTGTGATACTCATACTGTACTTCAGACTGGTTGAACAGTGCACAGTAACACTCACTTGGCCAGCAGTGGTCTTCACAGTGACCTTCCCTCCGTCCTTCTTCTGGATGTTTCCTTTAACATACAGCTCCCTGGCGTCTGCCGCGTAGCACGCCGTCTTGGCATCGAAGGGCCGGTTCTGGGCCTCGATCCTCTCTCTCTCCGGCTTCCGGAGGTACTCCGCCGCCTCGCCGTACACGGCCATCTCTGCGTCCGTGCTCATGGCTGGAGCTCGACTGTGAAACACGAAGCACGTCGCTCTCAGTCTCTCTGGTCCAGATTAAGCGCAGGTTGACAAGCCTTTTTCATGTGTATTTTACCTGTGACCGGAAGTTCCTTACCCAGATTCACACTTGCAAATAGACGCTTCGCTCTGCTGTTGCTTTGAAGAACTTTGAATGTAGTAGGATTTCTAAATAAACAACTGTTTGAATGTAAATTGGAAGGAAATATGCAAGTGAATGAAAGCTTGGAAGCGTCAACAATCACCAGCTGACTGGACTGCCAGACTCTGCGGTAGCGACTCAGTACTTCTGCCTCATCAGATCCCTGCAGTAACAGAGATCCCCAGAGCTGCTTTTTATGGAGTTAATTTGGTCCCACCTTTAAATCATGCCCCTTTGGGGGGGCATGGGATGTGAGAGTGACAAGACTGATGAGTTCTGTGCCAGATCTCATTATGGGATTATTTTCAGACCTATCTGTGGTGAGACAATAGTTATGGGAGTTTAAGGTCAGAAAAGTCACTGAAACCCAGACAGAATGTATGAAAGTGACTTTACTGTTATATCGGCCTTTCAGCCTTTTGGCAATCTGTAAATACAAGCAGAAATACAGTCCTTACGCATGCACCCATTTTTTTAATGGTCATTTATCAAAATATATCCAATCAAGTGATCTGACAGTGATGTGTTACACCGCACACTGCACTCGTTAAAAATTGCGGGAATCCGATTGGATGTCTAATTATACATCCTGAGCTAAAGCTGAACTATGTCAGCCCTTCAGATGGTTATGATACTTTCATGTCAGGCTTAGTTTTCAATCTGGCCTCTCAGACAATTGACATTCCAAAGTTATGACGATGCGTTTGAGACACCGGCTGCATTTATTTAAGTGGACCGTGACAAAATAAGATAAACACAGGTGGAATACTTCAGATATACAGCATTGTATCATTGCGTACAATAGTCTTTCTGAGGAGGGAATCCCTCCGCTAATGACGTGGCTCAACAGTATAAAAACAGGAAATATCCCCATGGCCCTGTGAGCTGGTTAGATTGTCTTTTGATTACTGGGCATAACCACATTTAATCCACTGATCTCATGCAAGCTCTGGGCAATGGCGAGAATCCTGTGTCGGTGAGTGACATTGGAGAGGAAGCCTATTTCGGTTGAGGTGGAGAAGCCCGTGTCACAGATGTCACTCTGCATTCTCCTGAAGATCTTATCTGCTCTCCGCAAACACCAGAGCCTCCTAAATGAAACTCCAACTTGAACGTTGTTGCCGATACAAGCAAAACATTTTAGACGGTGTCAGAGAAGATCTTTCAAAGTACTCTTTTTCAGATTCTCTGTAAAGGCAGATGAATCCTTAGCTCAGCCTTGTTTTAGACAATTGGACTTTCAGTTGAGTTTTATGTCACAGATGGATGACAGGGTGCTTTTGTTTTGTTCGTCTTCTGATTGGGGTAGTTCTCCTGAAAACACTTGTTCTGGTTGATGTTGTGTTTCTGACCCCAAACATTGTCTGACTATGACCATTGTCTAACAAACAACACCTGAACATTGAAAGCACAGATCGCAACGAGAGTCTATTGATTCACTCTTTATTGTACTAATAGTTCTACTACACTTTGAACAGTACTTTAAGTTAGTATGTTAGCTACTCCTTTCAATATAACAATACTAAATACAGACTGTTAGCCGTGTATTAGCTGTTGTATTGAATACTAGCAGGCAAACTGTATGTTCTCTATATTATTCAATATTATTATACTACTTACAGTATTTTAGCTCTATGTTATCTTTAAGTCAATACAGTCACATGACATGCAGTGTATTAGCTGCTTGCTATCAATATTATGCAATACTAGTATACCACTTTAGCCATTTTAGCTGTATGTTAGCTATTGTATTCAGCAGCTTCAAGAGTCTCCAGGTCTTCTTGTTCTTCTACTCAGACTCACCAGGCTTGATGGGGAAACATTTCAATAACAATTGAAATATACACGAATGTGTATACAGTATATAAACAGTATATAAACAAAAATGATACCTTTCCAGTGTCCCTGCTCTTGGCCCTCAGCTTGTTGACCTGGGACTCGGCAATATCCGCCCGCTCCTCCGCCTCCTCCAGCTCGTGTTGCACCTTCCTCAGCTTGGCCAGGTGGGTGTTGGCCTGCTCCCCCTGTAACAACCACCAGACCATAATAAGTTTGGTCACAGCAACTCTTAGGCTGCAGGCCACAGATCCCAGCTCGCATGCTCCTCAGTGGGATGTTTACACGAAGAACGCCTCCACAGACTCCCCCAGCACGGTTTGAGTCCGGTGAGGGAGCAGGGCTAGACTAGGTAGGCTTACAGCTTCCTCCGCCTGGCGTTTGTGGGCCTTGACTTTCATCTGCAGCTTGTCAACCAGGTCCTGCAGTCTCATCACAGTCTTCTTGTCCTCTTCTGCCTGCCAGTACAAAGTCAGACACCGAGAATGAGAATGTGTAGATATATTGATCAGACTGATTGATTGATTGATGTAAGCTCAGTCTGGACCTGGTAGGTGAGCTCCTTGACTCTCCTCTCATACTTCCTCACTCCTTTGACAGAGTCAGCACCTCTCTTTTGTTCTGCCTCCACCTCTCCCTCCAGCTCACGCACCTGGGTAAAAGGCGGACATTTAGACATATACTTCTGTTTGTATCACAAAGTGATGATCACAACATTTAACAATGCCGAGGGGCATCGGTTTCATTATACATGTTCCGTCCACTTTTTGAAAAATGGAAAATTCCCCTCCCATGCGTTCAATGGCTGCATTCTCCAACACAACAACGTTTCATTACAACAACAACTCACTCGGGTCTCCAGTTTCTGAAGCTGCTTCTTGCCTCCCTTCAGAGCCAGGTTCTCAGCCTCATCCAGACGGTTCTGCAGGTCCTTGACGGAGGCCTCCAGGTTCTTCTTCATCCTCTCAAGGTGACTGCTGGTGTCCTGCTCCTTCTTCAGCTCCTCGGCCATCATGGCAGCCTTGAGTGAAAGAGTGGTTTCTTGATTGGTTGCTGTCAATTCCTTTCATGGACAAGAATTATTTGAAACATTCTTGTTCCTCACATCTGTGATGGCCTTCTTGGCTTTTTCTTCAGCATTTCTGGCCTCTTGCAGGGTGTCTTCCATCTCACCTTGCAGCTGAGAAACATCAGCCTCCAGCTTCTTCTTGGTGTTCAGAAGACTGGCGTTCTAGCATAGGATTAAGAGAAAGGAAAAAGAACAGGCATAAGCGTATGATAACAACAATAAAATCACAAAACAGAGCTATCTTGTTACATTGTTACGTGGCATGACTGAAGATTTTCCATTCAATCCATGACATTAATTTGTCATTTTTATTATATTTCTTAAGGAGGCATTATTCATGCTGTATTCGGCAGTTTTTCAGAGAGGTGTCACAGAAAAGGCAGGGAGAGAGAGAGAGTCAAATCCAAGCTGCTGTTGTAAGGCCTCAGGCTACAAGGCATCCTGTGAGCTACCAGGGCTGCCCAGTCCATTATTTTTTCCCCAAAAAAATAAAGTTCTTACCTGGGAGTGCAGCAGTCCCACCCTCTCACATGCGTCCACTAGCTCCTGTTCGGCCATCTTGCGGCTCCTCTCCGTCTGCTCCAGAGCTGCCCTTAGCTCCTCCACCTCCGCCTGCGCCAGGGCGCTCCTGCGCTCCGCCATGGCCACCTGCTCCTTCAGCTCCTCCTGGCTGCGCACAGCTTCTTCCAGGTGAATGGTCACATCCTGGGGAGAGAACAGGAAGGCTTCATGTTCAATGGTGACTTGGGGGACTGAATGTTCTATCAGTGATGTTGTGAACCTTGTCTGGAATAGATAGGCTAGATTGTTAACACAGATCAAATTCATACCTACATACATTGTCCCTTCAACCCTTAAAGCAAACTTTGCATGAGAGAAATGTGAAAGAAAAGGTGCTATTCATAGATGAAAAAGACTATATTATTTACAATGTACGGTCTTAGGAGAAAACGATGGGGATTTAAACTCAGGCCCTCTTGATCTGCTGCCAGTTGCTCCGCCACTTAGCTCTGCCCACTCCCAGTTAATTGCTTTTTCTGACCTAAGGTCTGAAATGTCTGACCTTGAAGTGTGCCTGGACATTCCTCAGCTGTTTCTGTGCTTCAGCCGCCTGTCGGTTGGCGTGGCTAAGCTGCGCCTCCATCTCGTTGAGGTCGGCCTCCATCTTCTTTTTTATCCTTATGGCGTCGTTTCTGCTCCGTATTTCAGAGTCCAAGGTGGACTGCATTGTTTCGACAACGCGCTGGTTGTTTCGCTTGATTTGCTCGATCTCTTCGTCCTTCTCAGCCAGTTTCCTGTCGACCTCACCTTTGACCTGAGTCAACTCCAGTTGGACCCGAAGAATCTTGGATTCCTCATGTTCCAGGGATGCCTAAACAAGATAGTTTCAAACATCATCACACAGAATACTAACAAACAGTAGGACAGGACATTTGTTTTTCAATACCGGCTAACCTCAACCTCTTCCAGAGCAGTCTGGATCTCAGTCTTCTCAGTCTCAGCCTGTTTCTTATTCTTCTCCAGCTCGTGTATGGCTTTGCCGTTATCACCAAGTTGCTCTGTCAGTTCTGATATCTCCTCTGCAGAAGCAGACAGATCATCGTGTTAATAGGACCATCCTCTGACACAATTCAATGTGTTGAACAGGCAGGCGGCGTGAGACAGTTCCCCCGTACGTTGCAGGATCTTGTTCTCTCGTTTCAGGTTCTCCAGGTGGTCCAGGGCTTCCTCGTAGGAGTTCTTCATCTTGAAGAGCTCAGTGCTGAGGGAGCGAGACTCCTTCTGAGAACCTTCAAGCTCCGACTGACCCTCCTCAAACTTCTGCTTCCATTCCGCAATGATCTGGAGATGGAATATCAAGACAAAATCCAAGTAATTTTAAACTGACCTAGTAGGTGAGAATTATGATATCTAGTTAGTGCTGTAGGCATCTCTGCTGTTAATCTACCTTATCAAAATTCCTCTGCTTTTTATCAAGGCTAGCTGACTGAGCGTTAGCCCTCTCCACGTCAGCCATGAGGTCTTCGACCTCTCCCTGCAGCCTCTGCTTGGTTTTCTCCAGGGATGAGCACTTGGCATTCGCAGCCTCGATTCCCTCCTCAGCATCCTGCAAGCGTTGGGCCAGCTTTTTTCTGCAGGGACAAGACTTTGAAAACCTTTGTCCAGCGTGGGGAATCGTTCTTAAATTGATTGCGGATGATAGTATTAAAATGTGAGTTTGTTCTTACTTGGCCTCCTCCAGTTCGTCTGTCCTCTGGATGGCGTCCGTCTCGTACTTGGTCCTCCACTGGGCCACCTCTCCGTTGGCCTTAGACATGCTTCTCTGCAGCTCTGCCTTGGCCTCCTGCTCCTCTTCAAACTGCTCCCTCAGCAGCTCACAGTCATGACGAGACGACTGCAGAGCGTGGGCCAAGGCACTCTTAGCCTGTCGGACAAAACACAACACACGTTACTCCGCGTAGTGCGAAGAGTGTCACCATAAGACGAAAGCGCACGTGAACACCTACAAACCTTAGCTTCCTCTTCAATCTGCCTCTTCAAGTCTTCAATTTGCTGAGTGAAGGCTAGCTTATTCTTTGACATTTGAGAGAGGAGCCCGTCTCTCTCCTCCAGGCGGCGGGAAAACTCACCTGGAAGGAAGCCATACCAAAGGAAACAGAGTTAGAATGTTCACGCTCTCGTGACCTATTAAAATCCCAGTTCCGGAAGCTGCCATACCGTTCTCAGTCTGCAGTCTGGCTCTATGAGAGTTCAGGTCGGTGATCTGACGAGAGTTCTCCTCATGCTTAGCTTTGAGTTCACTCAGCTGATCTTCCAGGCTCCGACACATCTTCTCGTAATTAGCCTGAAGGAACATGGGGTACGTTTCAGACCTGCATTTTCATATTTTATATTTCTGGTATTGTTAGCCTGAATTTTTTGTGTACCTTTGTTTTGGCCATTGTCTCCATGTTACTGGCCAGGTCGTCCACCTCCATCTTGTATTCACTCTTCTCTTTCTCCAGCTTCTGTTTGACTCGTTGAAGGTTGTCGATGTGCTCTCCCAGCTCCGCCATGCTGTCAGCGTGTTTCTTCCGCAGGGCAGCGGCGGTGGCCTCGTGGTGCAGGGTGGACTCTTCCAGGTCTCGTCTCAGTTTCTGCAACTCGGCCTCGCGCTTCTTGTTCACCTCGATCTGAGCAGCTGTGGCTCCTCCGGCCTCCTCCAGCCTCTCGCTGATCTCCTCCAGTTCCCTGGAGAGATCGGATCTCTGCTTCTCCACCTTGGCCCTGGCTGCACGCTCAGACTCAATCTCCTCCTCCAGCTCTTCTATACGGGCCTGTGGGGAACAAGTTAATAGAAGATTTATAATAACTTCATGACAAAAGACCCATCTCAGTAAACGGTTAAATTTTGGCGCACTACCTGGAGTTCCTTCATCTTCTTCTGAGCTTGTACGGATAAACTTTGTTCGTCCTCAATTTTAGCCATAAGTTGGCTGAATTCAAAGTCCTTCCTGCCATGAAAAATCATACTCATAGTTAAGCAATTCAGGTTGGTTACCTACAAACATAACCTAGAGTGTTCATGGTATACTGATGAACCGTGTAAAAAGATATACTTTTTAAGACGGTCCTGAAGTTGTTGCTTGTCGTTTTCAAGATCCATAATGGATTCCTGAGTCAGTTTCAGATCCCCTTCCATCTTCCTCTTCGCTCTCTCCAGATCCATACGCACCTTTCTCTCTTGTTCCAAAGAACCTTCCAGCTACGAAAAAAGAACTGGTATTTTATCACTCAACAGGCTCCAAAAACAATATTAAAGTACATAAATGATATGTATGTACTTACGTCATCCACCTGCTGTTCCAGCTTGGTCTTGGCTTTGGTCAGAACGTTGACTTTGTCTTCTTCTGCCTGCAGATCGTCCAGCGTTTGCTGGTGCGCCTCTTGAAGGGCTTTCTTCTCCTTGGATAACTTCCCAATCGTATCGTCCAAAGTAGATATTTCCTCTGTCAGATTTTTTACCTTCCAGTGTCAGAAATAGTTTAAAAAAGTCAGAAATGCCTACTCTCTTTGACATGTAAATTCTTCTTTAAATGAAGAAAACTGACCTTGTTTTCCGTGGCGTGCTTCTCCTTCTCCACCTTGGCCAGGGTTAGCTCCAGGTCATCGATGTCCCTCTTCAGCTCGGAGCACTCGTCTTCCAGCTTCCTCTTCTTGGCGGTCAGCTCAGCGTTCACCTCCTCCTCATCCTCCAGCCTCTCGCTCAGCTCCTTAGCCTTGGCCTCCAGCTGGATCTTGCTCTTTATCAGACCCTCGCATCGCTCCTCCGCATCGGCCAAGCTTTCGCTTTCCTGAGGGGGCATCTCGTTAGAAAGGCACACGCCTCTATTCTGTAGATGTCTTTACAGCATTTCACTAAGCTAGTCATATTTACTGCCCACAAACATGGCAATGATCTTATTTAACTTCTCACTCACAGACTGAATTTGCAGGCGAAGGTCATTTTTCTCCTGGAGCAGAGAAACCATTTTGGCTTCCATCTCCTTCCTCTTGGCTTCAGCTTTCACCAGGTCATCCTTACACTTGGCAAAATCCACCTTCATAGTGGCCATTTCCTTCTCTGTCTCGGCACTCCTCAAGAGTGGCTTGATCTTGTAGTACAGCTTCATCCATGGCCAGTGTTTCACATTCATGAAGCAGCGAATGTTGTGTTGGACAATGTAGATGGACTCTCTGTGTGACGTGAAAACGGCCATTTAGTACTCCTTAGTTACTGACGCAAAGTTGGGAGGTGACACAAAGAAAGTTGGCACTTTGATGTGAATGTTTGGCAGAGCCCTTCTCTACATCATATTCCTCTACTCGTACCTCTCTGTTGTCAAGTCCTTATTGTTGATAACAAAATGTTCTGAAGTGGTAAATAATTAAAAGGTGAAAAATGAACGTTAAAGTAACCTTCTTTCCATCATTTTCCTGTACTCGCTCCTCATGAGGTAGCCCCGACACACAGCCTGGGTGATAGTGATGAGGGAGGCCAGTTTCTCATCTCTCATCTCCTCCAGTAAACCCAGGAGCCCTGCTTTGAAGAACACCTGCAGAACACAAACTCTGGAAGTCAGTGGGCTTAAATCGGTTATGTTAGTCTTGTCAGCTCTGAAGTCAGTCATCATTATTCACAAATAAACTAGAAAGTTCTTAGAAGAAAGCCTCTCCTGAAATCAAAATATTGTCTTTTCTAAATGAACCCACCTTGGTGTGGCCAAACTTGTACTGGGTGTGGTCCACATCAATAGACCCCAGGAGCTTCTCGGCAGCTTTCTTGTTGTCGATGAACTGGCCCTCAGGGATGACACTGGCATTCAGTACTTTGTACCTGCGACAGGAAGGAGAAGCAGATTACACTAACCGTTCTGTATGTGTATCTGGTTATCTTAAGGTTTCCTAAAGTACCTCTGCTTGAAGTCTCCATAAAGTATTCTACTGGGGAAGCCCTTCCTGCAGATCCTGATACCTTCCAGCACTCCGTTACACCTCAACTGGTGGATAACCAAATGGTTGTCCATGACTCCTGGGACAGAGTGTAGAGAAAGCAGCTTATAACAGCTGTGCTGCTACTGGTGCATGTGTGTAGACACTGTTTGTTCGCTTCCACAAACATACCTGGAGTTTTTGTCTCGTTGGGAATCAGGCACCTGACAAAATGAGGGTGAGTACTCTTCAGATTCGTCATCAACTTCCCCAGGTTCTCCTATTGACAACATGCAAGAAGCAGATCCTACCAGTGTCAGACACAATTTACTCGGTAATAACAAAGTAGCAATAGTGTTATGATCACAACACCAACTGGTTGGCTGAATTACCCTGAAGAGAGCTGACACAGTTTGAAAGGAGGAGCCCTTTTTCTTAGTTGCTTTCTTCCCTCCACTCCCACTGCCTGCTCCACTGTTCTCTACAGGCCACAAACAGGGGCAACAGCTTAATAGCAAACCGCTAAAGTCGTTATTTTAAACATCCAACATCCTGTGAAGGTAGAAAAAGATCTCTCTCACCATCATTGGAAGAGTAGCTGGAGTAAAGGAAGACCAGCAGTTTCAAGGCTGCCTTCTGGTACAGCTGAACCACGGTCTCGTTCAGAGGATCCTTGTTCTTGTCCAGCCAGCCTGTGATGGTGTAATCCACTGTCCCAGCGTAGTGCACCAGGGAGAAGTGGGCCTCAGCCTTGCCTTTGACCGGCTTGGGCTTCTGGAAGTTGTTGGATTTGCCCAGGTGCTGATCGTATAGCTTGTTCTTGAAGGTGGTGTCGGACGCCTTCGGGAACATGCACTCCTCTTCAAGGATGGAGAAGATGCCCATTGGCTGTTGAAGACCAAGGGGGATGAAATATTAGTATTAGAACTCATGAAGAATTCCTATCTTCCTGTGTAAATATCTCCCCAATTCATTTACCTTCTCAATAAGCTCAATACAGGCTGCCAAGTCCATCCCAAAGTCGATGAACTCCCACTCAATCCCCTCCTTCTTGTACTCCTCTTGCTCCAGGACAAACATGTGGTGGTTGAAGAACTGTTGCAGTTTCTCATTGGTGAAGTTGATGCACAGCTGCTCAAGACTGTTATACTGCACCGAAACATGTTCTCGTCATTGAACGGCCCAACGTACCGACAAAGAAAACATGCTGCATTTTCGAAAACAATTACGACTCACGTCGAAGATCTCAAAACCAGCGATATCTAACACCCCGATGAAGAACTGTCTTGGCTGCTTGGTGTCCAACATCTGGTTGATACGGACCACCATCCAGAGAAACATCTTCTCATAGATGGACTTCGCCAGGGCACCAATAGAATTATAAACCTGTCGATAGAAACATGCTCCTGATTTGGGTCATGAGTCCCCAGCAACTATCCTTAAACTACATGTATTGTCATGTCTGTTATGATGTACATAGGGGTGTGAGAACTTGGTACCTGTTGAACAGTCTGTCCCTTTGTGACATATTCATTCCCCACCTTCACTCTGGGGTAGCAGAGTGCCTTAAGCAAATCTGCAGAGTTCAGCCCCATGAGATAAGCTGCTTTGTCAGCCACTGAGAAAAGAAAAACCATAGCATTCGGTTCAGTTTAGGACAGTAGAATTCAGCTGATCTCCTGTTAGTTCCACCAAAAGTGGATTAACGTTCTAGAGTGTGGATCCCAGCTTATTTTGGGTTTGTTTGTTTGTTTACCCTCTGTGCCGTCAGGCTCCGCCTGCTCCTCTCGCTGCTTCTGCTTGAACTTCATGTTCCCATGATGCATCACTGCACCTGTCAGCTTGTAGATGCCCAGTTTCTCCTCTGCAGTGAAGCCCAAGATGTCCACTGCACTCTGAGAGCACAACACAGATCATTATTCCACACAAAACTACAACAGTCCTTTAATAATACGGGCAGGGATTTGATCATAATGCGATGTACACATTTAGAGGCTTACATCGGTGGCCATTAGCTCATCGCTGTCATTAATACTGGCCACAGTGATCTCCCCCTGGCTGATGAAGGGGAAGTCATAAGGGTTGGTGGTGATGAGGAGAGTCTCTGTTCATAAACAAAGAATTTCGGTTTTCTGACCATCTCTTGGGCTCTGGATTGCACTCATATGATGGACGGAGCTAAATAAATTAAGGGTTTCCATGGTGATACCTATGAGCTCAGGCTTCTTGTTGGACATGATCTGGTAGAAGATGTGATAGCTCCTCTCAGCTGACAGTTGGAAAGTCACCCTGGATTTTTCTAGCAGATCTATGGTCATAGACAGATGAACGCACATCATGTGTACAGGGAAACTAGAAAGAACATGATTCGCTTTACTGTGGCAGAACTCACAAGTTTCAATGTCAGCAGAAGACAGTTTTCCTGTGGTTCCAAAGTGGATTCGGATGAATTTGCCCTAAAGAAAGAAAAGATTTTCTCATCTTTAAATCATTTGACAGTCAGTCAAAGGGTTGTGTGGGTGACTGTATGTCCATATTAGTTACTCACGAAGCGGGAGGAGTTGTCATTCCGAACAGTCTTGGCATTGCCAAAGGCCTCCAACAGAGGGTTGGCAGAGATGATCTGGTCCTCCAGCGTCCCCTTGTGGACACGATCGCAACTTCAGTCAGTGTTTCTTGTTAGACCATTTTGACAGTCAGTTAGTCTGTCAGATACAATTAGTCAGTTAATCAATCAGTCAGTTTATCAGTCAGTGAATCAGTCAGCCAATCAGTTACCAGTGCAGTTAAACTGAGGGTTTTAGTGATACTTCATTCAAAGTGTGACACACACTTTACTTGTAACAAGCTTACTTTTATTTTGCCAGAGGAGGCAACATCTTTTTTCTTGTCCCCAGACACCGCGATTGTCGCAAAGTACTGAATGACACGCTTGGTGTTGACAGTCTTTCCTGCACCAGATTCTCCACTGAGACACAATTAAAGCATTTGCAATTTGTTTTCTAGATATAGAGTGTAAAAGGATACCTGTTTATCCATTAATTGCTGTACTTACGTGATCAGGATAGACTGATTTTCTCGATCTGTTTTAGAAAAAAACATCCTATTTGTAATATATATTTCTATTTCATGATCATATGTTGATGTCTGAATTAGTTAGAAAATGTTTGTTTTTTACCAGTGAGCATGAACTGATAGGCATTGTCAGAGATGGAGAAGATGTGGGGCGGAGCCTCCATACGTTTCTTCCCCCTATAGGCCACCACAACTTCCTGGTTGTACACCGGAAGCCACTTGTAGGGATTTACGGTCACACAGAACAGCCCGGAATATGTCTGCAACCACAACTCACATTTGTCACCAATTACAAATTCACTGAAGTCATTTTTTTTCAAGGACAGCAAGCAACTCACTGTACCTCATGTAAGTCCAGGTTTTTAAAGAAGTTTCCAGTGTATTTCCAGCAACCAATTTCAACTTCGGATGACCTTGTACTCACATAGATCATCCAGGCTGCGTAGCGCTCTTTGAGGTTGTACAGCACAGACGCCTCGTTGAGGTGGGTCATCATGGCCATGTCCTCAATCTTGTCAAACTTTGGAGGGTTCATGGGGAAGACTTGGTCCTCCTTCACTGTCAATGTCTGCATTTGAGGAGGGAGACACATTTCAGAAGACATGGGTCAGAAGCATTAACTAGTCACATTGACCGTGAATAAAAATGCTATTGTACTTGATAAAAACAGCTATTCTTATGAACTACAACATAATTGAACAAAGCCAGCCAGCTGGCATGCCTCCATTCACTTTGAACAGTTGTTGAATTACATTGATAGGAAAATACCACTTGATTGAAAAAGCAAATCGCGGGATTAAGTCCAACTAAAGCTACTCACGTGTCCCGCCTCAGTCTGGACGGTTGCTTTGCCTCCCTCTTTGCCTTGGAGGGTCCCTTTGACGTACAGCTCCTTTGGCTCAGCCACGAACACGGCCGTCTTTCCATCAAAGGGCCGGTTCTGGGCCTCCACCCTCTCCCGTTCGGACTTCCGCAGGTACGGGGCGGCCTCCCCGAACACGGACATCTCAGCGTCAGAGCTCATCGTTGGCAACACACGCTTGAAGGTGGCCAGAGGTCAGAGGTCAGAAGTCGCGTCGAGGTCGTTCAAACAATACTCCTAAACACACACCTTAAAAACAAAAGGTAAGGACCAAGGGAAGACTTACAAAATACTCGCCTCTCAATTGGATTTCAGAAACAGTCGATTGACTGTTTGAAGTGTTGGGATGTACCTGTGAGAATACAACACCTTTTTAAAGTCTTCATTGCGTTCCGCACAACCGGAATGCAATCATGAATAGGAAAGTGAGACACAAACACAACCCAGCACCGCGCCGTTCACTCACCAGCAGGAGGGATGCGCTCCCTGACGGCAGGGCCAGTTGGAAGATGTGGGTGGAGTGGACCTCTTTTATAGGCCTCCCCCTGACTCTGCCTAAGAACAGAACCAGTCACCTATATTTGGGTCAAAGCTGCTTGTGAATGTGGGTGGAGTGAGGAGGTGTTGGGATCGGCATGTGGCATTAGTGGAAGTCTCAGGCAGGGAACAACTGCAGCTCAAGGAGAGAAGCAGAGCACCTCGAGGCGAGGAGGGTAACCTCTGCTCCGTTGACCTCTCGGACGCTCGCTCACACTGCAGGGGCACACAGCCAACAGTGCTTCTCAAACTATTCCGTCTCAAGAGCCCTTTTGTACACAAGAAAAATGTGAAAATGACAAAAAATGCCTTCACTCCACACCTTCTTCCCCACCTCTTATATTGATGATATTCTTGCCTCCTGAACACCTTCCCTCCTCCTCACATATTCCTGTTATTGCTTGCTGTCCCCACCTTGCTCCGCCCAGGGTGGCCTCACAGGTGGAAAACATCTGACATGGAGCATGAGGGCCACACCGTTCCAAAACACGTCACATCCATCACCCATGGCTTCTGTGATTATTCTGTGATCTTTTACCGTACAAGATTACATGTTACTTGTTTACCCAGTAACACCAGTTACATGTTGTGTAGATATCTACAACAGTTGTTCTTCATATGTATCCTTATCAGTTGTGAAAGTTAGAAATGTAATTGATCTAATAGGACTTTAGGCTTTTTTAGTCATTCATTCGGTATCTCCTAATGGACGAATCATTTGCGGTCACATCTTGAAACTGTAGACGTCGTTAATCTTTTTTTCTAACAAGGCTGAAATTGACAAATGTCAGCCAGAGCTTCAGAAGCTTAATGGACTAACACAACTCCTAATGCACCTGTGGATCTTGTGATGGAGTTGTGATGGCACTTCTAAATAAAAGCATAGCTGGCTCCCCCATCAATAGGCATTCCCTGAGGCACGGGCTCTGGAGATTAGAGGGCTACAGAGCTCAGGGGCGTGGCAGATGGCGGCTTCACAGAGGGATACCAGAGCCAGCATCTTCCCAATGCGCCAGGAAGGACACTTGTAAGCAGCGCAGAAAACGTAAAGGACGTTCTTTTTTTCCCTTTTTTTACAGTTTTCTGCAGCCTTTTCTACAATTTACCTGGGTTCGTTTATGCAGATACATTTCTCTTTCAATGGCCCTTTCCCCTTCAATGGCCCTTTCAAGTATGTCATCAGGCTCCATTGATAAACAAAATCGTTGAAAGAGTCTTTTGTTTCTGGTAGTTATTCCTCAGATGAATGGATTTCTATTGGTTGGTGTCTTTCATCAATTCTGTCACACCGCGCTCCATCAACCACAGAAGCCAGTAGTTTTTTTTGTTTTTTTAACGCCACAGTTCTCTGCCAGTGTCTCTTGTAGGACGGGGGAGGGGTGGTAGAAATGTTCAGAGACTGGTAAGTGACGAGATCAATCTTAAAACAAGTATGCAGTGACCCCACGGCTCATGTCACCCCCAAGGTGACAGAGACTGATGAGGCTTAACTGAGGGGCCGGAAGGTGGAGTCATGAAGATCACCGCTGAAACTGACAGGCAGATCACACTCAGATGTCACTCTGGGGAAGACAAACTGAGGGACCATGGAACACTGTACCTGCTTCTAGCTTTTCTGTGTGTGTGTGTGTGTGTGTGTGTGTGTGTATGTGTGTAAGAGAGAGAGACAGAGAGAAAGGTGTGTGTGTGTGTGTGTGTGTGTGTGTGTGTGTGTGTGTGTGTGTGTGTGTGTGTGTGTGATTGAAAGAGAGAGAAATAGGCAAATCCGGTTTGTAGTCAAATAAATTAAAAAGCTAAAGCGACAGATGGTAAAATCTCATGGCTTATGAGTTAATGTCACATCAAGATCAAGTTGACTAAATAAAGTGCTGCTAAGCAGGGTGATGTAATCCATTATCTGGCTCTTAGTGGTATTTGACAACAGTAAACAAACACTGGTGTAAATATTGCATTAACCTATTGGTATTCTTTAAGTCCAAGATCCACCAATGCCCCCAAAAGGGCACGAGGTCAAGGATGACAAGGATGGGACTTCTATGGACAACACTTGAAATTGATTGTATTGATTTATTTTAGGTGAACACTAAAGGTAAGCTATGTTACTTAAGCTGTATCTGGCGTCCGTCTGCGCATGTCCGTGTAATTTACTTTAATTGACGTATTACACGGAATGTGGAGTGTGAATTCACTAATCAAAAATGTGTACGTTGAAAAGCCATCTCGAGCCATCGGTTCGATAATGCGTGACACTCCGAAGAGTTTGGTTGTAAAGCAGCACAGCAAACTATGGAGCCACCCGTCATGCAACCATGACGATGGCATAGGATTCTGCGCAGTGCGCCGGTAGGACGTTCGTGAATACACTTACAGTGGTGAACATGTAACATTCGCGGTGGTTGACAATTGTAGACTGTAACAAAGTATCCAGCCCTATCTGGCAGAAACGTGAACAAATCTGAAAACCAACTCATTGTTACTTAAGAAAGGCAAATAGATCACCTGCGGTCTGGCAGGGATCCCTAAAGTTCGGACATTGACTGGTTACTTGGCTGGCTACTGTCGTAAAGTCAACTTTACCAAGTGGATTCAAAGCAGGATTTTGTCTAATGAACATACGATTGTGATGGAAGGATGTTCGCAACCATTGTTCACATTTGGCGTTATTGCTGACATTCAATACGCCGATATTGACGACGGACTCAATTTCAAACGTACGCGGAAACGATATTATAAGAGCAGCCTTCGGCTTCTTCGCAATGCCCTAGAGAGCTGGGAAACGGCACCTGTCAAACCCCGATTCATTCTTCAGCTCGGAGATATTATCGATGGCTTCAACAAGAAGTACGACGCGTCGACTCGAGCGTTGGAAACGGTCATGAAAGAGTTCGACTCGTGTCCAGTGAGTGTTCATCACGTTTGGGGAAACCACGAGTTTTATAATTTCAGCAGAGAGACTCTCTTGCGTTCCACCCTGAACAGTATGACGTCTTCCGACAGGGGAAGTCGGCCCCCAACCAATGACATTTACGCCTACCACTTCAGTCCAGTACCCGGCTTCCGGTTTGTCCTTCTCGATGCCTATGACGTGAGCCTTCTAGGGAGAGAGGAGTCAAGTCCACAATATCACCAGGCAATGACACTTCTTAAAGACCACAACAGTAATGATGACCTTAACCATCCTCCAGGTAAAGTTATCAGCTTGTAAGGGTGAACAACTCTTACTATTGTTTTGACCAGACTGCATGGGGCTATTCTCATGCCTTACATAAGACTAAACTGTGTTTCTACCTTCATCTTGTCAGCCTCCTATGGTCTCGTGCAGAGGTTTGTGAAGTTTAACGGGGGATTCAGTAAGGAGCAGCTTGATTGGTTGCAAGAAGTTCTGACACAAGCTGACGAGGCCCAAGAGAGGGTTACCGTCCTTAGTAAGTGACATCAAGGTTCCTTCTGTACAGTCACATGTGAATGAAATATCTCCACTAACCAGCATGCTAACAAACTGAAGATCCTGTGCTTCATATGGTCCCAAAAAACATGACATCTGGCATGTCTTGAACGTGCGTATCTTGGAGAGATAGAAGTGTATAGCACACAGCCTGTTGGAGGAGCAGGATGAAGACTCGAGATCCAGCCCATCTGATAGGCTGATGCTAATACTCAATGTCTTATGTATTCACTCATTTGGTCTCAGTACTCAGAACATGCATCAGCAGATCACGTGACCCTGATCTGACCTATTACCTGTTGCTCTCTTCCCAGGCCACCTCCCTGTGCACCCTGATTCTACCGACCCAATCTGCCTGGCCTGGAACTACGACCAACTGCTGTCCGTTCTGCGTTCTCACAGGAGCGTGGTCTGCTTTATGGCAGGACATGACCACGAAGGTGGTTACCATAGAGACTCCCAGTCAGGCGTGCATTACCTCACTCTAGAGGGGGTCATCGAGACCCCTCCGGACGGAAATGCTTTCGGAACGATCTCGGTTTATCCAGATAAAATGATCCTGAAGGGATGTGGGAGGATTTCTGATAGAGAACTACTGTTCCCATGATGCATTGAAAGAATGACTTGTGTAAGTTAGCATATGCTTCATACCAAAAGAAGACATTACATGTGCCTTATATACCTCAAAGAATACATGGCACTGCTGTGTATGCTGTGCAGACAGTCAAATAACATTTGGCTGTAAAATCAATAATAAATCACTTAAAGTTTGAAGTATGAATTAAATGAAATTTTAAAATCAATAAATGCGATGATTATTAGAATTTGTTTAGCAATCTGCTGAGAATGATTCATTAAGAAGGCATGATGTATGAATGAACGTTGCACTGTATGTTATATGGACTCTCCATTAAATATTTATCGATGAATTAATTAATTTATGAGCTAATTAACTTCAATAAACATTGACATTTGACTCGAATGTATGTGTTATCATTGACTACTTGCAGCCATAAAATGAGGTTGTCCCATTCTCTGTCCCCTCCCCGGTTCCAACCATAGATAGATGACTTTCTTCCGTGACTCGGGGCGTTCATAGACGTGGCTGTGTGGTGCAACTGCGTCGTGCTGGCGCAGTGTCCCGTTTGGAGAGAGAGAGGGCGAAGTTTGCTCTCTGCATTGCAGCCTGAGCGCTGCCGGACTCCAACACAACAATGGCGACTCCCAGTCCCAACAGCAACTCAACAACCTCCAGCAACAGCAACATAGCAGGATCCACATCGCACCATCACCCTCAACCGCAACACCTGACAACCGTTAGCAGCATGCAAGGTTAGAGGGAGATGGCTTCGTTGTCGTTTTTCCGTCCTAAAGTGAGACGTTTGAGCTTCTTGAATAAATGACTCACTGGAAGGATGGCTATCCTTACCTTCGAACTGCTACCAGGCTAGCAGAGATGCATTATCGCAAGCATACGTACAGGACTGTTATGTTAAAATTAGGAAGAGGGTTTTCCCTTTGCCGTCAGATAACACGTATAGGACAGCCGACGCGAATACCACTTTTAGAAATGGTTAACATTGTAGCTACTTGCTGTGGTCATAGAATTCCCATCAATCGATGTTTTAGCCTTAGCTGTTGCAAATACCGAAAGGCCTACCAGTTTGGAAAGTGTTTTTACTCTCCAAACCTGCTGCATGCATTTTTAACTGTACGGTAGTGCATTTTGCAACATGGATCCGGTGCCTGGATATTGAACTGTTAGCTTACATTAGCTTTGCTTAAAGGCCCGGGGGCAGCTGTATCATTTGATTGACATAGTGTCACATTAGCCGGGCTAGCCTACTCAATGTATCGTTAGGCCGTTATTGGCTCGGTAGTAGGTAGCAGTCATATCAGATTTGAGTTGTGTAGATACTGCATTTGTCGCACATGTCTAGCATCAAATGTTTTATTTAAACCTTGCAGAGACCAACACGTGCTGGAGATGTCAAAATGAAACAGGTACACACGCTTATTATTCAAAGGTTAAGGCTGTTCGTGTATTACTGTATTCGTAGACACTGGTGTGCTGAGAATTGCTTCCCTCCCTTCACCAACCCCACCATTTCTGTTTTTCAAGTTTGTTTTTCAACATGCATGACGTCCATCCTAGTTGAATTGAGATGCCTTTGTCCCTAAGGGCTTGTAGGTCGGTCTGGTAGGTGTATTGTGTAATTGTATGATTGTGTTATTTCAGATCTGCTGGAACACGTTGGTCTGTCTGCGTTACAGGCCCTGACAAACCTTGAAAGCAAATTAGTTGAAATTGTTGTTGGAGTCTCATGTTGTGCCCCTATGACAAGCGGAAACTTGGCCTGGACTCCTCGGCTTGCTCACTAAAATGTAGTCTCGCTTGAATCTGTTTTCCAAAGATACCAACATGATAAGTCTGTCCTTAACAGTTTGTTGTTGTTCCAGCCACTTCGTAAATCTATTGGAATAACACAGTTGATCAGATTATACAGTAGGATACCTAGGACGCATGGTACGTTAGCGTAGTAAACGAAATATAGTCATGTAGTTTGCAAAATGGATCGCTTGCTCAATCTATAAATGATCCAATGACTGGAGAACTCGTCCACGCAACAGAGAGCCCCAAAGGAGAAAAAAATGTAGTAAAATGTGTTTTTCTTTACTTCAGGGTTTCAGATAAGCCTGTCTGGAGTGACCCAAAGTAAGCATTAGATACCTCACACAGCACACCAACCCTTTTCTCTCTGCGCCAGCATCCCACTAGTCTCACATGGCCTCCTCTCCTCCTCTCCTTTCCTCGGCTATCCCATTTAATATCACAAAACTCGACGTCGGGAGGAATCTGTTCTTTACAGTTATGGCCTTACTGCAGGAAGGAGGCCACTGTACACTATTGGGATCCGGCCCTTGTGTGATGCTCTGGTAGAGGGGGCGGGGGGCAGTCTATCACCTGTCACTGCTGTCCACTAATACGAGGGGGGGAACTAGAGGTTTCTGGGGCTTGGTTGGCTCTGAGATGTGGTTTAATGTTTAAAGGGGATTGTTCTAATTCTGATTTTGGCCTATTGTCAAAGATGACTTGACACTTTCATGTTGGTTTCACCCATCTACTTCTGGTATCATTCTGGTATCGTTTGGCAATTTCAAGTAAGTGTCAACGAACACGGATCTGAGCGCCCCATCGTTGGGCTCTCGTGGAAGGAACAGCGTTAAAAGGCGTTCCGGCCCCCGAACACTGGCGTGGTGGCGTGATGGTGTTAAGTCTCTTTGCCATGCGGAGGGTAATTCTCCAGTTTCGGAACTGCACCAATCGTTCTGTCAAGACGCCAATCTGGTACAAGGGGCGTTCCCAGTTTGAGTTCCCAGCTTCTCTCTCTCTTTCTCTCTCTCTCACTCTCACTCTCTCTCTCACTCTCTCCCTGCTCAATGTATGTAGGTGCATGCAAACTCTTAGCGAATGTCCTGTCGATGAATGAAATCAGCTCTTGGAAATGAGCGAATCGATTTCCCAGACATTGGCAATCCCTTCACTACTGGGCTCTTTGCTTGGGTTGAAAACGCATCTTGGGCCTCCGTTGATCCGTTAAATCAGTGTGATAGGATATGTGGATGAAAGAATAACTTTGGAATATCTGACAGTTTCCCTTGAGCATGTCCACTTTGTCTCATCCTACTTGTAGACTGTAGTAGACAAGACTGGTTGTTGGTTAAGGTGTTTGATTAGCTATTTTTAATATAGCATAAGTGCTATTCACACTCATTCACACTGGATTTACCCGTCCAGGTAAGGGGGCTTCTTCGTTATAGTGAGAACCTGAACATCCTTCATTTCAAGCCCCCATGGTTTGTTTCCATCCCTTGCTAGTTCCCCTCTCCTGTCACCCGCCCCATCGGCCCACTAGTGTTTGTCTGAGCTGGCTCTCTGACGCAGGTGTGCTGTGGGAATGTGCGTGTCCTCTCCTCTGCGCCCCTGCCAGGTAAACGCAAGGCCCTCAAGCTGAACTTCGCCAACCCCCCGGTGAAACCAGCCACCAGACTGCCCCTCCACCCCCCCGCCCCCTCCTTCCAGAACCCACACATGTAAGTAAGGCGTGCGCGAGAGTGTGTGTGAGTGTGTGAGACGACTCAATAAAACGCATGATGATGATGATGATACTACTGTTTGTCTGGTTTAGTTCTGTAAGGATGCACGGTTGTTTACGCTGTGTGTTATTTGGGCCAGGCTTTGGGTTTTTAGTTTCCCAGCTCGATTCAGTTGTCGCTCCTCTTGACGACTCAGCGTTTTCAGCATCTCCTCTCTCTGCCTGCCTGTTTTGGACAGAGGGTACAGGAATGGCTGATTAATAATTAAACAGGCACATTCATTTATAATGAATCAGCTCCTGCTGCTTCCCTAAACACTCTCACCTTTACTTACTCACTCACTCACTCACTCACTCTCTCTCTGTCTTTCTGTCTCTCTGTCACCCCTCCCTCTTGTAATATCTCCCCCCTCCCTTTCTATAATTTATCCAACCTCTCCTCTCTACCCTCCCTCCCTCCCTCCCTCCCTCCCTCCCTCCTCTGTTCGTTCAGAGAGCGTCTGCGGACCCACAGCATCGAGTCGTCAGGCAAGCTGAAGATCTCCCCGGAGCAGCACTGCGACTTCACGGCCGAGGACCTGAGAGACCTGGGGGAGATCGGCCGCGGGGCCTACGGCTCCGTCAACAAGATGGTCCACAAGCCCAGCGGGCAGATCATGGCCGTCAAGGTGACCATCAGGGCCCCTCCCAGCCTGGCTGGGGACGGGGCTGATCCTGCTGTTGTGCTCCCAGACTAGACTGCTCTCTGTCAGGCTGGCAGCTGGGCTTCCACCTGCCTCCAGAGGTGCTGCTCCTCAGTGCTAGGGGCTGGAGCTTCAGATTAGAATGATTGTGTACTTTCAAAAATCCCTCGTTAATTGTGTGTGTGTGTGTGTGTGTGTGTGTGTGTGTGTGTCATCAGAGGATCCGCTCCACGGTGGACGAGAAGGAGCAGAAGCAGCTGCTGATGGACCTGGACGTGGTGATGAGGAGCAGCGACTGTCTCTACATCGTCCAGTTCTACGGCGCGCTCTTCAGAGAGGTCAGGGGCCGCTCGCTCCACCTCCCCTGCCCGCCAGTGACCGCTCGCTCCCCTCTCGCTCCCCTCTCGCTCTCTCTCTTGCTGTCTCTCTCTCTCTGTCTCTCTCTCTCTCGCTCTCTCGCTCTCTCTCTTGCTCTCTCTCTCTTCTGTTCTCTCGTCTGATGACTTTGTCTCTACCTTTTCAGGGGGATTGCTGGATATGTATGGAACTAATGTCTACCTCATTTGACAAATTCTACAAATATGTATATTGTGCGTTAGATGACGTCATTCCAGAGGAAATACTAGGCAAAATCACATTAGCAGTGAGTATAACGTCCTCTTCAACATCGTTTTTCTTTCCCTGCGAAGAGCACTGAGTGAATTTGCGCCAGCTGTTTCCTAATGTCGGTGTTGTTTATTTTCATTTTGTCCCAACAGACGGTTAAAGCACTGAACCACTTGAAGGAAAACTTGAAAATAATTCACAGAGGTACGACAGAATCTCTATCCAAAAAAATGGGGAACAGGATGCCCCCCAATCCTAGCAAAAAATAAAATGCCCCCCCCCCCAACATATCACTCTAAACACACATGTTTTCACCCCACCATCACCTCCAACTCAACGTTCCAAAGTTGATCTCAGACATTCTTCCCCCTGTGTCCAGACATCAAACCTTCCAACATTCTCATGGACCGTAGAGGCAACATCAAGCTGTGTGACTTTGGCATCAGTGGTCAGCTGGTTGACTCCATAGCCAAGACCAGAGATGCAGGCTGTCGACCTTACATGGCGGTGAGGAGCGCACAGAACCACGGTTACATATACAATACTACACAACGTATATACAGCATCACACTACATATACAGTCTAACCTTTCCGATGCATATACAGAACCGTACGCGCGCAACATAAAAAAAGAAATTGTGGCACAGTGCGCCATTTCAAATGGCCTTTCAAACAGAGCGGTTAATTATCAGGGTATTTAGAGGTGACGCTGTGTGTGTGTGTGTGTGTGTGTGTGCGCGTGTGCGTGTGCGCGTGCGTGTGTGTATGTGTGTGTTGTTTCCAGCCCGAGAGGATAGACCCTAGCGCTTCCAGACAAGGATACGACGTTCGCTCAGACGTGTGGAGTTTGGGAATCACCTTGGTAACTAGTCACATGACCCCCTCGGCGCGTGTTGGCATCGATGCAGCGGTCCTGCTTACCGTTCCCATCTGTGTGAACCTCCCATGCTTACAGCACCTCTGGATCTGTGTGTTCCTGTTATCTCTCTGGGGTCTTTCCGAGAGCACGTTTCCAACATCCTGTGTCTGTGCTTCTCTGTCGGTGTGTCTGTGGCCTTCTGGTTGGGTGTGCGTGTGTCTGTGCGTGTGTCTGTGCGCGTGTCTGTGCGCGTGTCTGTGCGCGTGTGCGTGCGTGCGTCCAGTATGAGCTGGCCACCGGCAGGTTCCCCTACCCCAAGTGGAACAGCGTGTTTGACCAGCTCACCCAGGTGGTGAAGGGAGAACCTCCGCAGCTCTGTAACTCGGAGGACCGCCAGTTCTCTCCCAAGTTCATCAACTTTGTCAACTTATGGTGAGCGTGCACAACCTTAGCTGACTCATCAGCTGTTTTAGTTAGGGTTTGTCTCTGTCAACTGTCATTTTACCTGACAATTTCATGAACGATGTCTCATTTGCTTTGCCTAGCAAGAGACAAGAGGCCTCTTGTAGGGGCAGAGGTTAAGAACTGAGATTGAAACACAAAAAAAGAGAAACAAGGGCAGAATGATTAAGCATGTTTCAGTCAAACTGCACGTAAGTCCAACAGCTAGACGACAGCTGCAGCGCATCTTACGCGAGCGGTGATCGCAGCTTACCCTGACCGTTTCTGTTGAGACCCGGTGCTGTCCTGAAAAGAGCCCTCGCTGCCTCCTTGTGGTGGATGACTGGAAGGACAGTTGGCCCTCTCAGTGCTTGAACCTGCGCTCCATTGTCACAGCATCCTGCTAACTGGTTTCTTTCTCCTTGTCTTCGTCGTGGCAGCCTTACTAAGGATGAGTCCAAAAGACCCAAGTACAAGGAGCTGCTGGTGAGTGTTGAGCTTTGCTGCGATGCTGAGAAGCACCAGTGTAGGAACGGACAGCTCACTTCCTGTTGAAAACGTGGGTTTAGAACATGTGGCAATTTGGACTAGACTACTACAATGAGCAGTGTTAACCATGTGTGTTTACTGGGGATATTTGGACTTCATCTGGAACACTTTATCAGTGAACCGGTAACCGGCAACAGACTGATGAGAAATCAGGAACAAGAATAGACAAACCTCAGTTCTTAGAACAGTCGGCCAAAGGTTACATGTTCAAATCTCCCTTCGGCTATTCCAAATCTCCATTTACATGTTCAAATCCCTTTGGTTATCAATTTAAAAAACGGTAGTTAATTATTGTTATGTTGTTCTTTTTTTGGGTTGGGGAGGAGGGGGTGGGGGGGTTTAAAGTATCTGCCTGAAGGATAACATGATTTGATGTGTAAGTTTTATTAGAAGCCTCACTGACTGTCCCATCCCTTCCCCCCCCCTCAGAAACACCCCTTCATCCTGATGTACGAGGAGCGCAGCGTGGACGTGGCCAGCTACGTGTGCCGGATCTTGGATATGATTCCCACCTCACCCATGTCCCCCATGTACGTGGACTGACTGGGGGGCGGTGGGGGCGGGAGGGAACACTTCACACTGCGACGCGCGACGGGGAGGGGAGGGGAGGGGAGGGAGGGGGGGGGGGGGGGGGGGGGGGGGGGGACACTTATCTGCGTGACACACAACGCATGACATTTTAGCCCTCGGATGCACAGCTACTTAGAACCACCCGTTTGTCGTTGGCGTGTTCCAAAGAACATAGGAGGGGGGTTCCCAATCATCCTGGTCACCTGCGCGGTCCCATTTCGATACACCCCGTTCTGCTTCGCTCCTGTTCAGTGTCAGTGATGTTTAACTAGTATCTTCCGTCAAACCACCACCAGAGAGCAAAACTTGAAGGCATAGTAAGGGTTAAGTAAATACAGCAATTTTTTTTATTTTACGTGAAAGAAAAATGAATAGAGTGCATATACGGTTTATATATATACTTGAACTTGGTGTACACAAATACAGAACATACCAAATAAAATGTTGAAAATGACATTATGAACAAAATAGTCCTTTGGGTAGCACAATTGATTGTACATTGTGGACTGTATGTATGCATTTGTGTGTTCACCTCGACATTGTTGAAGACCTGTACAGATGTATGCAGACAGACGTCTAAACAAGGCACTATAATCACAATGTATGTTGTGCACCTTCACTCATCGTATAGGAATGGGTATGCAAAAGTGTTGTCTTGCTTAAGAATGAGAAAAGGATGGGCGATGCTGTTGGCGTGGCTTTGTTTTCGCGATATGCAGTTCACAGCACAGCTGTTCAATCTCAATGTTGTCTTGACAAAATCAGAACTCTCCAAGATTTTTAAAAAAGAAGCCAGGTTTCAGCTCTGTATAGATCCGACTCCTGCCCACAGTTGTAAATGCGTGTGTATATACAGTATATATCGAATCTACAGGCAGCTTCCCAGCAAGTTCTGTAGTTTGAGCTTGTTGTCAACGAGAGATTCTCTGATCTGGTCGCGTAGTCAAGAATGCCAAGTGCAGGTAAAACAGCCAGAAAAAAACAAACAACATAACTATCTGCCAACACTACGGACTGTGTATTCGCCACAGTCGACTCTGAACACTTGTAGTCTAGCTGGTAATGAGCCCGACCTCTGCCACTTCACGGTCGCGAACAACACGTTGCTGTACGGCTCACGACATCTCAACCCCCGCCGGAGAACGTAGCGATCGAAAATGCGTCCAGCATACGTTTCAAGCAATCAGCATGACGCTCCAGCCTGCTCTGGCGAAAGGTTCCGTTTTCCCTCATCCGCGTCCCGAACTACGTCTCCATAACTCTGAAGCGGAGCCCTTTTCGTAACGGGGTCTCATTTGAGGCTAATATGAAAGTCAAGGGGGGTAAGGAGACTGAAGACGGCAGAGATGCACCTTTGATTTACTTGATCTCTGCAGAGTTCGTGGCCTACCTGCTACTGCTGTGGTAGTAGCCAGGCAACACAAACACAACTTGGAGTTAGCTAGTTCACCAATCTGTCGACCTGGGGTTGGGTGTGTGGGGGTTGAGATGGGGATGGGGGGATGAAAAATGGATGTCTGGCATGGCGGTGTCAGGAGTAAGGGTTTGCTTGGTCGATGGCTGTTAACTGCAGACTTGTTGAATTCATCTGTGGTACGTTCAAGAACTTGTTGCTCAGCACATAGGGGCAGAGATGCAGACTGTTGAACTGGCACAGACCGGTCATGATGAGAATTCTGAGGAACGTGTCAACTCAGCTCCTCTCATCTCTTGGCCTGAAAAACACAGCACCACACTGTCAAAGCCTGCAGTCTACAGTGATGTGTTGTCAAGTGGGTGGTCTGTAATCTGGATGTATGGATGCGGGGAGCCAATATTGTCAAGTGGTGAAAATAATCTCTTGAGGAAGATCAACATGTATAAAATGGCAATTTATTAGAATGTTCATATTAGACTATATGATCATATTAAGGGCAATGAGTATTATATTGTATCTTTATCAAGGGTTGAATCAATAAAGAAATGAATAAAGTTCACATTGTAAAAAACCTCCAAACAGTGTTATCTGTGTACTTTTTGTATCTTTCAGACAGGTTGCCATGGTGTGGTTGTAAATGTTTTTTTAATTTTCTTTTTCTGTGTGGAGGGGCGAGACATACAATAGGTTGTATATCGTAAAATTGCTATTCAGAGGGCAAACAACAAGTACACTTGCTGTGTGGTGCCACGTTTGCTTCGAAAACACAAAGGAGGAAACTTTAATCAACTAAGGGTGATAGGGGATTGTCACTAGAATGGTATTTAGAGCTCGGGATATAATGATCATGGTATATGTAGTTCTGGGAAGAACACTATGATCAAAGCACACATTGTTTAGTGTAATTAAAGGGGAAGTCGTGTACAACATGAAATGCAGATCAAACTAAAGAGGGTACAATTTGGGGGGAACATTGTTTGGATGCATCATTTGCAGATGGGTGCGTAAAAAAAAGAAATTGTACAAGTAATATATTTTATATTTTTATATTTACAGTAAAAGTTAAACAAGTATCCATACTTGTTATTCATGAAGATTCCATTGATCTAAAAGCATACATGTGTTGCTGTTTGTTGGTCATTTACTACTCAAAACACAAAGAGTGAACAGAAGAATGAAATAGTTGTCTTCTCATTTCCCCAGCAAGAGGGAATGCTGATCGGCTATAGCAGCCTTGTAGTGGGGAAAGTTGAATCAAAACAACAACAAAAAATGGGGCAATCTGGTGTAAAACATGGCCCTCACCTCCATGACCTAAACATGCCTTTTCTAGCTTTTCCTTTCAAGTGATATTTTCAGGCATTTAGCCAACCGTTCCATTCACTCATCACGAATGAACCCCCTTTGAAGTTTATTGTAACAACATTGTCACCGGCAGTATCTCAGATGGAATCCGATACTGATATTATATTTTGCTAACTGAAACTATGCCTCCCAAAACCTAAATAAACTCGAGGGCCCGTGCACTGTTTACTGCGTGTGGCTAACCCGGGTGGAGAAGAATACAATTTTAAATGATCAAGTTCTCTGTAGTTTAATTAAGAAATTATGAAGGCAATCCGTACAAAAACACCAACGAAAAAAAGGGGAACCCACTTGTGTAGCAGATTAAGAAGTGTTCGCAGTAGGCCTACCTTGCCAAAAACCATCCTAGATGTATAGGTACGCAGTAAAAGTATATTTTATCAAAGGTATGAATGCCGCAGGGTGCTTGATATCGCTGTATGGGTCACTAGAACGTCGTATATATGCGTCGTTGCTTAGTGTGTGCTGACTTTGTGATGTTAGGATACCATTGAGGTCCCTTGTACAACACAAGTAACTTCTTGCCTCAAAAACGTAATTTCATTTTAAACCGACACACGGAATGTTCGCGCTGATACAAGCAACGCAATAAAGACGAACAGATTATATTAGGTTGGGCTCGCCGGGGCAAGCACACTTAATTGGGGGAAATCATTGAACTTGTTTAACTTGATTTGCTTAGTGTTGAAAGTTAAGTAAAACATATCACGGTGTAACACTTCTTTATTTCACCCTTCCTCACCACCATCCCATAACCGCGGGTGCGACACGTCATAAACACTACAATAGGTGAGGTTCGTGTTCTTTTATTAACTTGCAGTAAAAGGTGGAATAGTTTTCAGTTAAACCACAACTTCTAAAAGGTGATTAGGTCTCTTATAAATGGCACATAAAAAACAAAACAATGATAGATGAAATACATTTTTGTTGTTTTCTGTGCAGTATTCACAGTAAGGACAATCAAAGCTCTGTATATATTACATTTTGATATTCACAAGTGCTGGTAAGAATGGATATTCTACTCTTCTATTGCTCTATATGGAAGATTATGGAAACAGTTCTGTGTGAAGTGTGGCTTCACTTTTAATCACATTTAGAGGCAGATTTTCATACATTTTATTAGTAAAATGCTGGATCTGAATGGCAGCATTGGATATTTTAAGGCAAATATAGAATCCCATTTTGTCAATAAGGAATGTCATTATAAATATGTAAGAACGTATAAATAAAAATGCAAAAATAAATAACTATAAAAGTGATATTATCCAATATATCAAGAATGGGTGAAAATTTCAAAATCAAATAATAAAAACATTTTGATATTAAAAATAGAATACGTTCACAAATACTAGAGATGAAATTTAGATCTGTGCTTGTCCTGCCTCGCCACGTCTGTCCTTGTGTGATCTTAAAGACAGGATCTTTAAGATGTGATCTTACAGGCAGGATCTTAAAGATGGGATCTTCAAGACAGGATCTATCTGAAATGTGATCCTAAAGACCGGATCTTAAAGGCAGGATCTTAAAGATGTGATCTTCAAGGCGTGATCTCAGGCCTTAAGAGGGAACAGACTTAACTGAAGACAGGTAGACTGTTCTCAGTAAGGCACTGGGATTGCTTCCAGCAGACATGCCATCCACAAGGACCTTCTATGTGACTGACACAAGCTCTTGTTTTTAAGGGGGGGATCGTTTAACTGAATCTTGAGAGCTGGCGAATACATCTAAAAGAAATCACAAACAGAGCTCTCTTGTCGAGACGTTAAGGCACAATCTTAACATACAGTTAAAGGCTGAATACCTTCTACCAGTCTCATAACTTATGAAACTGCGGTAAGACAAAATACTTTTTTTTTCTCCTTCAGATAAAAAATATATTTCTACCTTTGTGTAACTATTAGTAAATACATGTGCTGGATAATAGTGAGAGGAAACGCATACAGACATTCGAGCAGAACGACAAATCAAATGTCTTCTTTGCATATATAACCGAGGCACAAGCAAACGTGAGAATGTGTCCTATATTAGAGGTGCAAAGTGAGAATTTCTGTATTTACACAGGCAACCATACACTACTCGATACGCTGGATTGCATGGTCTCTGTTATTATGTAATCTCCCAAAACACTGACGTCATATGCAGACTTCAAACTTGTCTCTGTCAGTAGAAATATGATATTTACATATGGCCGCTCTCTCGTCTCCGATCCTGTTTGTAATTCCATTCGTTTGTTTCCAGTAATACAAACATATACCCACCAACCGAAACAATACATTGATTGTCAAAATAGGAGTTCAAGTCTAGATTAGCCTAACACTTACAATTGCATACAATCCTTGAAGATAGACATTCCATTTGACAGTAATTGTGTTCCAGACCTTCCTTCCTTCATGAATGCTTCCAGACTGGTACTGCATGGTTAGTTGTGCGTTACCAAGAGGACAAAGATCATGCGAAAATGAACCAGGTGACTGAACAGTTTGCGCAGTGGGACCGACACAATGAAACCCTATTTTCGATGAACATTATCGTTTCTGTCTGACTGTGGATGATTCTAAGATGTCGTTTAGTCCTTCAACAGCATGGCTCTCTCCATCCTGCAGTTGTTCTTTGGTAAATTGTTGCATAATTACTGTCGTATCAGCTTCATAACATTGTCGCAACATTAGTACACTGTCTTAACAGTATTACAATCTTACTATAACATTATAACAATAGCCTCCCAACATAAGTACACTGAAACAACATGGTGACAACATTCATTGGCGTAACTGTCACAACATTGGTATAACACTGGTCTAACATTATGCCATAATATATTACAACAAAGGTCATCCAGAGTAAATGACATCTGGTGCTGGAGTACTGCAGTGTGTTCTCAGATGACTCCTCAGGTCCTGAAATAGTCCGCTTCTCACCAGCCTATGGTTGCTGGCTAGTCGGCTATCTTAAACGCTAGCTAGCTGTATGTCTTGCTTTCTCTGACTGGAAGCTAGTAAACTGTTTAGTTTGAATGGTCTCCTCGCTAGCTAGCTACCTTGTGTCCTGCTGTCTCCGGCAGCTAGTCAGCTGTTGCTATTCGCTAGCTAGTCACTAGATACTGTGCTGCAGTCTCTGCCTGGCTTGTCCAGTCACTAGCTGGTGGTGAGCCAGTCACCAGTGTTCCAGGTGCAGGTCCATGGCTGAGTTCAAGTTGATGTCTGTCACATCCAGGAACTCCGTGTTGAAGATGCTGGGGCCGTTGGGCGGAGCTACACTGAACGCCGTGGCCGAGCTGGGCGGGGTTAGATCCAGCCACTCCATGGTCTCCCACGGTGACTCGGCAAAGGTCATTCCCACCATGCCTTGCGCCTCGGTGACCGGGGTCACTTTGGAGATGATGGGGGACAGCGGGGTGGGTGTGTCCATCAACTTGTCCTGATGGGCGTGGCTGTTGGGGTGGTGCTGGTGGTGGGGGCTGGGGTAGCCGTCCCCTCCGCCGTTTACATCCTCTTCCTGCCCGGCCTCCTGAGCGGCCATCTTGAGAAGGGCGACCTCGCCGCCCCGGCCAATGGGGCTGCTGAGCAGGGTCTCCAGGTGGCTGTCTGCGATGTGAGCGGGTGTTTGGTCGTAAGGGAGGTGCGAGGGGGACTGGTGGTCGTAGAGGCGGTGGAACTTTGGAAGGATGAGACCGGCGCTCCCTGGGGACACAGTAATGTGAGGCACAACTTTGGTTACACAGGCCCGCTCCTCTCTGGCGTTAGCTGGCATCTCTTGAAGAGAAGGAGGTGGGAGGGAAGGAGGGGAGGGGGGGGGTCACAGCAAAGAGTGTGATTTAATACCCACGTTAAGAGGGAATCTGAGTCACAATTAGGTAGAGGAGGCTTCCTGCTAACAGATGCTAGCATGGTAAATGGATGCTTATCCAAATGCTTGTATACAGCTCACGTACACTCAGTACTGTATGTATGACATATACTGCATATACTGAGTGTATGGGAAGATGCAATAGCCCTTTACTAGAGTCAGTTCAAGATGAACGACTGATTGTGAATCTGGTCACTCACCTCCGCTCTCTATTAACACATCAAGAAGTTCATCCATCTGTTGGCTCCGGCTCAGCTGCTGAGAGAAGAACAAGACTGCTATCAAAAGCCTTCTCACACTTCCGAAACATCCAACTGTGTCTCTTCTGACAGCGCAATAACACATCTTATCATGCTCCCAATTCTATCATCCTCTATTTCAAATGAGATGCGGTTAAGACAAGTTTGATTTGTCGGACTGTTATCTAATGCCATGACATCCATTTTATTTGTGAAACGGACTGCAAAGAGTATCGCAACAGCAAGCTTTGAGAGACCCAATCAGACTCGCTCAAGGGTGGAATCAATGCGTATCAATGTGCGACAGAAAGATGCCAAGCAGGTGAACGACAGAGGGAGAGAGAGAGAGAGAGCGAGGGCAGTAAGTTCAGCTCTATCAAAGACTCGACAAAAAGATGTTATTATTGTAATGCTAATTTTAAAAAGCGTTGGCCAGTTATGATCTGCTGCGGAGTTTGAAAGGGTCGCTTTTGGGTTACCTGCTTGACTGCATCCTCATAGCATGGGGGATGTGTGAGGATGGAGGCAGCAGCATCTGAGCTACAGAAGGGACTGGACCCCAGGCACTTTTGGCCAACACACCGAGAAGAGGGTAATATTGTCATCTATATGAAAAAAAAAAAACTTTATTAGCCTTCCGATTCGGAAAAAAAACGGGAATATGGGATTTTGTGCGTGCGCCAGAATTTCTGAGAAGTCCCTTTGAATCTTGACATGTCTACGTATTGGGATTTAAAAAGTGAGAGGAGGGGGAAAAAATGATGAGAACTCGGTAGCAAGGGTTGTGAACCGAGCTGTGTGGAGTTACACTACGGCTGGCCGGGTGAAGCAGTACAGCTCAACGTGAGGACGAAATGGAAAGTTACACCTCGACGCCCCACAGACGCTCTTACGCGCAGTCAGAGAGAAGGAACACGTTAACGGAGAGCAGAAGAACCATCGTTAGGTGAACGCGAACAGACCTCCAGTCACTCAGTGATTCAGACGGGTTATTACAATGTTACAAAAACAAAAACCCAAAACCAGATCTGGTGGAGAGAACGTGGGTAAACCTGCAGAGACGTCGCCCAGCTTTACCTTCTGCATGGCTGCGTTCTTGGCCTTGGGTGGCCCTCTGTGGTTGAGGCCAGCGTCAGCTGCGTTGGGGAACACGGACTGGAGGCCACGCTGGTCAGACAGGTAGGAACAGTTTACCTGATGACCTCCCTTCTGCTGAATCTGTCAGGTTAAAGGCCAAAAAGAAATGTGATGCTTTCGTTCCAACACAAGTGTTCGGTTCCCTAAATGGGGGGGGGATTGTGTGCATCTGAGGGCTGTAGTACCTGCATGTTCCTAGGCCTGGTGCCCACCTGGGGGAGGGGGTGGCTGCAGCCGTTCCTGCCCAGCGGAGGTGACAGAAGGTAGGGGTGGTTAGGGGACGAGGGTTGAGGGCTGCCGGAGCTCTTGCCGATGGGGGAGTCTTGAGGTGAGCACTGGGGGCTGAGGAAGGCAGACATGGTGGAGGGACTTCCAGAGGAAGGGGCCCTGTCCAGGCACCGCGCAGCCCCTGGAGGGCCTCCCATGCTGGGGAGGGAGGCGCCGCAGTGGCCTAGACCCTCCATGCAGTTCTCTGGAGGAGTCTTAAGGTGCTTGGTGGAGGACATGGGACAGCTGGAGGAGAGGGTCATGGGCTCCTGTTTGACCGTCACACCAAAGAAGTTTTGTCCCATCATGCCCTGGGGTGGCTGGAGGTGCATGGAAATGTGATGAGGCGGGGCCGTTGCTGGGAGATCTTGGGTGGCGCCGTAGCAACGCTTCCTCTTGTGTAGCTGCATCTTCAGCTCTTCCACCTGGACAGAAAATGGAGACACTGACTCAGGCTCACAGCTTCCTGTTTTATATCCCATATATATCTATTTATCAATGCCATTGTGGAGTGAAGGGTTTATTATGATGTAAATACTACATAATTTAATACAACTGTTCCATTTGGCCCCTCATTTGTGTATTTTCCTACTTCCTCACCATGACAGCCCCACAGAGGACTGTGACAGGAAGTAGTTCACCCACCTGTCTCTGCTCCTGGTGCAGCTTCCAGGTCAGCTCCTCGATCACCTTCTGTTTCTCCACCAGCATCTTGTCCTTCTCCGCCTCCAGAACCTCCACCCCGCCGCCCTCCCCTCCCCTCGGGCCCCCGGCCACCGGGCCCTCCTCGGCTCCAACAGGGGACGTCTGGAGGTTGAACTGGGGAGGGGAGGACATGGGGACGTCGCTGAAGCTGTCTGGGAGAGAGCCGCTGAGGGAGAGGTCGGAGGAGGCGGGGGAGATGGGGGGGGTGGAGGAGGTGCTAGGGTAGGGGTAGTAGCCCCCCTGGGAGAGGGAGGATGAGGAGGGCGACTGGTAGGAGGACAGGGAGCCTGTGGGGGTCACAGGGAATGTCACTGTGGTGATGTCGTTGGCGCCACAAGGGGAGGGGCTGGCGGCCGGGTCCTTGAAGGGGCGAAGGCGCTCGATCAGGGCGGTCTTGGTGCCGGACACGGGCATGCCTCGGACACGCAGCTGCTGTCTGAGTTCTGATACCTGAGGGAGAGGGAAGACAGAGGAAGGGAAGGAGGGAGAGAGAGAGAAAAGGAAGGAACGAGATTTAAGTGAGAGCGAGAGATAGATATGGAAATGGAGAAACAGTGAGAGATATAAAGAGACAGAGAGATGTGATGTTGACGTCAAACAAAATGTAAATATGTGTACTTTATTTACGCCCCTTGTAGTATCCCTACTGAGATACATCTGTGTTAACCAGCATTAGCTCCTACCTTAAGGTCATCCAGGTTAGCAGGCAGAGGCCCAGGCTTGACAGGGGACACCTGGCTGGGGTGCCCAGGATAGGAGCTTTTCACTGGGGGAGAGGAGGAGGAGCTGCCCCCTGTGTTGGTCAACACACTGGAGCTGCAGGCTGGCAGCTGATCACTTGCTGCTCTGGGGGTGGGGACAGGGCTTCAGTTAATTGACTGATTCATCTTTTCATTTGTTTTTGAATTCCGGGACTTGGTTTGCTTATTGATTCACCGATTCATTCACTCATCTACTCAGAACTCGGTTATTTAAATCCTTTGAACACGTTTTTAATAGTTTTTAATACAGATTCACTCACTTACACATTCACTTGACTATTCACGCAATCATCCCTTAATTCAATCATCGATTCATTAATTCAATATTCAATTGATAACATCCTAGTAACCATGGTGAGAAATCTAAAACGACTCTCCAACTCACTTCTGAGCCTGGGCCGGAGGGTGGGGCGGCTGGTAGCTGAAACTGGGCTGGCGTTGGGGATGCGCGTGCTGGCCGTGCGAGGCGTGCGTGTGGGGGGAGTGCGGGTGCGGGGGGTGAGAGTGGCCACTGCGGGGGGCGTGGGTGTGGGCGTGCTTCTGCTGGCTCAGGATCTGCAGCTGGAGGAAGAGCTGCTGCTGCTGGAGCAGGCGGGCGTAGGCGGAGTCCATGGGGGGCGGGGACTTCTCTGGCTTCTGGTCCGGGGGGATGTACTGGTGGTACTTGAGCTTCTTCACTTTGGGCTTCACCTCTTTGGGCTTCTTGCTGCGGTTCTTGTCGGACGCCATCTTGGACTGCTCCGACATGGCGAGAATGGAAGTGACAAGTTGGGAGAATTTACTAAGTCGCTTTGGAAATGATGCAAGTGTATGTAAGTTATTCAATGAACGATGGCACTTAAGACGGCCACCTGCTTATTTAGGCAAGCATGAACATCAAATGTCTGATGTTATTGAGGTTCCGTTTTGACAATAAAGACACAAAGCTGGCCAGGACATCCTGGCCTGGTCTATCTTTCAAATCAAATCAAATGTTTATTTGTGCTGCCTAAGGTGGCTTAGAGCCATACTGTGATAGGACAACATACCTTCACGATCGCAGGGGTGGGCGGAGTCATTCCATTGTTGACGCTCCCTGCTGAGAGCCCCTCCTCCTGGCTCTGCTCAGGGGGGTCCCTTGGTTGACATCCCTGCACACACACACACACAAATACACACGCACACACACGCACACACACGCACGCACACGCACGCACACACACGCACACACACGCACGCACGCACACACACACACACACACACACAACCGTTATAAGTACTGCTTCAATACACTTACATTTACACATAAAGTACTACATGTATTTCTGAACCACAAAATACATTACATCTAAATAACATGTGTCATGGATTACATTTTTATTTTAGATATGAACATGGAGTTAGAAATCGAGGGTAAAACTTAGGAGCAACACAAGCTTGTCAATGCCAATGAGGAGGCAGTTGTCACGGCTATTCGGGTGTGGACGCTAGGTGTGGGGGTAGTCATGGAGACGAGGGGTGATGGGGTGAGAGGGGATTTCTGGGGGGGGTGGGGGGCAGTCATGCAGGGGGTTAAGCTGCACCCATCAACAGAGACCTTCTCTCAGGCTGAGGGGGGTATGTGTTTGCAGTGAAGGAATGTGAGGGATACCATGCCAGAACAGCTGCAGGGTAGCGGGGTGAGGGGGGTGGGGTGGGGTGGGTGCAGTTCTCTGGATGGCCACAGGAGGGCAGACTAGACCTGACCCATCCAGGAACTCCAGAGGGGACGGTGGGGAAAAGGCTGAAGGAGAGAGGTAAGGATGAAAGAGAGAGAAACAGCGACACAGGATAGAAAAGAAAGAGAGAAGGCAAAGCAACGAGGGTGTTGGGAGAACTGAGAAGATGTGCCGGACGCATGTGGGAGGAAACGGGAGGAGGGAGCGGGAAGGCAGGAAGGGATGGGAGGAGCGGGGGGGAAGGGGGGAGCGGGAGGGATGGGGAGGTGAGGGAGGAGGGGAGGAGGCGAGAAGGAGAAAGGGAGAGAAAGGTGAGGAAAGGTGAAGGTATTCAGAGACCAGAGCTACGCTTGTGAGCAGTGATCCGCGAGAAGAGCGGTGAGTCGCAGATTGAGGGGGGGCAGGCGGGCAAGTGGAGAGGGTCCTAACCGTATGGTCCGCGGGGCTGGTGAGGGCGGGGGAGGAGGAGGGGGTGCCCATGGTCTCGGAGGAGGGGCACACGGAGCCCTGGGATTCGTCACTGTGGGGTTGCTCTGGCGACAGGCTGTCACTGCTGCTGTCCTCCTCAAAGGCATAGGAGTCATCCCGCTTCGGAAACTTACCATGGTTCACTGCAGATAGGAAAGAGGAGGTGGGGGAGGAGGGGGGGGGGAGAGGACAGGGGGAGGAGAGGAGAGTGAAGAAGAGATTGAACAATTTTCCCTTCAGACATCAGGGAGCACATCAGTCACCAGTAGAGCAGGGCTGTACTGTGTGGAGGGCTAAAGCCAGGAATGTTGTTTTATTAAACCATTGAAGTAGACCAGACTTTGCATGTCTCTATCATGTGAGCGTTTGCCTGTAGACGCTGTTCTGCATGACGCTCTGTTCTCCTCGCTATAACACTCCTCACTGACACCTCGAATTACACTCAACCCTGAGGTGTTACTCTGCCTCTGGCACAGGCACGGCCACTTCATAGTGAGCACAGCTCCGATTGGCTGGGCCGATAGTGAGCAGAGCAGTAATAGGCTGCGTTATCTGGGTAGGGGCTAACTGACCTGAGGTCGGAGAAGGGACAGGCTCAATAAATGTAGGTGACGCACGTGTGCGTCCGTATAAGTGTGTGTGAGGGTGCGCATGTGAATGTCTGTGTGTATGTGTGTGTGTAAGTGTGTGTGTGTGTGTGAGAGGGGAGGGGTGTGTAGAGGTAAGCGATGTGAGGACTCTCATTTAGACTCGGAACATGTGACCTGCCAGGAGCAGGTCCCTGGTTTCAATCACACCAGCAGGCCTGCAAACACACACACACACACACACACACACACACACACACTGACACACACACACACACTCATACACACACCCCCATGCACACACACACACAGACATACGTACACACCCACGCACACACACACATGCACACACACTGGTCTTGGTGTTACTTTTACACTCTGTCTTATTCTCTCTCTTTATTCCTCTCTATCTCTACAAACAACTATACAGTATATGCATCTATCTCACTGTTAACACACACACACACACACACACACACACACACACCAGTCAGAGGGAAAGGCTCCAGCTTGTGTTGCATGGTGTTCAGCTAATAGACCTCTGGTGTTCCTCCTCAGGACAGCCTGTCAGTCTCTCTGCTTGAACAACAGGAAGTGGTCAGCAAGGCTGCAGGGGCCAGCTGGGTTCTAACACGGCCAGAGGTTGAACGCATCAGCCCGGCATTATGGGATGAGACGGATCGCTAGGGACGGGGGTGACACAGGGTGACAGTAACCGAGCGACAACCTCGTCCAATCAAATACCTTTCGCAGGGGACACGGGAGAGGACAAACCAAATGCAGCTGCCTCTTGTCTCAATAAAGAGTCGTCCTCCCTGCGCTCCTCCAGAAGTGGAGAGGCGCGTCCCCTCGCCCTCAGACAGCCAGCTGCCGCCCCCCCTCCACACCCCCACCCCTGATCCCCCCTCCACCCCCGACCCCGTCACCTAGCTGGCCTTGCGCAACGTGCTAACACGAGAGGGGACCCATCAAAACAGCGCACACGAAACCACAAGCATATACACAGAATTACAAGCATGTATGCAGAGACGCACGAAAGTACACAGAAACACACACGTCCGCACACAGAAACACATGCATGAACACCCAAGAAACACAAGCGTCTACACAAAAACACAAACATGCACGCAGACAGGACTCTGTGCTGGACTACGCAGTGCTGGACTTCTCCCTGGGCCGGGGATGGATAATCATACTTAAGGGACCCTTAAATCAAACCCGTGTAGGAGAAGCATCTTGAAAGAGAATTTTCTAAACACGTCGATGCAGAGCGACGATGTTATGTTTCGTCGGTCGACATCGCAACAGAGTCCAGGCAGAGTTTGAACGCTCATCTCCTGTTCTGTAGAACTACACAATTCTCCTTATCCACCTCCACTCTGGAGAACTCTCCAGTTCTCTTCATCTCTTCCAGTGTGGAGAACTCCAGACTATTCTGTAATCTCCTCATCTCCTGTGGCCAGACACCCCAGTACTGTAACAATAACTATAAGAACTGTGGGTGTAAGTGGAGATGTCTGGTGAAGGTAAGACTCCCTTGCTCCTGCTGCTCCTGGTAATCTTGTATAAATAACCAGGTACTGGTTTAACTCAGCGGTGGGGCATTTGACTGCTGATCAAGAGGTTACGGGTTCAAATCCCTCACTGTGCGTTGCTTTAGATGAAAGCTTGGACCAAATCAACGCACCCTTTTGATGCATTAGAGGGAGAAGCCCTGCGTGGCCTGTAGACCTGATGTACGGCTGATCAAGTTGTGGAGAGCGGTATGGAGAGGCAATGTTCTGACATCATTATCCTGGAGGGGAGGGGGCGAGCTTGGGGGCGAGGGGGGAAGGGGGGAGGGAGGGGGGCGGGGGTTAACAGCCGACAACAGTTCTTTCCTCCTCTGGTGACACATCTGAGTGCATGGTGGAGACTGGGAATGAGCGTTGGTCGGCCCATCGAAGAGACCTTTCCATCTGGTCGACAAACCGACCTAACGTGCCGGGTGTCTTACACGCGGGTTTCCCGATTTGAACCCGATAGGTTAGGCAGAGGCGGCGCCAGTGACCCAATGTGTTCGCGAGCAGCGACTCTGAAAACCAGATGAAGGGAGGAACGCACGCTCTTGGAGTATGACTGGGGGATGGTTTCCACAGGACACAAGAGGCAGTTATGGGGACAA
>BROE01000007.1:3817743-3854641 GCA_036571765.1 Plecoglossus altivelis
GGGAGGGAGGGAGGGGGGGGGGTTAATAGCCAAACAGCTTCTGTTTCCTCCTCTGGGTGACATCTTGAGTGAAATGGGGAGGACGGGATGACGTTTGGTCAGCCCCATCGGAGAAGCCTTTCCATCTGGTGACAAACCGACTGAACGTTGCCGGGTGTCATTTACGGACGCGGGTTTCCCCATTTGAACCCGATGATTAGAAGAGGCTGGCCCCAGTCACCAATGTGTCCGAGCAGCGACCTGAAACCAGGTGAAGGGGGAGGAACGCACGCTCTGGAGTAGACTGGGGGATGTGTTCCACAGACACAAGGTAGGAGTTATGGGGAAAAGGAAGGAGGAAAGGATGGAAGGAAAGGATAAAGGAGGGGAGGAAGGAAGGAAAGAGGGAATGGAAGGCACGAAGGAAGGAAAGACAGGTAAAAGGAATGGGCTGTCCCTATCTCAGCTCTCTCCACACCTGACACACAGTATCAGAGACCAGAACTCTACACAAGGACAAATAACTGAGCGTCTACAGAAAGAACCAAAACAATAAAACGTGTGTGTGTGTGTGTATGTATGTGTGTGTATGTATGTGTGTGTGTATGTATGTATGTGTGTGTGTGTGTATGTATGCGTGTGTGTGTGTGTGTATGCATGTGTGTGTATGCATGTGTGTGTGTGTGTGTGTGTATGTATGTATGAGTGTGTGTGAGTGATGAAGTGCATGATTGTGTGTGAGTGGGTGTAAGTTATGAAGTGTAAGACTATACATGTGGCTGTGTGTGAGACAGTGTGTATGACTGTGTGTGTGTGTGTGAGAGAGAGAGAGAGAGAGAGCGCGGGTATGACTGTGTGTGTGTGTGACAGAGAGAGCGAGCGTGTGCAAGTGGGTGCACCAGACGTAAGGCGCGCGGTCGGACAGCGCACCTCACCTCAGACCACACGCCAGCCAGCCCAGAGAGCAGAGCTGCTCTCAGCCCTAATAAACACCAGATGTTCCCTCGCGCAGTATACACAGAACCTCAATCATGGCCGGCACCCAAACACCACGTCCAGGGCAGCGGCCATCTACTGCCTGGGACAAGGCTGGAGTCTGCTGGGAGGCGGAGGATGGTGATGTGGTACACTGGTGCTGTGATACTGCATGTGTGTGTGTGTGTGTGTTGTGTGCAACACAAGCTGGAGCCTTTCCCTCTGACTGGTGTATGTGTGTGTGTGTGTTAACAGTGAGATAGATGCATATACTGTATAGTTGTTTGTAGAGATAAAGAGAGAGAATAAGAAAGAGTGTAAAAGCAACACCAAGACCAGTGTGTGTGTGTGTGTGTGTGTGTGTGTGTGTGTGTGTGTGATGTGGATATCTCTACCACTGGGACTGCCAGGTTAATGTGGCTGAGAAATGAATGATAGAAAGGGTAGCCTTTTGAGATGGGGAGGGTTCCTTTAGACACACTGCCTGACGTATTATCATTACAACTGCAGAAATATAGATGGTCCGCTCGTCATTCCCCACCCTGCGCTCGGCTCATGTAGAAAAATGACTTATCCATTTACGTAATACGTCGATTCAATGACATCAGCGCAAAGAGGCAATTGAAGGTTATTTTGAGTGAGTGACTCTGGTCAAGTTTATTCTGGCACAACATTTATTAACTCTTATTCTGTCAGGCTGGTTAACGAGAGCATGAACTATTCTGTCCAGCTAACCTCATGGCTTTGTTTGATGGGCGTCAGCATGTGTGTGTGTGCGTGAGTGTGTGTGTGTGTGTGTGCAGGTGTGTGCGGGAGCGCGCGCGTGCGTGCGCACTCATAAACGCCACTCAGAATAAAATCTTCAAAACCCTCTGCCATCTGCGCACGCAAACCTCTCTGCTACAATCCAGAGATAAACAACCAATCGAAAAATTCCTTTTGAAAGAGCTTTTGGCCCGCTGGCCAATCCCGTACCTCCGTGCCCTTTTATCTCCGGCAGACTTCTAGTAACTGATAGTGTCGAGTCGGGCTTCTGGATTCCTTTCCCCCGCACACTTACCAGCAGTTAGATTATCTGCTCTCTGGAGCCGCAGAGAAACAGCAAACAGGGGCAGAGATAGCGTTCTACAAGCCCCTCACCCCCAGACCCCGCCTCCCCCAGCAAGCCCCATTTCACAGCCAGCCAGCCAGCCAACCCGAGCGGCCAATTCTGACTGTACGTTGTCGGAGACCCAGACAGATGACTGTACGCACTTTCAAACGTGTCTAACCGTCCACGAGAACAACGTAGGACATGTCCTAACATGTTCGACCGCTTGACGAATGATTATTAGATGCTCTGTCAAGGCTTCTTTACCGAACGTCCAGGACAATGAGGGGGTGGATGGCATGTGTATCTATGAAGTATTCTGAAGATCTTTTAAAAACAGAAGTAGTCCTAGAGGTAGTTCTGGACCTCGCATTTCACTGGCGGTCAGATCAGTAAATACTCCTGACGACTTTTGTTTTCCGGTGACCCTCGTCTCTATCTGCACACGAACACTTCTTGGAAACGTTGCAAAAACATACTGTCAGCCCTCACAGCAGGTGCTTCCAACCTTGTGCGCGCGCATGTGTGTGTGAGAGAGAGAGAGTGTGTGGGAGTCTGAGCGTACGCGGCTGTGTGTTGCAATGTGCTGTCTGAAGTGTGTTGCGTTAACGCTCTGTACTGTGTATGTAGAGGTCGTGTGTCAGAGATGGTGTCTGGTTCGCCACTTAGTTTTTATCTTCATGAGATAGATACACATTTCTCTTTCCTTATAGGCTCATGGAGGTGTACCAAATCCTGTTTCAGCCCTGAAAGCTTTCTCTCTCTCTCTTCGTTCCTCTCTCTCCATCTCATGGACTTCTACTGTCTTCAATCTCTCTCTCTCATCCGTTCTCTCTCATCCGTTCTCTCTCTTTCTAAACCTCCCTCTCTCATTTCTTCTCGCTTTCTGGCGTAATAGATCTATTCACGGACCTGTCTACGTTGAAGGGTCCGTTGTGTGTGCGAGGGTCCTTTGTATACCGGTCGAGTGCAAATTGACTGTGAAGCGCATGCACCATACGTTGGGGCTAGTGTGCGATGCGTGAAAATGCCTGTGATATTGTGTGTGTGAGTGTGTGTGGTGCATATGCAAAGTGGTGCGTAGTGCACACGCTGTTCTTCTTAGCTTAGTGAGTGTTGTGTCATCTCACATCTGTTGTGTGTATGGAGAACCAACTTTGCCCAAAGTGTGGTCTTGTGTTTTAAACATGTGACGCAAAGTGCGTAAAACATATACATGGTGAAAAGTTATAGGCGACGGATGCGTGCGTATGTTAGTTGAGCATCTAGCATGTGTTGGGGTGTGTTGGTCTGTTGTGGTGTTGTGTGTTGGTGTGTTGTGCAGTGCTGTGTTGCGTGTGTGTGTTGGCGTGTGTTTGTTTGTGTGTGTGTTGGTGGTGTGTGTGTGGTCGTGTGTGTTGTCGATATGTGTTGGCGTGTGTGTTGGTGTGTGTTGGCGTGTGTTGTGTGTGTTTGGCTGTGTGTTGGCGTGTGTGTTGGCATGTGTGTTGGTGTGTGTTGGCGTGTGCATCTGAGTTGATATGTTCATGTGTGTTGGTGTGTGTTTGGCGGTGTTGTTGGCCCGTGTTGTTTGGTGTGTTGCGCGCGCTGTCGCCGGAAGAGGGCGTATTTTCCACGAGGCATTTGAGGGCGACTGTCCAGCGAAGCTGCTCTTTTGTCCTTTCCTTCTTTGGCTGATTTTTTGCCTGAGCACTGCAAGGACTGGGTGGGATGAAGGTCCGTGGAGAACGAGGAAGAGGAGGGAGGAGATGTGCGGGTTCAGGTAGACGAGGGATGTATTGAGGGATGAGAAAGACAGGAGAGAGCTAGACAGTGAGCGAGGACCAAGTAGTCGCTTCCGTCGCAACAGTGATGTCTCGGCTGGCAAGGCATCCAGCAGCTTGTCAAGGCTGCGGGACACGTTGACGCCACGCCAAAACAGCATGCCTCTGACACGCAGGGGTGCGGGCCTGCGGACGCATGCGCACGCAAGCACGCGGTCGCACCCGCGCATGCGATCGCACGCACTTGCGCACGCATTCACACCAATAAATACGCACGCAAACAGTATACACACGCAGAGACTAAGATGAAGCCACTTGTTCACAAATATTTCTGTGAACAGAACGTTGGATAAACACCGCTCCTGGCCTTTAAACAGAACTGCTCAGCACTGTGTGGTCTGTGTGTGTGTGTGTGTGTGGCTGCCTAGGTGGGCGTGTGGGGGTCATAAACAAGTACTTACCCCATGTCGGTGTGTAAATATGTGTGTGTGAGACGTGTGCATGCACAAGTGTGTCTGTGTACGAGTGTGTGTGTCTGACACAGTAGTATGCTATGTCAAGCCGTCTCAGCGTCCAATCGTTTCGCTAGTTCATGGTGGTCGGCGGATCGGTCATCAAGGCAAGGCAGGGCTATGATTGGCTCTTCTGATCCTCAAGACAGGACGTGACTGACCGTACCACTTTCAAAAGGTTCTCAAGTGCTACAGCTGGTATCACACAATCCCATCTCACACACTTGTTACCTATTGAGATGGACGTACATACGTTTACAGATAGGGAGATCACGCACTTGGCCTGGTGGATGAGATGGGTCTACATTGCAGGCCAGAGGCATTCCTATAGACCTATAGGCATTCTGGCTCGTACCTCAGATGACATACATACATACACGCACACACACAGTCACACACACGTTTACATATGTGACCAAACCTTTGTGTCCAGTAAGAAACATTCTTCTCACCGCAGAAACAAAAAAAAACTGTTTATAAAAGGTATGTTGTGTGAAACTGAAGCCTGAGAGAGACAGAGAGAGGGGGCCTGCGGTTTAGGTTATGAGAGGCCCCAGAGGTCAGAGGTCACAGCTGAGAGGTGTACAGAGGAGATCAGACTACAGCCTCTGTCCTCCAGCTCTGACATCTGAGAGATGGAGGCTTCACTCTCCACCTATGGTCCCCCTCTCTTTCTTTCCTTCCTTCCTTCCTTTCTTCCTTCCTTCCTTCCTTCCTTCCTTCCTTCCTTCCTTCTTTCAGTCTCTTTCTGTCTTTCTCCCTTTTGTTCTCCACCTTAATCTCTTTCTCGCTTTCATTCTCTCACAGTCTGACTCTCTCTTTCCGTCTGTCCCATCTCTCCTCTCCGTCTCTCACTCCTCTCTTTCTCTCTCGGAGTTCCGCTCTCCCCCCCCCCTCTCTCTCTCTGACACACAGGTAAAGGCTGATATCCCTCCAAAGCCAATCTATGGTGGTTCCTGTGTGACTGATTTACACTTCTGTTCTGCTTCCAGCACTGCCATCTGGCTCTGCACAATCACCCTGACACGCACATAAACAAACAGAACCACGCACACAGTGACGGCAGCACACACAAGCATTTGAGTGCAAATACACACACTCACACAAACACACACATACTCAAATATACATACGAAAACTCAAACACACACACACACATACAGGCTTACAATACACACATATACACGCATGCACACCCCCCCGCACACACACACACACATGTACACACACACACACACACACACACACACACACACACACACACACACAGGGAGCAGTAACTGACATATATATCTGGACAGGCAGCTAAAGCAGCGATTTTCTGGTTTCCACATCTTCATATTTTATCCCCAGCTGAAAACTCACATTCTTGTATCTCTCCTGAATTCAACCCGTCTTTAGAACTGAGAAGGATCTGTGTTCGCACAGCCATGCGTTTCACTCCAGCCTGCCCCAAATACACAAAACAAGCGCTCCAGCAAACTCATTACAGAACGGTGGCATCCAAGAAACTAGTCCTGGAAACACCCAACTGCACTGCTCTTCATCTGGGCTCAGTTCTCCACACTACAGACCAAGGCTCAAACCAGTACCAAAACGGTCCCCAACTCTGAGTGCTACATTAGTCCACCTGGCTCTCTTGACCTGTGATTGGTTACAGGCTTTTCCGAGCTCCCGTGCTGTTCTGGGATCAGCTCTAACTCTCGCAGAGCTGCAATGTGATTGGCTCTAAGTGTCACAGGGCTCCCGTGCTGTTCTGTGATTGGCTGTAAACCTCTCAGCTGGCCGGGCCTCCCCAGAGCCCTAGGGTTGTTTCCCACCCTGTCCCTGGTCTAAACAACGCAGAGGAAACGGCTAATTTAGCCTGCGATTGCTGGTAAGCAATTACCATGGAGGGAGAGAGAGATAGAGGGACACAGACATAGAGAAGGGGAGAGAGAGAGGGGGGGGGAGAAAAAGAGAGCAAGGGAGCCAGAAAGGGAAAGAGAGGGAAAGAGTGGTGGAGAGAAAGAGCGATAAGGATCAATATTGTAGCAGCTCAGCTGTGCCCGTTCATGTTTTTGCGGTTCTCTTCCCTGTTCACATGGACGGGAGTTTAGCAGCATAACCCTTCTGACTGGGCAGTGAAGGGTGAGGCCCACACCGACCAGGCCTGGGCTGGAGCTGGGAGTCCCAGACAGGGAGCTGGGAGTCCCAGGGAGGAAGCTGGGAGCTGGGAGTCTCAGGGTGGGAGCAGAGATATGGGAGTCCCAGGCAGAGATCTGGGAGTCCCAGGGAGGGAGCAGGGATCTGGTAGTCCTAGGCAGGGAGTTAGGAGCTGGGAGTCCCAGGATGGGAGCAGGGAGTCGCACGCAGGGAGCAGGGAGTCCCAGGTAGGGGGCAGAGATCTGGGAGTCCCAGGCAGGGAGCTGGAAGCTAGAGTCCCAGGCAGGGGCAGGGAGCTGGAGTCCCAGGCAGGGGGCAGGGGGCAGGGGGCAGGAGGCAGGGAGTCCCATGCAGAGAGCAGGGAGTCCCAGGTAGGGAGCAGGGAGTCCCAGGCAGGGAGTACCAGGCAGGGAGCAGGGAGTCCCAGGCAGGGAGTACCAGGCAGGGAGCAGGGAGTCCCAGGCAGAGAGCTGGCTCCTGGGTCCAGTCACTCTCACCGTCCTCAGAGAGATGGCAGTGTTGCTCAGACTACAGGCTGGAGAGCTGGAGTTTTGAAGTGTGCCGCTGTGTTGTGTTGTAAGGCTTAGACACAGCTGGACAAACTATATATGAGATATGGTACTGGAATATGGAGCAGAATGAGAGTGAAAGAAAGGAAGAGTCCAGGGAGGAAAGGAGCAAAAAAAGAGAGAGACAATGAGAGAGGGTAGGGAAGAGAGGGAGCGAAATAGAGTGAGGAAGGGGAAAAGAAAGATGTGAAGGAAGATATGGAGGTAGGGAGGGAGGAGGGTAAACGATATAGAGATGAGAGAGCGAGAGAGGGGGGGGGGGAAGAAAGCCGTAACAGCTGTTGTGCGTTAGGGGAGTTTAAATCAGTGCTGTAGTCCATGCAGTTCTAGTAAACACAGGCAGGTAAGGTCACACGTAAAGTCACACACACAGTCACCACACATGCAGTTACACTTAGACGCAAACACTTACACATAGCCATATCTACACAGGCGCAAACTCAAGACAAACACACTCACACACTCCCTGAACACACACACACACACCCTCCAAACACACATACACACAGTTCTGTTCAGGATAACCCCCGAGGAGGTTATCAGCCGTAGGAGAAACTGGGTGTGAGAACATCTCTATGTCCCTCCTCAGAAGCAACAGGTCACGCCACTTCACAGGCAGGGACGGCAAGTGCAAAGACCCTGTGTGCATGTGTGTGTGTGTGTGTGTGTGTGTGTGTGTGTGTGTGTGAATGAGCGTGTGCATCTCTGCTTGCGTCTGTGTTTGTCTGTGTTTGTCTGTGTTTGTCCGTGTATGTGCTTCAGACACAGCCTGCTCTCCTTCCTCCCACCCAGGGTTCCCCCACCCCTACTACACTCCCCCCCCCACTACACCCCCCCCCCCCGACTCCCCCCTCACCCAGCTGAGGGACAGCCGGGGACGTCTGACTTCCATGCTTCCTCAGACGCCAGCGTTAAACGAACCCCACCTGTCGCCGGCTAAGGCGGGTGGGGAGGGGAGTATGTGCGTGCGTGCGTGCTGCGAGGGTCTAAGACCACCACGCCACCAACCTTGCACCTGGCCTCCCTTGGCTGCCGCATTGGGATTAGCACCTAACACAGTGACCAGGGCAGGAGGAGACACCGAGAGAGTTGTCGCTCTCTCCGACCCAAACACACTCTTGCGGTACGCAGAAAGTCCCGCTGCAACAGGGACTCCTGTCAACTTCAGCATGCCAGCTGTCTGACTCCAACAGAGACACAGAAAATCCTCCAATCTAGCCGAAGGATCCCAGCTGACTGGATCTCCTACTTCTGGATGACTCATACTAACAAGCATCGTGACAGTGATCGTGCCCTTTTCCTCTAACAGTGACAAGCCTCAGTATTCTGACTCACCGAGTCACAGCGATCCTACTGCTTTTGCCTCTAACAGAGTCAAACCCCAGTTATTCGGAGACCCAGCGGTCCTCTGCCAGTGACAAGCCCAGGTGGTGTGTGTGTGCGTGTGGATGGAGGGCAGCTGCAGGTCTTACCTGATCTGAACTTGCTGCGGATGAGAACGGAGTGTTCAGAACCCAAGAGAGTCATGACGGTCTGTGTACGTCCAGGGGTCCAAAAAAAAGATAAAATAACGGCAAAATCTAGAAGGAACGAAAACGACCTGGAACACACCGTGAGAGACGCCCAGCCGCTCTCTCTCTCTCTCTCTTTCTCTCTCTCTCTTTAACGACCCAACCGCTTCCCAGGACAGGAGAAGGAGACGGGGGCTAGCCAAGCATGTGTCATCAACAAGCAAAACAAGCACGCGCTCCAAAAAAAACCCCAAAACAAACTTTGGAGTCAGCTCTAAGCCTGTGTCTGAGCTAACGGCAGGGTTTCTCTCACTCTTTCTCTCGGTTTTCCTCCCTCCTTCCCTCTCTTCCGCGCTCTCTTTCCCTCCGTGGTCCTGTGCCCCAGTGGTGGTGCTGAGAGAGTGTATTAGACGGGGAGGCAGCCTTGTGTTGGTCCCATGCAGCAGAGCTCTGGGAGCAGACACACAGAGAACAGGGATATGCCCCTGGTATGGGCGGGGCTTACTGCCAGAGGACCCACTGGCTCCACCCACCCAGGGGTACAAGAGCAAGGGGTGGGACTTGGCTGGGGTATCCACCTCCCCTCCCCTCCATCCACCACCCCCACTCCCATTCCTCGTGCCTGTAGATATATCTGCCCACTGTTATCGCGGTGTGTGTGTGTGTCTATGTGTGCAAGAGACAGAAACACATACACACAGAGGGAGAGAGGGTGACAGAGAGACTTGGAGATTTAGAGAGACAGAGAAGAAGAGACCAAGACAGATATATCAAAAGACAAAGATCAACCCTGCCTCCAGTCCCATATTTCTACTGAGAGATAGAAAAAAGAGAGAGAGAGACATTCCAGGACAAAACTGACAAAACTCTCTCTCTCTCTCCCTCCCTCTCTCTCTCTCTCTCTCTCTCTCTCTCTCTCTCTCTCTCCCTCTCTCTCCTCAGCTGTTACCAGCCCATCCCTCTGTCTGTCAGTCCTCTTCACGCGTATGCCCTGAGGGATCCTGCGACAGGGCTCGCGTTCAGGAGAGGGTGCTGGGACAGATGCGCTGTTCAGCACAGGACACCGGGACAAAGCGGAGAGGTTTCGGAGAGGGACGCTCGGCCCCCAGTCTGGGCGGCCGAGGGGTTGTCCTGCGAGGAGCGCGCTCGGAAGATTCCGAGGCCACGGCATCCCTTCCTCCGGCTCCCACTGCCTCCCTCGCACGGCAGCAGTTGTCAGAGTTGAGCTGATCCTAGCAGCATGTCTGCTCCACAGGGACGGGGAGGGCCAACTGCTGTACACACACACACACATTTACATATGCGCACACGCCTCGTTTGAACTGGTTGTAACGCAGCGAAAGGGATGGTCGGGCGGGGTTCGCTTGTTTGATGGATTGTGGCTGAGGTTAGCTGGTTTGGTGGGTTATGAGTAAGGTTAGCTGGTCTGGTGGGTTATGAGTAAGGTTAGCTGGTCTGGTGGGTTATGAGTAAGGTTAGCTGGTCTGGTGGGTTATGAGTAAGGTTAGCTAGTCTGGTGGGTTATGAGTAAGGTTAGCTAGTTTGGTGGGTTATGGCTATGGTTAGCTGGTCTGGTGGATTGGCGCTAAAGTGAGCTAATCTGGTGGATTGGTGCCGAAATTCGCTAATCTGGTGGATTGGTGCTAAAGTTCACTAGTTTGGTAGATTGGTGCTAAAGTTAGCTGGTCTGGTGGATTGGAGCTAAAGTTAGGTAGTTTGGTGGATTGGTGCTAAGATTAGCTAGTGTGGTTAGTTGTGACTAAGGTTAGCTAGTCTGGTGGGCCCAGACAGGTGATGGACGCTACTGTTGTTTCAGAAGGCTACTGTTTCACACACACACACACATGCGCGCACACATGCGCACACACACACACACGCACACACTTCAGATTAAAGGATTCAGTGTCTACAGCTGGGAATGTGGCCGCTAAACACTCCCTTGTCACACAGGGTCTGGCTGGTCTCTGTCATACCTTCCTTAGTTCATACCTCCCTCTCTCTCTCTCTCTCTCTCTCTCTCTCTCTTTCTCCCTCTCCCTCTCTCTTCTTTTCTTCTCACTCTCTATCGCTCTCTTCCTCCATCTCTCTCTGTCCGACACACACACACACACACACTTACCGTAACAGCAACATGCAATAAGTCAGCGTGACGTATGACCTCCAGCTGACGTGAGCAGAGCAGACATACAATGGAAAAGTCAAATATTTACTGTACACATGTTGAACTGCACCTTCACTGGCTTCACTCTCAGACCAGCTCCGGCTCACAACATGCCTTATACACACACGTACATGTAGAAACCCACACGTGTGCGATCGCACACACAGACGAACGTGGTTCACGCACGCGCCCGCACGTGCGGATACACGCACGGACAAAAGCACGGAGACACGCACGCGCGCACGCAACACGGGTGCTGGCCGTCCTAATTAGCAGGTGAAAGTGCTTGGAGGCAGGGTCTGTCCAGGGTCTGACAGTGTACACAGAGCCTCTCAGCCAGATTCCTCTCAAGGTCACCCAGTCCTGACTGAACCCTCCCCTTTAATTGGGCCTTGTGTCAACAGATGTGACAAGTCTCATCTGAACTGTCTAGAGCCTCTGTGTGTGTGTGTGTGTCTACATATATACGTGTGTGTGTCTGCATATATGAGATGATATGAGATACATGTATGAGATTCATTCTCTCAGTATAATGTGTTTATGCAGGTGTACAGCGCATAAGAGTATTGGAGTTGGCACCGTAGGCTTGGTGGAATAGCAACGTTTTAATAAAAGTGCGTCTGAAACAATACAGGCCGTGTGGGCTGGGTTCGTTCCATACAGAACTCACGTTAAACCAAAACACGAGATCCATTTATTGGCTCCCTCTATCGACGTCTTCATCAAACAGCTACTGCATGGGCCTGTTCACTTGGTTTCTGTTGCTATGGGTGCGCTGAGTGACCTGCATGAGGTTAGATGACCGTATCTGTATGGTGAAAGGTGGCTGTCAGTACTGCATCTAACGTTGTCTTTAGAATGTCTGTATCGTCAAGAATCTCCTAGGAGGAGTATGAGGAGAGGGGGCGGGCAGGGTTCTTTTCATTCTCTTCAGGCCTCTTCAGATGTCATCCCCCTCTCCTCCACCTCTCTTCCCTCTCCCTCCCTCTCTTCTCCCTGTCTCCTCAACTCCCTCCTTCCCTCCCTCTCTTCTCCCTCCCTCCTCGACTCCCTCCCTCTCTTCCCTCTCTTCTCCCTGTCTCCTCGACTCCCTCCTGCCCTCCCTCTCTTCCCTCTCTTCTCACTGTCTCCTTGACTCTCTCCTTCCCTCCCTCTCTTCCCTCTCTTCTCCCTGTCTCCTGGACTCCCTCCTTCCTTCCCTCCCTCTCTTCCCCCAGCCTTGCCCCCTGTCCTCTCCTGGGCTATCTCAGCCCTAATCAGACCAGGCCCCAAGTCCCAGGACCAGACAGACAGTCTGGGAGCAGAGGAGAGACAGGCTGCTGAGGTGTGTGTGTGCGTGTGCAAGAGAGAGAGACAGAGGACTCGAGTGAGAGAGATAGAGAGAGAGAATGAAAAGCACGACAGATAGACACAGGCCATCCAAAGCACTGTCTCACATCTCATGGAGCCCTGAAAGCAAGAGGCGAAGAAGGGAGGAGGGGAGAAAGAGGGATGAGGGGAGGAGATGAGGGATGGAGCCAGCAGGGAAAGGGGGAGGTGAAGAGGCTGGCTGGCGACAAGAGATGAGTTAGTCAGGACAGGAGTGGACAAGAGATGGGTGGGGGGTCTGAGGGCTGTGTGTGTGTTTGTGTGTGTTTGTATCATCGTGTCTGCTTTTTTATGTCTGTGTGGGTATGTCTGTCTGGGTGTATGTGAGTCTGTGTTTGCGTGCCTTTGTGTGTAAATGACTATGTATATGAATGTGTTTAAGCATGTGTGTGAGTAAGCATGTGTGGGTAAGCATGCATTTGTGTAAGCACACGTGTGTGTAAGCATACGTGTGTGTGAGCAAGCGTGTGAGTAAGCCTGTGTGTCTAAGCATGCGTGCGTGTAAGCCTGTGGGTGTAAGCATGCGTATGTGTAAGCATGCGTGTGTGTAAGCATGCATGTGTGTAAGCATGTGTGTAAGCCTGTGTGTGTAAGCATGTGTGTGTCAGCATGTGTGTGTGTAAGCTTGTGTGTGTAAGCCTGTCTTTTTAAGCCTGTGTGTGTGTGGCAGCCTCCATAGTCACAGCAGCTGTGTCATCTCTGTCTCGGAGCAGAGAAGGTCTCTCTCACACGACACACTCACCCAGCCCCTCTGCTTACTGTCGCAGGCCGCGTAGCACACCAGCACGGCCCCAGGTAAACACTCCCAGGGCAGACACACAAATCATCCGTCAGAGACACCCACCCCCTGCACCTCCCCCCCCCACTGGAACAGACGCTCCCACAAAAGCCCCCCCCCCATATCCATGCTCCTGGAAGGAGGTCGACTTTGCGAGGTACAGCCAAGCGATATTAAATCTGCCGTTCGTTTCGACGGGTGTTCTTTTGTTTTATTGGGTGGAGGACATGTGCGGAAACCTTAATAACCCTGAGCTGAACGGCGGTTGTTAGCTCTGGGCTGGGAGGGGGGAGTTCCTGCTGTGAGGGAGGATGCTGGAGGATTAGAGGAGAACACCACGCCGGGTGAAGCAGCCATGTTGCCTGGTGCACCCTGCTCTCAAGGCTGCGCGCACTCACGCATACAGCCACCATCACCACCACCACCAGCGAGGCCGGTTTTACCCATCAGACACGCGGGGGAAAACAAGGACGTGGAGAACGCTGGACTATGTCGTTAGAGAAAGTAGTAGGATTAGTGTGCGAGTGTGTGTGCGCGTGTGTGTGTGCGAGTGTGTATGCGAGTGTGTGCGAGTGTGTGTGCATGCGTGTGCGCGCGTGTATGCGAGTGTGTGTGAGTGTGTGTGTCAGTGTGTGTGTGTGTGTGTGTGTGTGTGTACGTGCATGTGTGCGTGCGTGCGTGTGTTGATGAGCCTGAGTATGATCCAGACTATTATCAGGACCTCATCAGCCTTATCTAACAACTTAGAGCTTTCTCACGACCAGGACCTGTCTGCTGCATAACCCTGGGCTGGGCTGGGGGACATCAGGGGGAGAGTGGGGGGGGGAGTGGAGGAGACAAAGGGGGAGAGAGGGATGGAGAGTGGGGTGGAGAAGAGAGAGCCGAAGGAGAAGGCAGAGGGGGAGAGAGGGAAAAGGAGAAGGGAGAGACTGATAAGATGGCAAATTGACTGTGATGCATAGAGAGGGGGGAAGCTAAAAAAAAAGGAAGAGTCAAAATCAGAATCCATCCATCAGAGAGAGCGAGAGAAAGAGACAGCGAGAGAGGCGGTAATAGCAACACAGAGAGAGCGAAAGAGACAAAAAGAGAGAGAAAAACCGAGGGAGAGACCAGAGGGAGGGTGTCCGATTTCCACGTCTCGTCTGGTCTCAGCTGAGCAGGGTCACCAGTAAGACGTGTCAGAGGAACAAGGAGAGGCAGAGAGCAGGAGGAGGGCTCTCTCTCTCTCTCTCTCTCTCTCTCTCTCTCTCTCTCTCTCTCCATGCCTCTTTCCTGTCACTCTGTCGTTCTCACTCTGCCCTCCCCTTCATCTGGGCCCCTGGGACCTGCTGGTGTGACCGTGTGAGCGAGGGAGCGAAGTAGGGAAGGAGGAGGAGGAGAGGAGGAGGAGGAGAAAGAGAGGGAGGAGACAGTGTGTTGCGTATAGGAAGCGAGAGCATGAGAGAGGGAGAGACAGAGAGAAGGAAAAAGAGAGCGGGAGACTTTAAAGATATCTTTATTGGCCAGTCAAGACTGCCAGCCGACCAACAGTTACACCTCAACAGCCATTTTCCTCTAACTCACTCGTATTTGACAAAAACCCCATTCAATTGAAAGTTTCCACACAAACCCAAAGACCTAAAAACAACCTCCCCGCAACTACCCCCCTGCACCCTCCCACCACTGTGCAGAAGGCACCCTCACACCCGCCCCCCCACACACACATCAACGACCTCCTCAATCTTTCCCACCAGCTTATATAAAACCCAGGATCGTCCCCAGGAACGACCGCCTTTGCATCGAGCGACCCCCCCGCTCCCAAGAGCCCGCTCTTCCCCGTCCTCCACCGCCTGCCGGTGAAGCAGCGGGTCGAGAGAGCGAGAGGGTCCAGAAGGGTGGATGAAGAGGAAGGAGAGGAGAGGAGGGCGTCTGAAGCCAATCTGACCGGCGTCTCACGAACGCGGCGGCGGTGTGGTGGAGCGTGGTAAGGCCCAAATCTAATCCGTACTGCACATAAGCAAAACAGCCCAGGGTCAGGGTTAGGTTGCTCTGTGTCTCTGGGGCTTGTTTACATTACGGCTATTGACTTTGCCTCCACTCTTGTCTGCAGAGGCTGGCCTGTGGCCACCGACCCGAGATCAGAGAGAGGAGGGAGACAGGAGGAATTGGACAGGGTGGAGAGGGGAGGCAGAGAGAGAGCGACAGAGAGAGAAGAGGAAGGAGAGAGAGGGGAAAAAGGGGGGGAGAAAGAGAAAGAGAGAGAGAGAGAGGACTTCTTCAGCAACAGTGTTAACCTGAACATTTATGCCAATGAGGCATATTGAATTGAACTGAAAGATGGGCAGCTGTATCAACCTTCAACTGCAAGGCATCGAGACCTCCCTCAGATCGGCGGCCATCTTGGACATGCCAGGGCAAGACTGCATCTCGGTAAGCTATGGTCCTCTCCTTCTCTGAAGTCCCGAGCGTCACCAGCTATCGGGACTGTTTGCCAGCCAGGCAGCTAAGAAACGCTCAGATCCATTCAAATCGACCGGGGTCGATGAGAACAGTTCAGCATTTTGTTGTTTTTCAAGGGGAAGCCCTGGAGATCAAGAGAGTGGAGAGCAGTGAGAGAGAGCAGCGAGAGAGCAGCGAGAGAGCAGCGAGAGAGCGGCGAGAGAGCGGCGGGAGAGCAGCAGAGAACCTGGAACGCCACAGGGAGAGGATGGATGCCCAATTGTGCAAATATTTGGCTTTTGGTGTCTGTGAGCGCGTCCAACACTTCTAAACGGCCTGGTTGAAACATCCTGTCAGCCCCCACATTCTTCCTCTGCTGAGGAGAGACCTCCGACATACTGGTATGACCCCTCTCCCCCTCCATCCCTCCATCCCTCCTTCCCCCTTTCACTCCTACCTCCTCACCCTCCTGCTCCCTCCGCTTGTCCTCCTCCTCCCTCAGCTCTTCCCCTCCCCCCTCCCCCTTCATTCTGCTCTCTCTGTCCCCCTCCCTCCACTGTCATCGCAGTGTCTGACGTCTATCTGACAGGACCAGCGGGGAGTGAGAGGAAGCGGGCCCCAGTAGCTGGTCTGGGGTCAGCTGTGTTGTCCTTCCTTTAATGGTTCAGGAAGGGATCTGCTGGGAGGTGATCTGACCTTAGACATGTGTCTACACGGAGACAGACAGAGACAAACAGAGCGGCAGATAAACAGACAGGCTGAGGAAAACAGACACGCAGGCAGACAGTCAGGCAGGCTTGAAGACAAACAAGCAGGCAGGCAGGCAGGCAGGCAGGCAGGCAGGCAGGCAGGCAGGCAGGCAGGCAGGCAGGCAGGCAGGCAGGCCATCACTGGATCCATCACTGTTATCTGTTGGAAGGTACCCCACTTGACCATTCTAGACAAGGACTTATTAATAGACCTGAACGTCTGTGTGTGTATGGGCGTGTGCGTGTGTGTTGATGTGTGTATGCATGTGCTGGCGCTTGTGTTCTATTTATGTCTTTGCGTGTGCAGGTGTGTGTTTGCCTGCATGTGTGTGTGCGCGCGTACGTCTGCATGCGTGTGTGTGTTTTGCCTGTGAAGGACAGATCTTATCAATGCTCCAAGGCATCCATCAGAAACGACACTTTCCCGCAATCCTCAGTTCAACCCAAACAGCCAGGGTTCCGCGCCCTATCTGCTACCCGGGGCTGGATGTTGAGTGGCTTGACTTATGCAGCCTGTCAGTAAGGAACAACCCTATCGTCACGCCAACGTGCCAGCCAGTCAGGATCGCCTGCTTCATTATTTTCCCTGCGATAGGTAACGCGGTCAAACAAGCCTCTCTTTCTCTCCTCTCAACCTGAAACAACAGAGAACGAAACGAGGGCTACAGCACCTCGCTTTTCACACCCCAGGGACGGACCGGGTGTGTGTGTGTATGTGTGTGTGCGTGTGTATGCGTGCATACAGTGTGTGCAGGCGTGTGCCTGAGTGTGTGTGAGCGAGTGTGTGTGTGTGTGTTCTGGTTAAATGTTGTTTCAGGTTGTGAGGGAGAGCAGAGTCGGGAGGACAGGCAGCCACTGACAGCGCTGGCACTGCCAAAGTGATTAATTGGGTAATTGGACGATCTCTGCATGTTGATTCAGGTAATCAGATTGGGAATAAGGCTGCGTAATTTGGGGTTTGACCTCAGTGGTTGTGTCACGGTGAGGACCGGGGGGGGGGGGGGGGGGTGATATGGGACCCCAACGGGACCACGGACCGCGCACACAAGGAACAGAGAACAGATTGGACATCTCAGAAAAGCAGAGAGAGAGAGAGAGAGAGAGAGAGAGAGAGAGAGAGAGGGGAGAGAGAGTGAGAGAGAAGGGGAGAAAGAGTTCAGGACGGAGAAAGCGAGGGAGGATATATTGTGAGGAGAGAAAGAGAGCGAGCGAGAGATTCAAAGAGAGGGGAATCGAGAGAGATAGCAGCTAGAGAGTGTGATAAAGAAGGCGCGGGAGAGGAGGAGAGAGATAGACAGAAGGAGGGGAGAGGAAAGAGGAGAGGAGAGAAAAAAGAGAGCGAGAGAGGAGAGAGAAACACATGACACTTCTACAAAGCCAAGCACACTGATTAGCGAGACGCATTCACTTCATCCAGATCGTTACACGCACACCCGCACATGCAGTACTTTGGCCGAGAGCGTACTGGCACACACATATTCACATTCGAACATACACATTCAAACACAAACACACTCACATTACCCTAGCCAAGAGCTTACAGACACACACTCGCATTCACACACACGCACGCACACACACACATGCATTCTCGCACACACACGCACACATTCAAACACAGACCCACACAAGTTCACTTAGCCAAGAGCTTGCTGACACACGCACACGCACACACACACACACACACATTCCGTTCGCCGTGCTCACGTCTGATTGAGTGTGCAAGCCCTCTGGGGAGAGATTGATAGGGTGTCACGGTGACCAGAAGTGTGACTCTCTGCCTCCAAACCCTCCCCTGGGATGAGGTCATCGGCTGAACGACTCACAGGCTCCACGGGGGACGGGCGGGGGTGGGGGAGGGAGACGGTGGAGAGAGGGAGGATGCGGGAGGATGGGGGGGTGATGCAGAGGGGAGAGGTAGAGAGATGTGGAAAGGGGGGAGGTAGAGAGATGTGGGGGAGAGGGGGGAGGTAGAGAGATCTGAGGGAGAGTGTGGAGGTAGAGAGATCTAGGGGAGAGGGTGGAGGTAGACAGACCTGGGAGAGAGGGGAGAAGTAGAGAGATCTGGGGGAGAGGGGGGAGGTAGAGAGAACTAGGGGAGAGGGGAGAGATATCTGGGGGAGAGGGGGGAGGTAGACAGACCTAGGGGAGAGGGAAGAAGTGAGAGACGTGGAAAAAAAAATGAAAAAGGTGAGAGGGAGAGAAAGAGAGGAAAAGGAGACTTGGAGAGTGAAAGAGGAAAGCGATAAAAGGAAGAACAGAGCGAGACTGAAAGAAGACAGGCTCTCAGCTGTAGATAGCCACGTGCACCAATACACAACTGCTGCTATTCCCTGTGAGCAGTAAGAGATGTAAGCGTTGATATGTTAACTGGCAGCTACATTTCACATGACTACATGTTGTTGTGAGTTCTTGCTACGCCAGTCCATAGAGAGTTAAAGTACATATTCCCAGTCGTATAGAACAACTCCAGATCCTTTCTCTCCCTGGACCTGAGGTATGTCAGTAGATGCCACCCACTGACCATACACAAACGTTACTCCCCCCTACACACTCACGCGCACACCCACGCGCAGAGAGAGCTAGACTACACAAACACACAAAGCTAGACTACACACGCAGTCAGCGGTCCAGAGCCCTTCTCTAATGACACACAGACAGGTGATAGGACAGCTGTCTATGACTACGGCTGTGCCCCTGGGAAGTGTGTGTGTGTTGAGTGTGTGTGTGTGTGTGTGCGCGCGTGCGAGTATGGCTGCATGCGCGTTTGTGTATGCAGTGTATGTTTACCGTGGCAGGTCCCAGAGGGCCCTGTTCTGTGTCGGCCCCTGTAGTGCCGCACCTCTGGAGGTGTGGACAGCCGGGCCCTTCCTCTCTCAGGCTTCTCATGGGGCCGCCAGCTCCCTGCCTGGGGACCTGCCCCCCCCCCACACCCCCTCTGCAGACCTGCCAGTTCCCAACACAGCTAAAATACACACACATACACACACATACACACACATACACACGCATACATGCGCATACACACACACACACACACACATACATGGACATACTCACACATACACTCACATACATGCACATACACGCACATACACGCACAGGCACATAGCTTCAAAAGCGCACACATCCATGCACACACAAACACGCGGGCATTAGCAATCATACACCCAAGCATGCAGACAAATAGATTCTTACACACACACACACACACACACGCTGAACACGTCTCAGTGAGGTGATGTTTAGAGACTTCCGGAACATTACAGTTTGATGGATAAGTTTAGCGTTGCTTTGCTCTGCGGACACGTGAGCTTGTGGGTGACAGAGGAGCAGCTGTTATCTCAGTACATGTGTCTGTTTCAGGAATAAGACCATTAGCGAGCCAGATAACGCCAACAAATGGATCTCCCTTTCTCCTTCTCCCTATCTATCTTCTATCTCTCTGTTTCTCTAACTGCGTGAGAGACACGCAGGGCAGCAGGGCAGGAGAGGGTTAGTGTGTGTTGTGTGTGTGTGTTGTATGTGTCTATGTGCTGCATGCCTGTATGCGTCTGCGAGTCTGTGTGTGTGAGAAAGAGTTTTTTGTGAGTGTGTGAATCTATTTGCCTGCATGCCTGTGCCTGAGTCTAAATCCATGCCTGTCTGTGTGAGCGTATGTGTGTGTGTGACCTTGTGTTTCAGGATTGGGCTATCTAATTATCCAGAACGTACTGCGCGGCAGGTCTTATCAGCCCTGTCTGTTACGGAGTAGAGCACAGAGCCTGTGGGGACGACAGGCCGGAATGCTCTGGAAGGACGATGCGGTTTGGTGACATGCAAGCTCGAAGGGGGGGGGTGTCTGAAGAGGGCGGGGGGGGGGGGGGTGTCAGAAGTGACATCAGTGCAGGAGAGAGGCGCGAGGAGAGAGCGTGGGACGACTTGTATCTGGACCAGGTGCCCGGTTGTAGACGACCCGCGGCGCTCAGTCAGACATGGCTTTGAGATGGGGCTGATGTCAGCGTCACGGGGCGGCAATCACTGACGTTCGAACTACGTTGTGCAGCTGATCTTTGATATTCGGTCAATTATTATTGCTCATTGTTTGCTTCGGTAAGCAAAAAAGATGAGAGCGATGAAGTGAACAGATACACCCCACCTCCCCAAAAAAATAAAAATGTAAAGGCTTTGAAGCAGTTGGTCACTTCGAGAATGCATAGGATGATTCATCTTACCCAAGCTACTCATTAGACATCCATAGGTCTTCCTCCATCACTCTTATCGGACCTATCCAACTAACCATTAATCCCACTGGAATGCACTTGTGAACACCAGAGCGTATTAGCCGGCCAGTGATGTGCATTAAACCCAAGCTAACCTTGGGATAGAAACACGCCAAACACACATGCAGTCTCTCGTTCGCTTTAATGACATTTCCAGGCAGGTGGACGCAGCACCCGAACATCCCAGGCAAGGCACGCAAACAGAGGGGTTATCTGAGCAGCGCCGAGGTCCGAGTGGAAGAGAGGGCAGCAGACTCGACGTGATCCCTGTTGATCAGCGTGCTCTTCCCCGATAGGAATCTCCAGTGCGCCGGGGCCACATTGGGAATCATCTCCATATAAAAGTTGGTATTCTGTTGTTTTTGCCTGTGCCGATTCCCATGGCGGCCAGCATGCCAGTCGAAGAAACATAAGCCGCTCCCACTACCACCCCCCAGCGCTTCCCCCGCCCCCCACAGATCGACTGGAGCGTCTGAAGACATGTTGTGCTTGGCTCCTGAGCAGGCGGCCTCGAAGAGGCGTCTGAAGAGGCAGACAGATACTGCCTGATGGACAGGGGGATGGACAGGGAGTCCAGAGTCTCAAGGAGTGGCGGGAGTGTGGGATGGGGGCGAGGGGGGGCTTTCATGTCTTCACCTCCAGCTGAGAGGGAGAGAGGATGCCCTGGCCTCTTGGGGTTTTTGGACTGGCTGAGAGGCTGAGAGCCAGGGTGGGAAAGACAGACAGCGAGAGAGGGTGAAAGAGGGATAGGTAAAGAAAGGGAAAAGGAGGTTGGTCTCTGAGGTTATGGAGCAGAGCTTGCATCCATTCTGTCCTCAGGAGAGGTACATGTGATTACAGTGATCTACACCAGCACCCAGCTATCACCTAACAGTGATCTACACCAGCACCCAGTTATTACCTAACAGTGATCGCACCAGCACCCAGCTATCACCTAACAGTGATCTACACCAGCATCCAGCTATCACCTAACAGTGATCTTCACCAGTATGCAGCTATCACCTAACAGTGATCGCACCAGCACCCAGCTATCACCTAACAGTGATGTACATCAGCATCCAGCTATCACCTAACAGTGATCTATAACAGCACCCAGCTATCACCTAACAGTGATCTACTTCACAGTCAAGGTAGTCTGCCCTGAGAACACACTGACCTCCATCACAAACCCACCAGCAGAAATCGTCAGAAAGGGTAGAAAGAGATTGCAAACCTGTCCACAACGTTCTGAGGTCTAGTCCCCTGAAGACAGGACCCACCAGTACCAACCCTGCCCACAACATGGGTTCTTCACTGTAGATGAAAGCCAACAATGTATTCTTTGGTACCTTGGTCTGGCGATGGTGCCCTTATATGATTGATTTATGGTGCTTGCTACTGCCTCTGCAGGTTTGTGAGGAAAGCCAGTCGAGGCGAGCCTCCTCCCTCAATTCCTAACACTAGTTGTTGAGTGTTGCGCCTGTTCGTTGGAGAGATCGATCGGCTGTCTGTTCGCAGTGAAAGGTCCTTTTTCCAAGCCAGCTCTTGGCACTCCCGAGAAGAGTCTCTTGTGGAAAGAATGTGAGAAGAACGCTATCACTCGAAGCGGCGCCAGAGCCTCACAGCTAAGTCCTAGGGCCGGAGGAAAATAAAATGGACAATGGGAAACATAGCGAAGCAATTTTTTTATTCTCTCGCCGGGGCTCACAACCGAACGAGCAAAACAGCATCGTGAGACCGAACTACTTACGGCGTCAGGTTCTCGGCATAAATATTTCCATAGTCTCTCCTGTTCGCTCCGAGGGTTCACAAGAATCACATTTCCATTTTCTTGTCCTGAACCAAACGAAATTGGTGTTCTGCCTTCATCTGGCTTGTTGTGCTATTGATATCTTTATTTCCTGTAACTTGTTTTGATTTATTTTTCTCCGTAGCAACTGTTCACCTGTGACTTCGCAATAGGTTGGATTTGGAAAAGATTTTTTTCTAATAAAACGCCCGCTAATCATCACAGACCAACCCCCCGATGGACTGAGAAAACGTACTTGTTCTGACCGGGCATGGTGTGCGGTTGGGCGCCAAGCTCCTCCAGATCGCCAGCTTCTACATACAAAAAAAATCCTATGAAGGGCTGTACCCAAACAATTCTACCATGGGCTACATTGTGGCCCTCCTGAAATGTATTGCTAATGTGGTTCCTTGTTTGGTTGCATCACCGCTCCCCGTGAGTGCAGATATGTGTGTTCGTCGTCTGTGTGTTCCCGCTGTGTGGTGCCCCTTTTAACTAAATGACATTGTGGGTTTGGTGACGTGGGAGCTAAAAGGTAAAACGCCGTTAAAGTGACTTTCTTTTTTTCTGTTCTTTTGTTTTTTTTTCTCGCCTCCCTGTCTTTTTCTTTCCGCTCCAACACATTGAAGGAATGTTTGAGGGTGAGGGGTTAAAAAGAGGAATGTTAGCACGGAATGATTTCAACCCCTCGCATTCAGTAGCTCGTTGTGCTGCATCCAAGTCTGAGGCCTTTTGTCGCGTATTTCTTTTCAGATTTCTACAATGACAATTATTTGTTTGCGCACCTCATTCATACATTACATGTTTCATAACTCGGATTATGCATCCCCTCAAACATCTCTCTGGTTCTGTACTAAACGAGCACCTGCGTTCAGGTGGAGGTGTTGCTTTTGAGCGAGGAACGAGCGGTTTCGGCCGGATTCTCTCATAAAACGGTTCGGTGTATCAGACGGGTGATAAAAAAAATGGATTCTGGTGTGGAGATGCATAATGAGATGCACCAAGTTCGCCACAGAGGACCACTCAGGGTGACCACTGCTCTTATCGTGTCTGAGCCTTAAATAAGAGACACAAAGCCAACCAAGAGCCAGATCAAGGCGATTGAGGAGGATTTCCATCCGTGGCGCGACACTCGTATTTTCCAGTGCCGTTCACCTCAGCATCACACGGAATCGTCAGCTGACAAATCCAAGTAATCTTCCTCTCTCTCTCTCTCTCTCTCTCTCTCTCTCTATCCCTCTCCCTCACACCCTCACTCTCTCTCTTTCTCACTCTTCCCCTTCCTCTCTTCCCCTTTCTCTCTCTCTCTCTCCCTCCCTCCCTCCCTCTCTCTCTCTATCCCTCTCCCTCACACCCTCACTCTCTCTCTTTCTCACTCTTCCCCTTCCTCTCTTCCCCTTCTTCGTTTTCGCTCCCTCCCTCACTTTCTCTCAATCTCTCTCCCTCGACTTCTCTCCCTCACATTCTCATTCTCTCTATCTCCCTTTTTCTTTCCCCTCTCCCATCCTCTCTCTTTTCCTCCTTCTTTGTCTCATTGGAATGTGGAACGGCTCCCTCCTTTCTGCGCTGAGCTGGATCAGGGGCGCATATAGTGTTTCTGTTTTCCTTTCGACAGAGAGGATTTCTCACCTTGGTCGAAAATTCTCCACCCAGAGCTCTTGTATCCACAATACAACACCTGCAAAAAGAAACTCTTCATTAGCCTTTGCCGCCCAGCGAAATGTGCGGTTTGAACGTCTTCCCTTTCCCAAACCGCGTGCACGCGGCAGCCCCAGGCGGAGAGAAAAAAAAAAGCTCTACTTCGTTCCAGTAGAACTGTGTGGGTTAGTTTCAGGTCACTGTGGCCCAGCGGGTCTGTTAATTGAGTTGCAGAGCGTTTTGTTTAATATGCCACCGTTAAAGGGCTAAAAATAAGCGGCTGGAAGAGATGACCTCATCTTTTCCGGCTAAGCGACGGAGTTTCGGAGGGCGATCTAATCCCACTCAGTGGTTATCTCCATGTCTTACAGCTGATGCCTGTATAACTGTACCGTGTTGCAGATAAGATCGACGTCAATGTTGTTCTTAACAAACCGGTATTTGATCGAGTGATCCCACAACTGATCGGAGTCTCATCTGAGACCATGCTACATGCAATGTACGAGCTGTTACATGAAAGACCACTTCAAACGCACATCTCCGTGTTTCTCTTTCTCTACGTCTCTCTCTCTCAATCTATCACTCTCTCTTGCTCTCTCTCTCTCTTGCCCATTGACTCTCTCTCTTCCTCTCCCTCTTTCTCCCTCCCTCTGGTACTCCCATTCATTCTCTCTACCACTCCTGTCTCACTTGCTATCTCCATTTGTCTGTCTCGATTTTTCTCTTCCTTGTCTGCATGTTTGTGTGTGTGTGTAAGTGTGTGTGTGTGTGTGAGCATGTGTGTGATATTATGATTCACCTGCCCTGCCAGGCAGGCTAGCTCTAAGCTACTTTCAAGAGGGTTTCATAAGTGCGTCCATCGTGATCGATGGCTTGTGGAGCGATTCGGCTGGGTTAATTCTCTCACATTACTGTTTGCGTTCCCACTTCATCAAACGGCTGAAGCCTATCCCATAATACTCCCATCTGATTGCTGCCTCTTAGTTGGCAGAAGCAGGGATGAATAATAACCTTCTATTAAGACTTATTTCACTTAGAATTTAGACATTACTCCAAAACAAAATCCAGGCAATACACTCCCTAAGCTTGACTGGAGGCAGCTATAAGTATGATTATTAAACTACAAAGCCCGCATATTCGGCAAATGACTTCAGTGCTTCGAGTCTACGTATCTGAACAATACACATGAACACTCACTACCTGATTAATTGAGTCACTGCACACACGTAAAAAAACTCCACAAATCTGTTTTTGACACGAGAAAACCTTTTTTGCTGCGTTTTTTCTTCAACAGCGCCACGTTCCTGAGGCTGGTCGGGCCCAGAACGCCACCGCCAAGCTGGGGAGGCGTCTAACCCTGAAAGAGGTGTGAGGTGCTGAAGACCATCTGCTTTGTCAGGAGGGACCCGGGTGAGAGGGGGGGGGGGGGGGGTCGGGGGGTGATGAGAAATGGAACCAGTGACCTCATCTTCTAAATGAGTTGCCTGTGATCGAGGACAGGAGCCAGCCCTCTCCGCCACGGAACACAGCTGGGAGCCGAAGGGGTTAACCATCTCTCCGGGGTCTGCCATCTCTCCGGGGTCTGCCATCTCTCCGCACCACAACAGCAGCGGCCCTGTATTTATATTAGCTGCAAACCAATTTCAACTACACATACCAGATAGGTGAGCAGCCCGCTGGCGAGAAGGGAAGGCCCGAATAGTTCAAAGCTTACAACCGAGAATCATCTACAAACGTCCAGTCAACATAGGAGCTGGCACGCGCACCAAGCAGAACATTTTTGCAACACAAGGTAAGGGTGTATTTATGTGTCTGACCTCAAAAGAGCGAGGTATACATTTCAATACGTTTTTTTTCTCGTTTTTTTTTTATTGTGGCGGAGCTAAATATGAAACCAATTACTACAAGTGCCTGCGTCAAGACTACAAACAACGTTTTTTGTTCTGGTGTTTCTTTACCACCGTGTTGCAATAAGCACATTTTCCCATTCCAAATATTATTATCCTTTTTTTTCATCCCTCTGTGGATAAGAAAAAAAAAAACCTGTTTACTGCCCGTGGTGGATTTTCTTTGCATCATCCGACTTGTCTTCTGCTCCGGGTCCGTGTTCAGAGGCGGGAGTCTGATGATGAATGAACATGTGAGTCGTTTCACGGTTGAATTAGGAGCTTGAAACAACAGCAGACAGCCACATTCCACCTGCTCCCTAATGAGAAAATGCTGGAGCGCCGCTGTTGCGTTTGCCTGCTAACCCGATCGTGATCTCCGTCGTGCGGTTTCTAAGGTTAGAAGATTAACGCGACGGCCAAGACGCAATCCCGAATGGACTGTTTTTATCGTCGTGGGCGGTTCCAAACGTTTGGCTTTCTTCTCTGCTGTTCGCTCGCGTCTCAACTTGGTTGCCTGGTGTCCGCCGTCGCCCCTGAGGCGCGGCTATTTCAGACGATGAGGTTGATAGAGCTGGTTTCTCAAGCGTGTGACTTCTCCAACGTGCTACTCAAGCACATCCGTTCATCCAAAATAGCACGTAATCAGGTGGATGAATCGCAGTCGTCGACCCCTTTTAATACCGGCGATATGACTCATTCGAAACGAATCGTTCCACTCGCCCTCCATCTTAACGACGGCAGCTGAGAACAACGGGTGGATGAATCCCTTTGAATCGTATTCATCCCTCCCCTTCATGCCAGCGAGCAGAGGGGAGACCTTGATCCACCCTGGATCTGCCGAAACCCTCAGTGATCAACTGATCTACTCAGCAGGTTTCGCCGGCCAATCAGCTCCAGATGCCGGTAATCTCACGGCGGCGGCAGCCACCAAATCAGCGTGGAATCCACATGAAAGGCGGGCAGGGGAGAGGGTGTGGTACGGAATGCTCTCCTGCGCCAGTAACAGGCTGGTTTACTGCAGGTGTTGGGGAGTGTTTCCAGCGCCAGAAAAGCCTCTCTCTCTCCAGAACCGCTACGCAAACTCCTCTTTATTTTTTTGCCAAATGTTAAAACCAAAAAAAAACAAGAAAAAAAACGTTTGAAAAAACATTTTTCCAGATTTCTATCAGGTAAATCTGGGATCTGTTCTCTCATGAGACCCCTGTGAAGAATTACACTCTCGCTGAACCACCTAACAAATCGGTAACCGGAACGCTGGCCAATCAGCATGTTTGATGTGAGGCCAGTGAGATTTGATTGCACGTTCAGAGAAGCCTTGTGGAAGTCCCGCTCTCTGGTGCGCTTCAAGAGGTTGCACTTCACACAGTGTGAGATCCATTGATCAGGCCGAGGCAACCTCCACCTGTCGCAGCCATCTTGGGAAGCGACCAGCTACAGACGCAGCGCAGCTCTGCTGTAAGAGTAGGCCAGTGGTTTGAGCGTTAAACTACAGATCCCAATATTGCCAGTTCGACTCCTTGCTTTATTAGTATCGGCTGACACTGTGATTAATTGTCTGCGTTCATTCAGGTGTGAAAGGTAGTTTAAGTGTTGACTGGAAATCTTTTTATTAAATCTAATAATTGCATTTCATTCAATAAGTTATTTCTGAAATGTCAGCTGGCAGATCTGGCTCACTGACCTTTCCACTTATCTCATTCTTTTTGGATCGATTTTCTGCTCTCAATTTTCCTTTTTTTCTTCCTTTTTTTCTAAATGTACACTGTGTTTTTTTTTGAAGCGATGATTTCATCCCTCTGAGTGTTTACAGTTTGGCTCAGCAACTGAACGAAGGCAGAGTCACACAGTCAACAGGAACTAACATGGCCACCGGCAGGACGAGACAGAAGATTTGACAAGCTTCATCGCAGAATAACTTAAACACCAACACCAACATGAACATACTTGGAGAGGTCCTGCAAAGACCAAACTGAATGCCAGCATAAACAGACACAGACTTAGACAGCATCTTCGCAGACTGACCTGAACATCAGCATGAACAGACACAGACTTAGACAGCATCTTCGCAGACTGACCTGAACATCAACATGAATAGAAACAGACTTAGACAGCTTCTTCGCAGACTGACCTGAAGATCAACATGAACAGACACAGACTTAGACAGCATCTTCGCAGACTGACCTGAACATCAGCATGAACAGAAACAGACTTAGACAGCATCTTCGCAGACTGACCTGAACATCAGCATGAACAGAAACAGACTTAGACAGCTTCTTCGCAGACTGATCTGAACATTAGCATGAACAGAAACAGACTTAGACAGCTTCTTCGCAGATTGACCTGAACACAAACTTGAACAGAAACAGCCTTGGGAAACCTCGGAACAGACTAACCTGAACACAAACATGAAAGAAAGACACGAACGCCAGGTAGAGACAGAACAAAAGCCTCTTCAAAAGAGGTAACAGCCTGACCTGAACGCTGCAGGTCATCACAAAAACGCTCCTCCCCTCTACCATTGACTGACATCTGAACGGTGGTAGCGACCAGCCCCTGGGGGCTGCGTCTGGCTGGGTGTGAGTGAGCCTTCTGAGGCTGGAAACATCCTGGAGCTCCATCCCATACGAGGAGTCTTACTTCACAGCACCACTCAGGGGGAAGCACGTTAGTTCTCAGGACGCTCACTCTGGCAGCAGGCCAGAGCACTACTGTGCTCACTTTAACACACACACACACACGCACACTCAGACATGCAGACGCGCCCGCTCTCCAAGTGTGTGTGCAGAGATCCCTACGCGACACGCGCTCACACAGACACGGATGTGCACATACCCACAAACATCCCACCCCCCACCCCCACACACACACACACAAATGCACACGCTCTCCGACACACGCAGACACACACACTCACGCAGACATGTAGACAGACACACACACTCACGCATGCCCCCTGGGCAGATCAGCAGCTTGTGCGATGTGTTGCCCCGTGGCTGCTCTTAAGGAGCTATGTACTTCATGCCTTCATGCCTTGCTGCTGTTAAATAGGTGTGAGGATCGCAGTAGACAGCAGTAAAAACCAAGACGGCCTGTAAACGTCCAACAGCCACCAATCAAATTGGTCAACTGAATTCCTGCTCCACGTGTCAAATGCCTTTCGGCTAAACGGTTTCTGGAATGGTTTTTTTTTTTTTTTCTTCGACGAAGTAAGGATTAAGCCGTTATCGCCGTGCGTGCTTGTGCAAATTCAAAAATAGGCGCTAAGTCCGCAGACGCGATTCGGAGACGGACGGCCAGTTTTTCTCGGCTCTGTTTTTGCCGTCGCCCCCTTTCTCAAGGTGGATGTGAAAGAGGAGGTGCGAGGAGAAGAGCGCCAAACGAGATAAGAAGAAAAGGGCACGTAACAAAAACGGCCGAAAGCCGAGGAGATTCCAACTCGTGCTCATCCGCCTCTTCAATTACTCTCATCCGCGCGCCGCGCATGACATCATGGAAAAACTGGAGCGGGCTCAGCGAGCGAAGTGGGAAACGTATTACTCTCACCGTTCGCAAGGACTCCGAGGGGAATACATCACTCTAAAAATACCAATTCATTTCAGCGGATTCCTCAAATATTTCTATCTTCAGCCCCTGTGATGCTAGTGGCATTTAAAGCTGGCTTGATTAGGGCTAAGAAGTTGAAAAGCAAGAGTGCAGGGGGTGCTTTGGAAAAGATTCAACCTCAGACCGTTTTAATAGAACTTTCAAAACTCGGCTGTTTTATCTGGCCAGGGGACCGACTTGGCAACGCCGGTTCGCATACTTACCTGTTTACCTGGTATGTATGTATGTTGGCTATGATCATACAGCAAACTGACTGCGTGTTTGAAGAACGGTGTTATTGTAGACGACTAATCATAAGACTGAAGAATGTGCGACGGCACTGAAAGTGAGTTTTGCATGTTTGATCGTTTGCTTTCGCGATCGACAGAGACAACGCTCTCCATCTTTGGGGAGCGCTTTAGGGCTTATCAGCAAGCAAACAAACAGATTATCACAACGACCATACTGCCACAACGCGCTCGACTTCCTGAAACGGCCCGCGTTCCACACGGGACCACGCTACGCTCATAAGCAGCATAGACGCAGACGTGGACACCGGAGCGAGCAACGTCAAATACAAGACGGCTGAAATGGGCGAGACAAGTGGAAGCCAGGAGGCAGACTCACCGTTCCTGCAGGCTGCAGAGGGTTGTTCCTGGGACAGCAGGTTTCTCTGCCTCCTCTCCCCTCCTGGGTCCTCCTGGCTCTCCTCAGGATCCAGGTATCCAGGGCTGCGCCTGCTGTCTTCGGCGGGGGGGCGGCGAGGGGGCTTGGCGAATCTCACGGTGTTCATGGCCACGGCCCGCTCGACGACACGTCGTCTCCGGGGGGTGGGGTCAGCTCCCCTGTGAGAATGACACGTCTGTCCCGGTCAAAGCTGGGCTGGTTGTGAGGTGACACCATCACACTCAGCCAGAGTCACTACTGACAACCGAACACTCAAAGGGTTTTTAAGAGTGAAACATCTCTCCCCCACCACCCCCCGTAGGTTGACGCCCCACGCGGCCTACCGCATAACTTACTGGCACCTCCGACACTCTTATACGATTCCTGCCGGTTGCGCCTAGCGACGACTAATTCAAATCGAAGGGGGGTTGACATCACAAGATAAAGAGGACAATGGAAACACATTTGTCTGTTTGCGTGAAGAAGATCCCAGCGGTGGCGGAGCACTGACTCGCTGCCATGTTAGTGTTAGACGTTACGGGTTCCAGTCCCTTCTCCATTGTTTCTGTTGGCTCGTAAGGAGCGTCCTATGCTTCCCCCTCGCTGCCCCTCTTCTCGCCCGATCCCGCCCCCCACCCCTCAGCCATCCCTATTTAAACTACCCCCAGTTACGCGGACACGCCCTCCACGCCACTCGGCCCCTCTTGTGCTGCTTTGCGCTATTACAGAGACTAAGACTGCTCTCAAGTCCGGCCTTTGAGTCTGCAATTCTTCTCTTCTCTATGGTCGCGTCCACATTCTCTAGTTTCATCTAAGAAGAGTTTTTGCACACACTGACCTTCTGCTCTACCAAGCGTTGCCACGCCTTATTTTAAATTAGAGTAATATTTTTGTAACAACAGCAGAGATCTTGACTCGGAAGTTATAAAGCACCTTCCTGCCTCTTACGCACTTATGCTTCTTTATGTCATCAGACCTAAAAAGCGTTCGGTCACTCCTCAACGCTTAAACCTGTTCCTTTTCTCTCATCTTTCCCACGATCTACCAATCGATTTATCGTAAAAATTATCGACAGATGAATCGATTATAGAAATAATAGTTAGCTCACCCCTCTGCTTTGTCCCTCTCACTCCAGCCCGCCCAATCCATCCTATCACCCCTCCTCATCTCCATCAGCTGGTGAACAGCTCGCATATCCTCAAATCAACATTATTGCTTGCTTCCTGTTTACTAAACTAGTGCCACCCTTACACAACTCACTACCCATATTGACCCAAGGCCAAATCTTAGCCACACCCTCACCGACGCTCACACCTGCATGCGGCCATAAACTCACATCTGCTTCTCCCTCTCCCCACGCGTACCGCAAAAGAACCACAGCCTCCCTCCACCCTCCTCTCTCCCCACAACCAATCCCTATCTGAGGCCTCTGCACACCTCTTCTCCTTCCCACAGTCATCAGACTCACCTCCTGCCCTCTCTCACTATCTCCACCAACACCTCTCCTCCACCACCAGACCACCCCTGCCCTCCTCCTTCTCCACCACACCACCCCTCTCCTCCACCACACCACCCCTCTGCTCCTCCCTCTCCTCCACCACACCACCCCTCCAGTCCTCCCACTACGCCACACCACCCCTGCCATCCTCGTTTAGAGCAAATATTAAACACAGCATGCTTTCCACACCCAGTAGCTTCAAGAGTCGCAATCCCCCCCCCCCCCACACACACACAAGGAGTAGATGTGAAAAATGAGGCCATCACTCTGGTGGCAGACAAGCCAAGTCTTCTGTGGAGCTGGTTCCCTGGTCGGCATCTTGCAGAGGCCAGCGCTTCAGGGCACCACAAACACACAGCTCTGTTTTCTTTAATAAGCTGTGTTTGGAGAACCACGTCGCTGCTTGGAAGACAATAATTCCCTCATATGTCACGCCTAATAAAAGCGGGCGCTGCGAGCGGACGGCTCGCCTCGCGCGCCCGCCGAGAGCTCCGAAGGGGAAGGCCCGTGGACGCACGACCGTGGAACGCTGCTGGTAATGAAATGATCGCTTCAAAAGAAAAACACGCCGCACGAGAAAAAAACATCCAAATCTATCCATAAAGAAGTCGAAATCTGCCAGAGGATCTTTTACAAGTTCAACTAATGGTCCCAGAGAGGTCTTTTTCCACGGCTGTTAACGACGCGGCTCTCTGATTCAAACCAAACTTAACAAGCCATATGTAATTTCATATTACACATTCTCTTCTAGAACAGTAAGACGTTTGCCTTGCCGTGTTATTCTGGGCAGAAACCGGACCAAGTCGGACCAAGACTGAGGCGCGACCCTTGACCCCGCGCCCTGGAAACCTCATCCGTGGAGACCATTTATCGGGAGGTAAGTTTTCTCGTAAAGGAGTGACTCCGATCAGCTTTCGAGAGAGGCACCCCCCCCCGCCCCCCCCTTGGTCGCTGCATCTCGTCTGGTATCTTGACGCGTGCGTGGGGACCAGCGTGTCTGCCGCCGGGCGAGCGGGGAAGCCGTCCCTGTACGCCGCACGTCAACATAACCTCCGGGGGAAACAATAACAAACGGACGCATTTACCCGAAACAAGACAACACTTGATCTGCCTTTAAAAGGAGAACAGAAAACATGCCTCGTGTAGAGGAACCTCTTTCATGAGGTCTTAACTGATGGGACCGCTTGGAGGCCCACACACAGATAAAGCCCACCCTGGCAAATTTATACCGAGTGACAAGTTAACTCGGAGCAGAGATGGCAGCGGATAGGTCCGGAGACAGAAGACAGATCAATGTCTTTAATACCTGCCCCGGCAACAAGCGATAACGGCGGAGAGGAAGATTGCGAAAACATTCCGACCGCTCATCTTCCGTTTTAGTGCCTTCGTAAAAAATTGCGTTCGCCAGGTGAGCGTGTTTTCGTGACCCACCCTCGTGTCTCGCTGAGGCAACTTCAATCATTCCCACCGCAAGGATTCCGTGTTGGATGAGTACAAGAGAAATAAAGGACCATTTTTGTATGGCTTTACGGGACAAAGATCCCAAGAAATGTGTCCCATAGAGAGAGGGGACGACTTGGTGAAAAGGCCCAAGCTGGAATCGAACCAGGGGTTAGGACCTCAGCCTGTAAGGCAATTGTTGGACGATTGCGTACCGTTAAACGTGTTACCAATCACACGGTCGATGCCAGAAAGTAATCCACAAGATTACTCTTTGGTCTGCTACATCTCCATGGATGTGGAAGATTCGAATTGCAGGCAGCAACACTGAGCTGTAGTTTGCGTCTGACAATCTGTTCATTTCGCTAATGGGTTCCTGCAGACAGACCAGCAGAAGACGGAGAACCAGAGGGGCACATGTTCTTATCCCAGCCGTCTGAAGAGTCAAGGAACATCCTATAATGACCAGCCACGTCGCTAAGGAGCCATGTCTCGGCAACCAGGCACGGTGAACAGGTTCAAGTGCCTGAGACACCAATCACAGAGCAGTAAAAAAAAAAAAGAAAAGCTGGTCCCATCTGCTGAAGAGCCTCCTTTACTGGACGATGCTATCTGGTGGTGACGGAGAGTGACAGCAAGGGGCACTGGGTAAACACTTTTAGAAACCCGGCCCGTTGAAGACCCCATCTAGACCTGCCACGGAACAACTTCACCAAGGTTATCTGCCCCTCGTTGATCCCTGCAGTTCCAGAAGGGCGCTCGCATTACCCAATCTGTGGCCGCTAACAGGGCGGACTGAAAAAGCGCTGTGGCTTTATAAGCTCGCCAATGGGGATTTATGCTATCTGCTGCATCTGCTGGACGACAGCGTTTTCATCTTCATTACCTGGGGCTGGTCTACCAAGCTGTGGAATGGAAAACACAGGCAATGTTCCAAGCAACTGTTGCTGTAAAGAAAGAGTCACTTGATACTTAGAGCAAATGCGTGTGAATTGAGGTAAATTCAATACTCCAGCGTTGCTCTTTGTGTTTCTCAGAATTGTGTGGGAAGTTCAGCAACTGTAGTTTTGTCTTGATTAATCGATAAAGGGCGCGGTGTCATCTCTGTATACAGGACTCTCACATCTAATCCGCTTCATCAGCCTCTTGTTCTTTGCCTATTCATAAATTATTCATTTGACTGCTTTTAACTGGTATGTTTTCCCTTAGTCTCTTTCCTTATTCTCTCACACTTTGTGAGTGTTTGTGTGTGTGTGTGTGTGTGTGAGAGAGAGTGTAGTGGTCTGTGTGTGTGTGTGTGTGCAAATGCGTGTGTGTGTGTCAAGCGAGGGCCCACCAGCTGAGTTGAGGCCAGGCCAGATTTACGGGAGGTTTTCATGGCTTGTCGTATTTATGTTGGGGTTAGTCCAGAACTTCTACTCATGATAGAGGATTTACGATGCAATCAATATAGGGATTCTCCAACTGAACTAATTACTGAACTACCATCTTCCATGAGTCCTACCAGAGCTCTTACAGAGCAAATTCTATAATACAACAATGAAACGGAGTTGTTCCAGCCTTTCGTACAATGCTACATTCTGTCTCACTTCCCCTAAACATAACACTAATTATAACCCTATGTAGCTGAACTCTAAAAACATATGTAATCACGAGCTAATGTATGATGTATTGTTTCTCGCCACATCGGTATGAATGTGTGAAAGGAAACCACGCGCACCACAGCAGAGTGACGTCGAAACATTCTCACGTGTTCCACACTACTCGTTCCAAAGAGCCAATCGGCTACGAGGACACAGCGGTGCAGGTCCGCGGTTGGAGCACCCGACCGCGGATCAAGCGGCCGCACATTCGAACCCGCCCCTGGATGCTCCGTCGCTTTCGGATCGGAAGAATCTGCTAAATGAAGATGCCATTCCAGGGTCTCGCTGTAGCTGCTGGATGCTACTGTGAGTGTGGGGTTGAGACTGCGTGGTGGGAGGAAGGGAGGGAGGGTGGGGGGGGGGACAACGCTCGCTGACGGAGTCACATGAGACCGCTGCTCCTGACAGACCTGAGGGTCCCGCAGGCTTTTAACCCCCCCAAGCTGTTTGTGTAATAGAGGAGTCCGACCTGAGACTTTACACGCTGGGAGAGTGAGAGCGTGTTGAAAAAGGTGGTGTTTCAGGATTTGTTTGAAAGTAAATAGACCGGGCCAATCCAGAGTAGGTACCACTTCTATGTCCACCGCGCTTCATCGCGGACAAGCTGTTATTAAATGATTTTTTTTAACGCAGGATTTGGCAAGATTTCGACCTTTTGCCATTCTATAATAAACAATGGCATGGCCATATTAGAAATATTTACTTAATTCTCCAAAGTGACTTATGGCAACATTGGCCACTAAACAGAGTGTCACGAGTGTTATGGCGTCAGGTGCCACAGACTGTTTAAATACTGCCTGTACACTTGTTTATAGGAAAACCCCATCTGGCTTTGGCTAACGCAGTCCTCAGCACTGGTGACCCCTCTGCTTTTTCGAACGGAAAATATAACAGGAGTGTTTGCTAAGCTGGAAAAGCCAGGGCCAAATGACAGACAAGACAACGCTGTAAAAGACTGCAGGCTTCTCGTCTCCCAGCCCAACCCTTTCTAAACACCCATCCTCTGAAGAACTATCCAGAAGAGCCCTGCTGCATCTTTTTTTCTCTTCTTCTTCTTCTTCTTCTTTTTCTTCCACCCCCCCCCCGTGCTTCTACTCTCCTTTTCGTTTTGTTTTCCTTCAGCCCTGGGTTTCAGCGATCCATAAACGATGACAGAGTCGCGGAGGTTCGGCAAACAGAAGGGTTCAAGTAGGTGGTGATGAGGAGCGACTAGGCCGTCGCTGCTGGCTTCCTGGAGATTCAACAGGGAGGCGGCGGACTGATGTAAGGATCCGTACATTTGTAGAGAAAGCGCTTTCCACGATGCGCATCCAGCCCTGTTCTTCTTCACACACGCACTTGAGCGCTTTTCAATTGAAAGTCAAACGGGATCTGCGACTCGGTAAAAAAAAAACCCATCGAGGTCTGTTTTGGAACGGACCTGAAACGGACCTGAAACGGACCTGCAACCCCTTCGCATCATGGGCGCGCACCTCGCCAAGACACGGTGCCACGTTCGCCTCGTTTCACGTCGCGTTCACGTCCCGAGCGGCGTGGTGACCTCACCCAAAGCGCAACCCTTCGTAAAGAAAGTCGATAGTTTGAAAACCAGTGTGGCTCCAACACTTTGTCCCCTAAACCTCCCTTCCCCCCACACCACCTCCCTCCCCCCCACCCCCCACCCCCCTCCCGATTTATTTGAGGTCATTCAACAAAGGATTATTAAGCTTATTCATTTGGAGGCATATTAAACAAACCTAGCTTTTTGTTACTTTTACCTGTTTTATGACCAGCGTGGTTTAGTCTAGGACCCTCCTTAAAAGCCGACGGTGACAGCTGATGCATACACAGCGCTGAGGTAACTTATGGGAGATTAGCGTTGGAAACGGCAGGAGAAAGTTGAGAGGTCGCGCGCTTAAATAAACAACGCTAGGTTACCATAACTGTTTGGTTGGGTAAACTGTAAATAAATGGAAACGACTTGGTGACTCACTAACTATTTGCGGAAGGCCCCGACGACGGCCACTTCAAACGAACGCATGGAAACCTCATTACACCTGAATCTTTAATGCCATCAAACGACCTTTTACGAACGTCGAGAGAACAAAAAGCAGCTGTTTTGAAGGCTTGGGGAGCTGGTTCTGAAAGCAGTTACTGCCTCTGCTGTGCGCACCCAGCAATGACTAAGCTCTGAAAGCGCTGCAGGAGACCTCGAGACCCGCCCGTACGCAGACGGGTTCCGATCCCGCTCCCGTGCACTCCAGGCCACGTTCCGCGGCAAGAGAGAGGTCACGTCTTGAAAGGTGGGGAGGGCGTGACGAGGGGACTGCGAAGAGCCCTGGTGGGTGTCGAGAGGGACAATGCAGCTGCGCTTCTAGTGGTCTCCTCCTTCAAACTGTTTAGCCAGACGCTCCTCACGAGCATCAATCACACGAAAGGAACTGAGCCACAGGGTTTTCATCAACACTGTTTTGTGTGTATGTGCGAGTGTGTGAGAGGGGGTGGGGGGGGAGGG